>OY882873.1:10192500-10372500 GCA_963693515.1 Pipistrellus nathusii
TTGAAAGTGGACTCCCCCGTGGCAAGAAGCAGCTCTCGATAGGAAGCCCCTGACGCGCTAGAAAGAGCGCAAACTGGTGGACTTGGTTAGGCAATACATAGGCTCTGCTCCCTCCTTCCCGCTGGGTGCCTCTCCAGGGCCGCGAGAGCCGGCTTTTGGCTTGATTGATGCCGGCCAACCTTTATCTGCGGGTGACAATAAAAAGGGGGAGGACCGCTGAAATCGGTTTGGCTCAATGGATAGAGCGTCGGCTTGGGGTCTGAAAGGTCCTGAGTTCGATTCCGGTCAAGGGCATGTACCTGGGTTGCGGGCATATCCCCAGTAGGGGGTGTGCAAGAGGCAGCTGATCGATGACTCTTTCTCATCGATGTTTCTAACTCTATCTCTCTCCCTTCCTCTCTGTACAAAATCAATAAAATATATATTTAAAAAAAAAAAAAAAAAAAAAAAAAAAAAAAAAAAAAAAAAAGGGGGAGGACCTATTCTGGGATGTTTTTGCTTTGAACTCAGGTCTCTGCAGCCTTGGAGGCCTCTGTGTCGGTCCCTCCTGTTCATTCTGCCTTTCTGGGGATTGGCGCTCGGTTGTGGGTTAGAATGTGAATAGACTTCAGACCAGTGTTTCTCAGTCGGAAAAACAGAATCTCCAGGAACCTCATCTCACCGTGCGGAGTTCGGTGAAATAACCAGATCAGGGCTTTGGAAAGAACGGCCTCCGTCTTCTTCCTCGTTAGTATAGTGGTGAGTATCCCCGCCTGTCACGCGGGAGACCGGGGTTCGATTCCCCGACGGGGAGAGACAATGTAATTTTCTTCTTCGATCTTTTTTTTTTTTTTTTCTTTCCTTCTTTTTTAAAATCCTACTTAAGAAGTGCCCTGGGGTGGAGATAAAAAGAAAGAGGGGCAAAAAATACAGAACGATCGGGGTGGCCACAGAGGTTGGAGGTTGTTGGGAGCAAGTTGCGCTTGTTGCTACTCCATGGAGGAGAAGGCGCGCGTGGCTGCAGCCTTCCCTCCATGCTCGGACCTTTCACTGGACCGCGACGAAGGTGCTGGAGAGGGCGGCGAACGTGGCCTGTGTGAGGGTGTGTGCGGAGGTGACCAGAGCGGAACAGCGGAGGGGAGGCCGCTCCCTGGGCCTACATGGGGATTTGAAAGCTGCATCATCTCGCCTCCAGCACCAGCATTCTCTCTCCTGAGATTAATTGGGAGCGGGTGAGGTGGCCAACTTTGCTGCGAATGCCTTTTTGCACCAGCCACCCTAGAGACAGCTCGTCCTCTCGATGAAAAGGGGTCACGGAGAGTTGGTGATCATAAGCAACTCTGTGTGTGGCAGTGGGGCCAGATTCAAGGAAGGTAGGGGATTTAAAAAAAAAAAAAAAAATGTTTAAAAGAGACGCTGCGTTGGCCGGGAATCGAACCCGGGTCAACTGCTTGGAAGGCAGCTATGCTCACCACTATACCACCAACGCGGACGGTGTTTAACTCCTTCCCGGTATTACTTAAGACACAAATACCTCAGGATAGTCGGGGCTGACGGGAAATAATTATGCACCTAAACTGGGATACAGCAAAGGGTCTGCAGGAACGAAGCCGAGATAAAAACAATGTCTGGTTTTCTGAGCACGCACGTGTGAGAGGCTGGCTCCCATCGCCGCTAGTGCTCTCCCGTTACCCCACGAGAGACTGGTTACACTCAGTCTACAGACGACAAACGTAGGTAAAGGGAGTCTGGACAACGGGGCTTTCAGTAACTGGCAGGCCGGAATTAGTCTAAAATCCGACTAAGGTGCCAGAACTGCAGGGACACCGTAATAATTTTTTTTTTTTTTTATTTAACAAGCTTCCTTTATTTTACTTCAGTGTAAAGATGGTGGGGTTTTTTTTGTTTGTTTTGTTTTTTGGTGGATTTTCCATTATCATAGTCCTCAAACTCTATTTTCTCTACAAGATCTTAAATACCTCCTCTGTCAGTTCAATTATGTTATTAATTTTTCAAGATCTTAACTGTTATGCTGAAATATGCCTTTATACTTAGGCTTGTAAACCTTTGTAATAATTACATTTATTGAATTATGGCAATAGGTCGTGCATTTTATACACATTTAATATTTAAAACAATCTGTAATAAATGTTAATAACCAGTGAGGAAATTGAGGTTCAGAAAAATTAAGGTATTTGGCACCTGAATGGGCACTTCATAGGATTGGTACTTCAGCCAACTTGACTCTAAAACTTACTATATTACTAATTCTTTCTCTTGACTACAATCCATAAAATATAAGCAATATGAAAGGGATAAAGATACATATTCTGGACTCAAATTACTTAGTTTACTTGGAAAATGTCTACCTCATGAAAAGTGTGCAATGAATAAATCCCAAGAATGTATTTGCTCTCAGTGTTTCTCTGTTCTCTTTCATAGCATTGGTATTTTATTTATTTATTTATTTATTTATTTATTTATTTATTTATTTAATATATTTTATTGATTTTTTTTGCCCCCCTCCCTCCCTCCCATACATACCCTCCCTCCCTAGGGTTTTATGTCCATTGGTTGTACTTATATGCATGTATACAAGTCCTTCAGTTGATCTGTTATCTCCCCAGATCTTCCTCCCCTCCCCACTGTAATTTGACAGTCTGCTTGTAGTTTTAAAGTAATAGTAATTTATACACATTATGCTACACCAGGTTTAAAATTTGGCGATTTAACTTCCACTAATGTCCATAATCTTACAGTCCAGTATTTTTAATTATCATTGTAACAGAAATATGATTCCACAGTCCTTATAATTTTAATGGCCACCTAATATTCTATGAACTCTGTAAACTACAGTTGTTCCCCTTCTCCACAGTTTTGCTTTCTGAGGAAGGTAATAGATACTCACAGTCAACTGTGGCCTGAAAATATTAAATGGAAAATTACAGAAAAAAACCCATGTTTTAAATTGCTCACAGTTCTGAGTAGCTTAATGAGATCTGCTGCCACCCACTTTCTCCCTTGGGGATGTGAATCTTACTTTGTTCTCCCTTGGTGTCTGAGGGGGATTGGTTCCACCACCCACTGGGAAACCAAAATCTTCAGATGCTCAAGGGTATATAAAATGACCTAGTATTGGCATATAACCCATGTACATTCTCCCATATACTTTAGACCCGTGGTCGGCAAACTGTGGCTCGCGAGCCACATGCGGTTCTTTGGCCCCTTGAGTGTGGCTCTTCCACAAAATACCACTGTGGCCTGGACAAGTCTATTTTAAAGAAGTGGCATTAGAAGAAGTTTAAGTTTAAAAAATTTGGCTCTCAATAGAAATTTCAATCGTTGGACTGTTGATATTTGGCTCTGGTGACTAATGAGTTTGCCAACCACTGCTTTAGACCATCTCTAGATTACTTATAATACCAAATATAATGGAAATGTTTTGTAAATAGTTGTCATACTGTATTGCTTAGGGAATAATGACGAGAGAAAAAAAAGTCTGTACATGTTCAGTACAGATAGTCATATAACCATCTTGGGCCTAACTACATAGTACATGTGAGCAACAACATACCTTTTTAAAAAAAAGCATTTTCGGTTTGCAGTTGGTTGAATCATGGAAGTGAAGCCTATGGATATGGAGGGCTGACTGTATATACTACATATTTTTTCTATACATACATACATACACATATACATCTCTTTTTTGCTTAAAGGAAGTTCTTGTAGCTTCTCTTTGGCATATCTGAATTGATGGCATTGCTACTTTTATTGCTTTGGGGCCATTATTAAGTACAATTACGGTTATTTGAGTACAAGCTTCTGTGATACTGCAACAGTCGATCTGATAACCAAGACAGCTATTAACTGGTGTGCAGCATAGACAGTTGGCTCTCTATTCACAGGTTTCACATCACAGATTAAACCAACTGCAACCGTCAGGTTGTACTTTGCCACATTCCTCACCGCTCCCTATTGCTTTCCGACACTAAGAACTATTGTGAGGCTTTGTGCCTGGTTAGAATATGTTTGATAAATCCAACACAGTAGCTCTGTCCCTGGTCTTTAAATTACCGCCTGCAATGGAAGCTAAAGAGAAAATAAACAAATGGGACTACATCAAAATAAGCTTTTTTTACAGCAAAAGAAACCATCAACAAAACAACAAGAAGCCCACTGTATGGGAGAACATATTTGCAAATGTTACCACTGATAAAGGTTTAATCTCCAACATCTACAGACAGCTTATACAACTAAATAAAAGGAAGATGAATGATCCAATTAAAAAATGGGCAACGGACCTAAATAGAATATTTTCAAAAGAAGAGAGAAGGAAGGCCAAAAGGCACATGAAAACATGCTCAAAGTCACTAATTATCCGAGAGATGCAAATCAAAACAACAATGCGGTACCATCTCATACCTGTCAGAATGGCCAACATCAACAAATCAACAAACGACAAGTGTTGGCGAGGCTGTGGAGAAAAAGGAACCCTCGTGCACTGCTGGTGGGAATGCAGACTGGTGCAACCACTGTGGAGAACAGTGTGGAGTTTCCTCAAAAAACTGAAAATGGAATTCCCATTTGACCCAGTAATCCCACTCCTAGGAATATATCCCAAGAAACTAGAAACACCAATCAGAAAGGATATATGCACCCCTATGTTCATAGCAGCACAATCTACAATAGCTAGAATTTGGAAACAGCCTAGGTGCCCGTCAGCAGATGATTGGATCCAAAAACTATGGTACATCTACATAATGGAATACTATGCTGCCATAAAAAAGGGAATTCTCATCATTTGCAGCAACCTGGATGGAATTGGAGAACATCATACTGAGTGAAATAAGCCAGTCAATGAAAGAGAAACACCACATGACCTCACTCATTTATGGATAATAAAGAACAGTATAAACTGATGAACAAAAGATAGATATAGAGACAGTAAAGCAACAAGCAGACTGTCAAATTACAGCGGGGAGGGTAAGGAGATCTGGGGGAGATAATAGATCAACCGCAGGACTTGTATACATGCATATAAGTACAACCAATGGACACAAAACTCTGGGGAGGGAGGGTATATATGAGAAGGGGGGGCAATGTTAAAATATGTACACAGATAACAATTTAATTAATTAATTAATTAAAAATAAGTAAATAAATTACTGCCTGCACATTATATCAGAAGATATTGGGCCTTTCAGTAATATTTGATGGGCCAGCATAAAGTCTGGATTTGCATTATCCATAAAAAGAAATAAAAATTACTTTATAAGGTAGGCAACTATCAGCTGCCTGTTCCAGTTAGCGAACAAAAATCTGTTATTTACCTCAAAGCCCTTCAAATGACCTGCGGGGAAGAACTAGTCTTGATTATTTTCAATCTCTTAAGATGATACTTTAAAAAATACAATAAAAAGGAATTATTTGAAAAATGCTCAATTACAAGTTCACTTTTATGTTATAATTAACACATAAAAGTACTCTGACAAATGCCATTTGAGTTTTTAATTTATTAATGAGAGAGAGAGAGAGAGAGAGAGAGAGAGAGAGAGAGAGAGAAACATCTATTTGTTGTTCCACTTCATTTGGTTGATTCTTGTACCAGGTATGTGCCCTGACCCAGGATCAAACCCACAATCTTGGTGTACTGGGACTCTTGAAACAACTGGCCAGGACTGCTTTTAAATACTTACTCTCAAATTCTATACTCACCCAGTCACTAGGTTCTGAGGAATAAAATACACTGCAAGTGATAGAATTTTATAAAGCTTTTCATTAGGAGCCTGTCTATGCTGAGTATGTGGATAAAGGGCTCCCTGGTCTTGGGATGTGGGGTTGGGCTCACCTTTTGCGAAAACCTCCAGAAGTTTAATGATTTTTCACAAATGGCAGCAGGGAGTCCATGATCCTCAAATCTCTACAGATACTTCGTCATGCACAGATCTTTGACTTTTTACATTAATCATGGGTTCCCAAAATGAAACGGTAAATAACTCACACACCTGTTTCTACCCCTTGCTGCTTTAACTGTTGTGGCCAGAAGAGATAAATATTCACGTTGCCAGCCTCCTTTTCAGAAGTCATGTGACAGAGCTCTGGCCAAGGAGAAATCCGATTGGGTACTTCTAGAAAGGCTTCAACTTTTCCTGGTAAAAGAGAGATAGTTAGCAGCCACCTTGCAACCATAAAGGAGATGTTAAGAGAATCCCAGAGAAGACAAGCCAGATCGCTAACATTGCTTGGTTCCTGAACCAACTATCTACTTTTTTATTTCTTGTTATGAAAGAGAACACAGAGCCCTGTTATTTGTGTCATTGTTAATTTAGTTTTCTGTCGCTTGCAGCCAAAAACATTGTGAACTGATCAAGAATCCCATAACGTTGTATCTGGTTTCTATTTGGTTGAATCATATGAAACTGGTATGTTTATAGGTCAAAATGATGAACTAGCAGCAGTTTTGCATCATTCAACCTGGAGGTGTGTGTCTGTTAGGATGCTTTGGAAAGCAAATAACAGAAATTTTAATTCAGTGCATTAGGGAAGGAGACCTTGACTCGCTTAAGGAAAGTGCTGAAACAGGTATCCAGAGACTCAGCAATACCACCCAGGCCTCTCTTCTGCCTCCTGCAACCCCAGCTTCAATGCAGGCAGTGTGGTTTCTTGTCCACATCTCGCAGGAGAAAAGGAGTTTCTGCCCAGCATTCTGGAAAATTCTAAAATTCCCACTACATGGCCCTCATAGGTCACGTGCTTATGCCTGAATCAGTGACCATGATCCTGGATGGATGATCTCGGATGAAAAGGTGTTGACTAGTATAAATAAAACAGAGTCCAATCCTGAACCTGGGATAGGGGCAACATCTTTCCCCCGGAACTCTCAGCACTTTCAGGAAGGGGGATCACTTGGAGAATGGGGACCGGTTAGATAAGCACAAAGTCCACTCCAACAGGTCATCATCACTGTAGGGATTTGGAGTCGGCAGCACAGAAACAGACAACAGAATGGGAGGCAGGCAAAGTTAGGGTGTTATTATTTGAAAAAGAGGAAAGGTGCTGGACAGGCAGCACTACTTACAAATATCCACTACTAGTTATTTCCTAGATGGACCCAAAGTGGATTTATTTAACCCAATAACGAAACGTGAGGTAAAGAGCAGAGAAAAAGGGAGTGTGACAGGAAGGCGAGAAGTGAGAGTGGCTCCAAACAATGTGGCCTTCATCAGGAGCCGCAGAGAAAGGTCTGCTGGTGGGAAATTCTTATTAGGAATGTGAGCGAAGACTAAGGAACAAAATAGTAATGACACAACAATAAGCCCGCAAGCAAACGATATAACAATAGAGTCCAGAAGTAGATCCAAGTGTCTATGGTGACTTCGCATATCAAGGGTAGCATTTACTTACTTTTTTTTTTTTTTTATTGATTTCAAAGAGGAAGGGAGAGAGATAGAAACATCAATGATGAGATAGGATCACCGATTGGCTGCCTTCTGTACGCCTGGGGATCAAGCCTGCAACCCAGGCATGTGCCCCCAACTGGGAATGGAACCTGGCCGATGCTCTATCCACTGAGTCAAACCAGCCAGCTAGGGCTTACTTAATTATTTTAATCATTCATTCATTCGTTCATTCATTCATTCATTCATTCATTCATTCATTCATTCATTCATTCATTCATTCATTCCAAGGGTAGCATTTAAATTCCAGTGGGAACAGTGTAAGATTATTCAACAAGTGGTGCTGCATAGCTGGCTCTCCATCTGGCAGAAAAACAAAGTTAGACCCTAGATCATACACACACGAAGCTACGTTCCAGCAATATTAAAGGTTTAAATGAAGAAGAAGAAGAAGAAAAAAGGACATGAGAATATTTGGTTGGGGAATAAGGGAAACCTTTCTAACCCGGAACGCGAGCGTGCAGCCGCTCTCATTCCGCTGCTCCCATTGGTCCCTCGAGGGCAACGTCCCCGGACGTCAGCCAATGAGAATTGAGCCTGGGCGGCGCCCTCGGCCAATAGGACCAAAGCGGGAGATTTGAAAGGGCCTCGGCCGAGCGCGGCGGGGGCGGCTCAGTCGTTTGCCGGCGGCCGGGAGGTTGGCGGCGCCGCGGGCCCAGGTGAGCGGGCCTCCCTGGCGCCGGGAGAGGCGGGAGCAGGAGATCGGGGGTCCGATGGGCGGGCCCGCGCGCATCCGGGGTAGAGAGGGTCCTGGGAAGGGGTGGGGCCTGCGTCCCGGGGCGCCCGGAGCAGTCGGCTGAGGACCTGCTCCCTGGCCCCAGCCCCAGGCAATCGCTCTCGGCTAGATCCATCCGACCCCTCCCTTTCTCGCTCCGTCTTTTTCCTGCTTCTCACGGCTCCGTTTCCCTTTGCTCAGCTCTCCTTCCCCTTCCCCTCTAAGGATGGCTCAGAAGGAGAACGCCTACCCGTGGCCCTACGGCCGGCAAACGGTAAGGGCTTTTCCTACCCTCCCCCAACCCGCATGGTGAGCTCCTGCTGGAGATGAGACCCTGCAGAAGGCCGTCTTCTGAGCGCTTTCTCTGCCATTGTTATGCTCCGAGAGTTTGCTGGTGGCACTGGGTCTGGTTATTTGCAGCCACGCCCCGCCTAGTGTTTGTCGCCAGCTTTGAATCCGAGGACCTCTGGGCTTAACCTATTGTTACACACAAAGGACAGCAGGCTGAGCTGCCAGGGTCGGCCCGTTAGGCCAGGATTACCAGCCCTTGAAACAGGCTTAACAGTTTGGAATTTATTTTTAAAGGCTGGTGTGAGATAAGGATCTAAACAGCTTTATTTTCCAGTTGTACCAACACCTTTCGTGGGAGAGTCTACCTTCTGATTTGAAATGCCACCTTTGTTATTATATTCAATTCCCACATCTCTGTGAGTGTTTCTCGACTCTATGTTGTTCAACTTGCTTATTTGTAAATTCTATACTCACATCACTGGGAACAGGTTTTTAGGGCCCACTGAGACTTCCTTCCTCTCTTGGCGAAGGAAGGAAGGAAGGAAGGAAGGAAGGAAGGAAGGAAGGGAGGGAGGGAGGGAGGGAGGGAGGGAGGGAGGGAGGTGTTGTCACACAAGCTTTGCTCCATGTGTAGGGCTTGGCTATCCTGGAGGGTCCACCTGTCCCCTGGCCCACCAGCTCCCTCCCTCACGGAGTACCGAGTGAGTCTGTCAAGAGGAGAGGCTGAATGAGAACCACTGTCACTTTTACAGTGGCCCCTCCCAAAGGAAGTTTTGCATATTACCCACAATTTGAAAGTGAGAAGTGGTCCAAGGTCACCAGAGTATCCCTCAGTGCCCCTGAAGTCTGTTGTTTGCAAAGGGGTGAATACCGGTATTTGCTGAATATTCAAGGCCTCCAGGGCCTTATCCAAGCCTTCATAGGCTGAGATTTTTTTAATAAATGGCTCAGTATATATTTTTGTGTGTCTTTAAAATCCATGGCATTACATATGTCGGAAGTTTCTTCTTTTCCATTGCGGTGTAGTGGTTTGTTAATGTGAACATAGCATCGTTTGTGCACACATTGGGTGACACTTGAGTCGCTTCCGTGTGTTGACTGTTACGAATTAAGCTGCTGTGACATTTTTTTGTGCATCTCATTATTGATTTTGAGAGAAAGAGAGAAACATCTATGTGAGAAATGTCTCTTGGTTGCCTCCCACACATGCCCCGAGAACAGGGATCAAACCCACAACTTGGGTGTGTGCCCTGACCAGGAATCGAACTTGTCACCTTTTGGTGGACAGGATGATGCTCCAACCAGCTGAGCCACACTGGCCAGGGTTAAACAGATTTTTAGGGGCCTGAGAATGTCTCTGTGCTAAAACTCCTTGAATCCTGGATATTCATTACCCTAGCCTCTTACCGCCCCTGGGGGTGGAGAGCTGGGTGAATGGGTCAAGTTCTGAGAGTTATGAATAGGACCGTAGATGCTGGACAAACTTCATGCTTGAGGATGTGGTGTGGGCCAGGCCAAAGAGGGGAAATGTTAGGTACTGGGGTAAGTCCTTTGCTCCTTATCTCAAGCTGACATGGCTTGTTTATTAAAAAGCCATTCATGTGGGGTTCTGAGCAGATTATTGGGGCTGAATAGCAATCTTGTGGTCTCATTGTTCCTCTTTGAACGGGGGTGGGGTGGGTGGGAGCAGCTCTATAGCAAGCACTGACGTGCTGCTGGCAGCACATTCCAGACTGGCCGCTGGGACAAAGGCCCCTCAGAGCGCCCTGTGCTCCTCCTCAGGCTCACTCCGGCCTGAACTCCCTGCCACAGAGAATCCTCCAGAAGGACCCCACCACCCCCTCTTCGCTGGTCCTCATGAACCGCTCCAATGCCCAGCCCACAGGTAACGGGGAGGGGATGGGGGATTGCCTGAGGGGAAGGTACAGGGAGGAAAATGTTTAAGGGCAGCCTCAGCTTACCTGTTCTTTTCTTAGCTGCCCCTGGCCACAACAGCAATGGGACACCCAACTTAACGTAAGTGCCCAAGCCGTGGGGGGGGGGGGGGCAAGCGTGAGGGTGGGACAGGGGACAGGTGGGCCATGGAGGAGGTGGAAGCTGAGGGTGGAGGAGGCAGGGAGGCAGCAGGAAAGCCTGATCTATCTTCAGCCCCTCGGAAGAGAAGCGGGGCTGAGGAGCCGAGAGAAGGCGGACGCCTCAGGCGGCACACAAACCCTTGCTCAGGTGCCCTGCCTCCCCCCCACCCTCTGCTCAGGCGGTCCTTCACCATCGATGACTTTGAGATTGGGCGCCCCCTGGGCAAAGGCAAGTTTGGGAACGTGTACCTGGCTCGGGAGAAGAAGAGCCGTTTCATCGTGGCGCTCAAGGTCCTCTTCAAGTCGCAGATCGAGAAGGAGGGCGTGGAGCACCAGCTTCGCAGGGAGATCGAGATCCAGGCCCATCTACAGTACGTCCCCGCCCTCCGGGCCAGCGCCCCTCTGTCCCTCCCCCGCTCCTCTCTCATCCCCTCATCCTCATCCACACGGTTCCCGCCGCTGTGGCCCCTGGGCCCCGCCGGGTCTCCATGGCAGCCAGAGCCTTGAACCCACAGACCTGTCTCCCGCTCTCCCTCACCACGTCCAGCCCGGTGTCCCCCGCCTGCTCCGGCCCTCACGCGGCGGGACCCGTCATCTTTCCCGGTTCCTTACGCCCGGATGTGGCCTGAGGCCCCTCTGCCCGTCCTCCCAGGCACCCCAACATCTTGCGCCTCTACAACTACTTCTACGACCGCCGGAGGATCTACCTGATCCTGGAGTACGCGCCCCGCGGGGAGCTTTACAAGGAGCTGCAGAGGAGCCGCGCCTTGGACCAGCAGCGGACAGCCACGGTCGGGAAGGGGTGGGCGCTGGGACGCCCGCCGGGGCCTGCGGCTGGAGGAGGGGGGGGTGCTGCCGGCAGCTGGGGGGCCGCCCTGGTCTGACCGCCCGGCCTTGGCCTTCCCAGATCATGGAGGAGCTGGCGGACGCCCTGACGTACTGCCACAGGAAGAAGGTGATCCACAGGGACATAAAGCCGGAGAACCTGCTCTTGGGGCTCCAGGGGGAGCTGAAGATTGCCGACTTCGGTTGGTCCGTGCACGCCCCCTCCCTGAGGTATGGGGTGCCAGGCGGCCAGCCGGGGGGGGGGGGGGGGGGGGGGGAGGGGGGGAGGCGGAGGGGCGGGGGGGGGCGGGGGGGGCTGGGTGTTCACCCAGAAACATCGGGGCTTGTCCTCCTGTGAATATATAGACGGACGTGGCAATGTCTTTACGAAAATAGGAGACTCGGTTTTGTTGCCCAGATTTCTTATTCAATATATGGGGACCCTCTTGCCAAACTGAGAATACTCCCACATCATTAAAAAAATATATATATATATTTTTTTAATATATTTTTTAATTTTTTTTAAATTTAAAAATATATTTTATTGATTTTGTACAGAGAGGAAGGGAGAGAGATAATTAGAAACATCGATGAAAGAGTCATTGATCAGCTGCCTCTTGCACATCCCCTACTGGGGATATGCCTGCAACCAAGGTACATGCCCTTGACCGGAATCGAACCTGGGACCAGTCCCCCAAGCTGACGCTCGGATTGAGCCTTGATTTTGTATAGAGAGGAAGGGAGAGAGATAGAGAGTTAGAAACATTGATGAGAGAGAATCATCGATCAGCTGCCTCTTGCACACCCCCTACTGGGGATGTGCCCGCAACCATGGCACATGCCCTTGACCGGAATCGAACCCGGACCCTTCAGTCCGCAGGCCGATGCTCTATCCACCGAGCCAAACCGGTTTCAGCTTCCACATCGTTTTGAATGGCTTCCTAGTATTGCCTGGTAGAGCTACAATGTGACTTATTTGAGCAGGACATGCTTGATGGGACATGAAAGTTGTCTCCAGTTTTTCCTTTAATTCTAAGGGGAGCGTGGCCCTCTCATCTGATTATTGTAAGACATATCCCTCGGTTTGGAAATGCAGGGCCGTGTACAAACCCACCTCTGGGGCTTCGGTGTGTAGCTCCACCCCGCTGCTACCCCACAAACCCTGTCGGCCAGGGTTTGTCGGATCCCTGTGGGTCCTGGGGTCCTGCCTCACCGCTGTCAGGCAACCAGGAAAGGAGAGGCCATGTGTCCCCGGGCCCCCTGCCCACTGCCCCGCCCCACCAGGAGGAAGACCATGTGCGGCACCCTGGACTACCTGCCTCCAGAGATGATTGAGGGGCGCACGCACAACGAGAAGGTGGATCTGTGGTGCATCGGGGTCCTCTGCTACGAGCTGCTGGTGGGGAACCCCCCCTTTGAGAGCGCCTCCCACAACGAGACGTACCGGCGCATCGTCAAGGTGCGGGCTGAGCCGGTCCGGCCGGGGGGTTGGGACCGGGGGGGCGGGGGCTGGGAGCGGAGAACATGGCTGTGGGGCCTCGCCCTCCGCACACACTGGCGGTCCAGGGAAAAGCAGTTAAACTGACGGTCCGTTCCTCTCCTTTCTGCCTCGGCAGGTGGACCTGAAGTTCCCGCCGTCCGTGCCCGTGGGAGCCCAGGACCTCATCTCCAAGCTGCTCAGACACAACCCCTCAGAGCGCCTGCCGCTGGCCCAGGTCTCAGCCCACCCCTGGGTCCGGGCCCACTCCCGGCGGGTATTGCCACCCTCCGCCCTCCAGTCCGGCCCCTGAACCGTCCGTCATTCCACCCAGCCTCGTCCGTTTGTGTGTCTGTGTCTGTGTAGTGGGAAGGAGGGGGTCTCTGTCTGTCCCCGTATCTGTCTCCTACCTCCTTTTTATTTAATAAAGGCTGCAGCTTTTTGTAACGATGAGTGCAGGCGTTAGAGGTGGAGGCTTGGTCGGGGGGGAAGCTGGCCCCTGTGGGAAGACCTGCCCAGGGGTGCCCAGATGGGCACCGGCTTCCTGCACCTGCCCTCAGCCCTGCCGCCAGCCTGGCCGGCTCCCGGCCACCCGTCCCCACCGCCTTTTCCTCCTGCTGCTCTCACCCAGGGTCCCGGGTGCTGGGACCTCGGCTGTCCTCTGCCAGGCCTGACATCTGCCCACCTCTTTCTTCTGACTCTCAACTGAGCTCTGGTCTTCCTCCTCCCCCAGCCCCTGCCAGCCTGGGAGCCACTGAAGGGTGCTGCTGCCCGCGGTGGTGTGTGCTGGTCAGGCTTTAGCACAGAGTGAGTAGAAGCAGCACTGATGGCATCTCCTGCCCCGCTACGGTTTCACTGTCAGGGTGATGTTTGTGGTAGGTTTACCCTCATTTTGCAGTTAAGGCAACGGAGACACTTGATCTGTACAAAGTCACACAACTAGTAAGTGGGGTAGCCCGATTTTAAAACTCTGCATTTAAGGGAGTAATGGTATAATGCTGCCTTTTCACAGCAAACACATTTATTATGTACATGTAATATATAGTGAAATACATATGTATGTGTATACATCGGTATATGTATACATATATATCTCCCAGAAGTGGAGCAAGAATCTGTTTCTGCCGTTACTAAGTATGCTTATAAACCTTTATCGGGTTAAGGTAGGACTAGTCTCTTCCTACTTTGCAAAGGGTTTTTTTGGTTTTTTTTGTATTAGGTGTTGACTTTCATCAAATGTTTTTTCTGTATTGATTATTTGCTCTTTCAATCAATGTGGTGAAATACATTGATTGAAATGTATCTGTGAAATGTATCAATAAATGTTCTAATCTTTATTTTATCTCAGTTTTTCGTGCTGTATTCGATTCCCAGAGCTAGAGTACCAAAATGCCACCAACTTGGTGATCTAAAACCACAGGAACTTGCCAGGAGCGGTTTGGCTCAATGGATAGAGCGTCGGCTTGGGGACTGACGGGTCCCGGGTTCGATTCCGGTCAAGGGCATGTACCTTGGTTGCGGGCATATTCCCCGTAGGGGGTGTGCAAGAGGCAGCTGATCGATGACTTTCTCTCATCTATGTTTCTAGCTCTCTATCTTTCTCCCTTCCTCTCTACAAAATCAATAAAATATATTTAAAAAAAAATAAAAATAAATAAATAAAACCACAGGAACTTACTTTGGCAGCTCTGGAGGCCCAAAATCAAGGCCCCCATAGTACCGTCCTCCCTTCGAAGGCTCGAGGGGAAAATCCCTGCCTCTTCCAGCTTCAGGCGGTTCCAGGCATTCCTTTTTTTTTAATTCTCACCCGAGGAAATTTATCCCATTGATTTTTGATTTTTCAGAGAGAGGATAGAGAAAAATATCCATGTGAGTTTGGTTGCCTCCTGCACTGGCCCCGAGGGCTCTGGTGAGGGAGGAGCGTACAACTGAGGTAGCTAACGTGATCTGAATCAAACCGGGAACCCTTCGGTCCGCAGACCAATGCTCTAACCTCTGAGCCAAACCAGCTAGGGGCTCCAGGCATTTCTTGGTTGAGGTTACATAACTCCAGTCTCTGCTCCCATCTTCACATCTGTCTCTGTCTCTCTTCTGTGTCATCAGCACACTACTCATTGGATTTGCACTCAGATAACCTAGGATGATCTCAAGGTCCTTAATTACATTTGCAAAGACACTTTTCAGAAAAACTGCTCGTTCATAGGTTCATTATGGATATAGACATACCTTCTTGGGGGCCACCATGCAATCTGCTACACATGCCCATAGAGAAACAAATGAATGATGTTATAAGGCTGCTTCTTCTTCTTCTTCTTCTTCTTCTTCTTCTTCTTCTTCTTCTTCTTCTTCAAGCAGCCTGCTCATTTCTCTTTTCTCTGAGATAACCAATTCCAACTCTTTTTGCTATTTTCTATTTTATTTTTCTCTTAGTATTTACCATCTATTTCCAAATCACATGCTTCTGTTGCTGTTTAATAAATCTTCAGTTTTTGGTATTTGTTACCTATTGTTTACCAGCTATAAAATGTAAGGATTAAGCTCTTTTACCCCTCTGCCACTATGTATATGTTCACAGGTTCTGGCCTTGCATCCTTCTGATGTAGTTACATCATGCTTTTGGTTAGATTTAGTCATTTGACAACAGTTATTGAGTGCCTTCAGCGTTCCAGGCTCTCTTCCTGAGGCTGGAGGTCAGACAGTGAATAAAAGAGGAAGAAATCCTCTAAGGTCAGGGCTCCATGTCCAGTGTTTGTATGATCATGAGATGCTAGCCAAGTGACTCATGTGGCATTCTAGTATTTTTCTTGCTTGTACAGCTTTTGACAGTCCCTGAAGCTGTCTTATTTGCTCATTTTCCTATGTATAGATCACTAATCCATCTCAAGTTCTCCTTCAGTGTGAGCACTTTGAAGCTATCAACATCCATCAAAGTATCATTTTATTGCACCACACAGGCCTGATATGGAGTACAGTATTTTGTATTTTTCAGGTCTCAATATTCTTTTCTCTTTTTTAAAATATATGTATATATATTTTATTGACTTTTCACAGAGAGGAAGAGAGAGGGATAGAGAGTCAGAAACATTGATGAGAGAGAATCATCAATCAGCTGCCTCTTGCACACCCCCCACTGGGGATGTGCCTGCAAACAAAGCACATGCCCTTGACCAGAATCGACCCGGGAGCTTTCAGTCCGCAGGCCAACGCTCTATCCACTGAGCCAAATCGGTTTCGGCTCAATATTCTTTAATTACCATTATTATTTCTTCTCTGATCCAGGAGTATTTCAAAGGTGTTCCAAACACAGGGGCTTACCCTTACCTGAGTCCATGATGATTTTGTTGAGTTACTAAATTAATCAACCCTGGCTCTAGAGCACTGTCCAGTACACACAGACACACACACACACACATATACACACACAAGATGCAGGTTTGATTCCCAGTCAGGACACATAAGGTTGCATGTTTGATCCCTGATCAGAGCATCTCAATGTTTTTCTCTCACATCACATTGAGTTTTTCTCTCTCTAAAAATCAATTTTAGAATCTTTGGGTAAGGATAAAATATAAATTCATGAACACTGGTGTCCTTGGCCATTTTTCTATTATATGTGTCTTGCTCGGTTACTTGTAAAGACAGGGATATTAATTTGTCATATACTTTGCCAATGTTTTTTCCTTTGTCTTTCAACAGAAAGTTTAGAGTGGTTTTCTTTGTTGGTGTTTCCAGTTTTAAATTGTCAAGCCTACCATCTTTTTCCCTTATGGTATTTGACTTGATTTTTCTCTGGAAAATCTTTATCACCTCAAACTTATTTTTTTTAAAAATGCACCTCTGTCTTCTTTCAGTATTTTATTTTTCATTTAAAATGGTGATCAAAATGGAAATTCTTTTGGTGTAAGGAATGAAATAAATATTTTTTTGTTTTAGTTCCAATACCTGGTCTCATACTAAATTCCCATATACAGGAATTTCAGTTTGTAACAACAACAAAAAAAGTTCATTTATGGGGTAGCAAGAAAAACATGGGCCTTTAACAAGACACTTGACCCTGATTGCAGGAAAACTCATCCTTTCCTAGCTCCTGGCACTGTAGTACGGGCCCTTTGGGCCAAAAATATTTTATAAATATTGAAAAGAGTATTCGAAAGCCTCATAGACAGTGTGCATTTGTGTGGAAATATGAGTCACATCAGACATCCAGGAGTGACCAACTGTTTGTGGCAGTGACAGGCAAACGGGAGGAGAGAGCGCTCCCTGGGAAGGAGCCATTTTCCAGCAGCCGGCATGCAGGAAGTGGGAGCTACCTGTCACAGTCCGGGGGGTAATTAATTAAGGCTTTGCAGGCCATATGGCCTCTGCTGGAACTACCACACTGCGACCACAGACGGTACATAAATGAGTGATCGTGGCTGCATGACAACATTTTGTGGACATTAAAATTTGAGTTTCTTATAATTATGTGAACTTTCATATTCTTTAGATTATTTTTCAACCGTTTAAAAATGTAAAAAAAAACAACAACAAAACCTCCCAAATTACACTTTGACAACAAACACATGTCAGCTGCTCCATTATTGTAAATACTCTGGCTATGTAATACATATGGCAAGAAACAACAGGACTTATCATTAGACTTTAGACTTAAGAAATAAGACTTGAAGAATAAGAACCTTAACACTTAAGCATGGAAAAGAGCTTACCTGTTGTGTTTTTATCTACATTACAAGGTAGAAATTGTTTCTATCTACATAAAAAAAATTGTTTTTATCTACATTACAAGGTAGAAATTGTTTCTTGATATTTCTGTTTACTTAGCTTAGGAAAGTTTTAACGTAATAATAAAAAAGAAAAAGGCAGGAGCAAGTGTAAATCTTGCTCCTGGGAGGTGGGAGGATGTCTGAACCGTGAGGAGGAAGCCAGTGTGGCTACAGCAAGGACCAGTGAGGGGAAGAGAAGGAAGAGATGAGATCAGAGCGGTGCCAGGGCTCTGACCTTCATGCAGGGACATTCACTTACTGAATATTTTATCGAGCGGCAAAATCACATGCCATCCTTCGAGGGAAGAGACTCAAACCTGGAGGGGGGCAGGAGAAAGAACAGCGGCGAAAGCCCTTCAACAGGCCTCGGTGTCCACCATTCGTCGCTCTGAATAGTTCACCTGCCAGGTCTGTGAGCCGAGGACGGCGGTTCTGAGAGTCGTTTTCATCCTTCCTGATCCACTGGAGGCGGTTCAATCCCGATGGTCCAAGCAGGATTCACTGCGTATTTCCATCCCGAGAATCTCTCGCAGGTACTCCGAAGCCAGATCATTAGTACACGTGGGGTTGCTAAGCAACGGCTGTGGGCGTGGCCGTTGGGGCATAAAGAGTCGGAGCCCCGCCCTTAGAGGGCGCGGGTATTTCAGGATCTTGATCTTTAAAGTCTCCCCCTCCGCTTTTTGAGTGGGCGGGGCCACGACCGCAGCTGTCACCTCCTCTCCACCCCGCTGGCGCTCACTTGCGTAGGGCTCTTCCATAACAGCTCTTCTTCCGGGACTTCCTGGGCGCCGTGACCAATCAGAGTGCTGTTTCCGTCCTAGCCGTTGTGGGCACGCAGACCTCGGCGCTCCTCTACCTACGCCTCTTAAAGGCGCCGCCAACGCCTCGGGAGCCCGGGCGAACCAAGTCCTCGGTCCCCGTCCCCAGCTGCAGTATGGAGTCGTCCCACAGGCCGCCCGGGCCCGAGGCAGACCTTCTGACTTTGGGGAGACAGCGAGCCGCGGTCGTGGGCGGCGGGCCGGGCCGAACGCCCTCGGAACCGCCCTCAGGCTTCCGGGTGCCGGGAGAGGAAGAAGCCGAGAACGTTGGGGGCTCGCGCCGCCACCCCGGCGCGTCCCCTAAGACCTCGAGCTCCAGCGTCGTCCGCTGGCCGGGATCGGAGGCTCCGGAGGACGAGCTCGGCCGCCCCGCGATGCTGGGTGGACCGGGGAGCCACCGGGGAGCGCCGGAGCCCGAGCTCCACCCGCTCGGGTCTTCCCTGCGCCAGGACCCCGCGCCGCCCGAGGGCCAGCCCGTCTCCGAAGCCGTCAGCCGTCGAGGAGGCCCGGGAGGCGGCGGGATGGATGCTGAGCAGGAGGAGGAGGAGGACGACGCCGAGGAGGCGGCCGGCCGGGCCGGCAGGTCGTTCTCCAGCCGCCTCCAGGACAGCCGCAGCCTGGACGGGCTGAGCGGGGCGTGCGGCGGCTCCGGGTCCCCAGCGGGTGCGGAGCCCGGCGCGGGGGGCGGGCGTCGCGCCACCATCTCCAGCCCCCTGGAGCTGGAGGGCACGGTGAGCCGCCAGGGCGACCTCACCCATTTTGTCGCCAACAACTTGCAACTCAAGATCCGCCTGAGCAGCACCTCCCAACCCCCGCCCCCTGTCCCCGCGCCGCCCTGCTCGGCACCTCCATCCTCGCCGGCCATCCCCCCCATCGACCCGGACGTGCTGCGGGACCTGGAGCGGCTGAGCCGGGAGCTGGGCGGCCGGGTGGACCGTCTGCTCCGCGGGCTGGGCGGTGCGGTGCAGGAGCTGACGGCGCTGAGCGTGGGCTGCATCCAGACCTACCGCGACGCCGTGGACTCCCTAGGCGAAGCCGTGGACATGAGCATCAAAGGGATGTACACGCTGCTGGCGCGCTGCGAGGAGCTGGAGAGGGCTCTGCAGCCAGTGCAGGGGCTGGCGCGCCAAATCCGGGATATCCGACGCACCCTGGAGGTGCTGGAGGCTCTGTGCAAGTGACCGGGAGGGCAAGAGGGACCAGGCCAGGGCCCAGTAGGATCCTACGGGCTCTTCAAGATGCGTTTAGCAGGCCGGCGTCCGCTCGCTGGGCCGTATGCAGGTGTCTGTGGGGAGCTCTAAAGGCTTTCCTGGTGGGAGGTGCTGATGCTCAGCTTCTATTCAGTTGGCCATCTGTAGCTACGTTGTTTTCCTCAACTCTCCTCTAACTAGGGTGACCCAGGGTTCCAGGTCTGGGCTTGAGAGACATGCTACTAAGGGGAACAGAGGCCCCAGCCCCCACTGTGGCCACTCTGACCCCAGTATCACATCTCAGGTGCCAGGAACTATGGGAGTTTGAGTGGGCCTTGGTCACCCGCCATGCAGACAGGCATGCACACCTGCAGATGGATAACCTCCTGCTTTTGCCCTCTGGCCCCCTGCCATCCCCTTTCAGCCGGACCAGGGTGGAGCTAGAAGGAACGCATTGCATGGTGGAGGGGGTGAGTTGGGAGTGGTCTCACCGCTCTCAGGATTCAGTGGAATTGTGGCTGGTTTTGAAGCCCACCTGTTGTGGAGTGTTCTAATTAGTTTTAACTTGCTGAGTTTTTGTGGAATTAAAGTGCTGCTAAGGCTGAAGCTGTGTCTGTGTGGCGTTACACGGATTGACGAGCCAAAAAGAATGGGAATAAGGGTCCGCCTTTTCCGGGGAGCTCGCTTGGGGTCGGTGCTGGGAGTGAGGTGGGGCACCCAGGCTACGTGGGGAATGATATATATCGGTTCCCGCCCTTAGGCATCAGGCCTGAGGGGAACTGCAGGATACGAATATGACCCAGAGATCCGATAAAAGCAGAAACGAAGCAAAGTGCTCCAGAAAAGGAAGGGATTGTCTTCTCAGGTGCTAATACACCTTATTCAGGGAAGGACTGGGCGAATTGGACATTTTGTCTGTGGAGAAAGATGGGGGAAACTTGTTAGCTCCATTCCTGATCCCATTTCCCACACTGCACCAATCACTGCCACATGTATGGTTTGAGACCATCTTTGTTCCAACCCCTGGCACCTTTCTATGTTTTCAGTTCACATAGTAAGTTCCAGCAGCCACCATGTTAAGGTGGCATGTTAGATTTATAAAGAGATCACAGAAAGAGTTCCTGTTCTGTTTTACTATCATCCTGTTCCAGAAAACACTAGCGCCTTGGGCTGTGCTTCAACAAGTTCCTCTTTTATGTGTAAAGAGTTTCCGGGTTGGAAATGTTATAAACAAGAGGTTTGAAGTTCAACCACTGAAAACTGTTAAAAGAGGTCTTTCACTGGCCCGTACGGGGATCGAACCCGCGACCTTGGCGTTATTAGCACCACGCTCTAACCAACTGAGCTAACCGGCCAGTCACGCTCTGAATCCCATATAATTCTAAGTAGAATTTACAGTACTTATGTGCTCTGCCTAGAAAAATTGGGTAAGAATAAACATAATTCGAAGACTAAATTACCAAACATTTAAAGTACCAGCTACTCTTCTTACTCTTAGAAAAAGGCACAACGAATTGAGGCACCGCTGGGATTCGAACCCAGGATCTCCTGTTTACTAGACAGGCGCTTTAACCAACTAAGCCACGGCGCCTCACGCTAGACGCCAGGGAACCTCTTTTCTTGGCCAGGTCAGCTCCAGAGCAGGTGCGTTAATGTCCAGTGCTATTTTATAATCAATTTTGCCCATTCTGGAAAATGCAGAAGGGACGAAAACCCCAACTGTTAGCGAGGACCAACGAGTGACACGGATATTGAATGTGGGCAAACAGAAAAGAGAAATTCTTACTTTCAAAATACAAAATTTGACATAAGCAACTTGAACCGACGAGGATGGGATTCGAACCCACGCGTGCAGAGCACAATGGATTAGCAGTCCATCGCCTTAACCACTCGGCCACCTCGTCCACGACAAGTTTGTGTTGTTTGCTCCCTCTGAGATCTGAACTCTTATTTCGCAATTTAAAAAATGACATGTCGCGAAGATAATTCATTCCTTAAGATCCCGCCCAATACTGCGGAGCCGATACGCAGAACGTTGAACTGACCGAGCTTCATTCTCGCCTGCGCAAGCTCCCGACTCTCTGTTCTCGGTTGAGCGATCTGGAACTTGCGCCATCTCTATGACCCTGGACCTGCCGCAAAAAATACGCGGGATTGTTGGGCTCTCTCCATAGGAAGGCTCGAGGTTTCGGGCCAGGATACCGCTCCTTCCGGCCCCTACATGGTGCTGCTTCTCCTACTTGACCGCTGAAGTTCATAGTTGAAAATGATGGAAATAAAGAGAAACCAAAAGTATGACCCCGACGTGATTTGAACACGCAACCTTCTGATCTGGAGTCAGACGCGCTACCGTTGCGCCACGAGGTCGACCGGCCTCTCTGCTTGTCAGGTCTTCTCATAATGACCAGATGATGTTTGTTTCCAGGTGGCCGAGGTCTCTGGGATCGAAGAGCAAGAGCCTAAGGCTTACCTAAACTTCCGGCGTGATATTTGCGTTGTAGGGCGATCTGGGCACACTGACCGCGCAATGGTTTTGCGGGCTCCGGGCTCAGCGGTTCCTCCGACCCCTCCCCGGGCATCGGTGGCCCAGAGCTGGTTACCTGGGAGACCCAGGACTCACAGCTCATCAGGGAAAGGACATGCGCAAAAACGGATGATCAATTAAATCATACGTGGAAAAAGTGATGGGGAACGTCATACTGGTTTCCGGAATCTGAACCCACTACTCAGATTTAACACCAGAAAGAGAGAGAGGAGCGGGCATTACGTCCCTGCTGCTGTAATGGAGTAAGTACAAGCCACCACTCATGATGTATTTTTTACCAGAAAACTGAACGTGAGACTGATCTGACAGCCAGTTCACAGGAAACACAGAGCACACAGGAGTAAGTCAAATGACCCGGTAGAACACAGCCTTACATGGCCCGGTGTCTTCAACAGATGATTGCAAGAAAGGACAAGGAGGAAAGCGTGAGGAGGAAGAACCTAAGATTAAGAGAGATTTATGGAGGGAGTGAGGGATACATGTGTAATAAGTTCAATGATACAAAAAAAAAAAAGAGAGAGACTTAAGACACAATGACCAAGTCAACGTATTAACTTTATTTGGACCCTGATTCAAGCAAAGTGTAAAACCAAAAAACAAAACGCGTGTGAGTGGGCAATTTGAACTATCTGGCGACATCTGGAATTTACTTCAAAATAATCTAATAGGGCTGAGAGGAAAAGTATAGAGGAAGCAAGGTAGGTCTCAAAGGGGATCATTATACCATTTTTTTTTTTTACTTTTACACCATTACATTTTTCCATGATAAATTTTTTTTTCTTCTAAGTTCTTGTATGACCAGTTCAAATGGGAGCATGTGGGTTCCAGAGTGAACACCCAGCCACCTGCAGTACCTCCTATGACCACAGGCAGGCTCCAAAACGCAACGTTTTTGAGAAGACTTTCTGTGAACCAAGGTCATGGAAAACGACAGGACAGGGCCTAAATGTCTGCTCACTGATAATTCACAGTGTGAAATGTGACTACCCGATTCTTACTACCTACTAGTTTCTCTAGGCAGGAAGCCTATTATAAGACGAATTACTCCCCAAACTTCCAGCTTGCTGGGGCCCCAAATTTGTCATCGTTGCACCCCTCCGGTTTTCTCACCTATCCTCAGTCTCTTGGTCAGACCTTATCTTCCTGATTCCTTCCACTTCATTCTACATTCTTGACCCACCCTGGTCCAGGCTCATCCCGGCCTTCCTGGGTATCTTTATGGCTTGTTCACTAGCCTCCTGCTTAAAATCTTAAAATCCACTCTCCAGCCTGGCTGGGTGGCTCAATGGTTGAGTGTGGACCTATGAACCAGGAGGTCATGGTTTGATTCCCGGTCATTGATGTTTCTCTCTCTCCCCTTCCTCTCTGAAATCAGTAAAAATGTTTTAAAGTCCACTCCCCATGTTGGAACCAAAGTTACCTCCTAGAATACAAGTCTGACCATGTCCCTCCCCGTGGCTGCAAGGCTGGAGGTGATCTGACCCATCCCACCTCCCCCTGATCTTTCCTTCCCCTTCCATTGCTTCTATTCTGTGCAACACACTGGGCCTGTTCCCACCTAAAGACTTAGGCACTTGCTGCTTCTCCACCTGGAATGCGCTTCCCCCAGATTCCACACCGACTCTTCATTTTCTTTGCAAAAGTAGGTCCCAGTCTTTCCTCACCTTCACATTGTGATTGTGCTTTTCACCTGGGAACCGTCAGGCTTGGTACACTGTCACTGAGGGAAACTTGGCTCTGAAGGCCTGGGCTTTCTATTCCCACGAGGAAAAGCATGAAAGTTACAGAGGGAAGAGAGGAAGGTTCAGGGATGGGGTCCTCGGAAAACCAGGGCTCCGTGACACTAAGCGACAGCCGACAATCCATCCCCCAGCCCCCTCTCCATGTTCCGTTTCCTGCGGCTCCTCTGGCCCAGGGTTGTGGGAGGCCAAGGGGAGAGAGTCCATGCCTTGGACATGACGGTCCCTAAGTCCCCAAAGACAGCAGTCTCCTACGCGGAGGCATCCTGGGCCATAAGTGGGGGCTGGGGATTTGGGGGGCTGGGTGCTGGGGGGTTGGGAGCTGGGGTCAGGGAGTTGGGGGCTGGGAGCTGGAGGGCTGGGGGTTGGGGGCTGGGGGATGGACGGGACTAGGGACTAGGGGCTGGGGGGCTGGGAGCTGGGGGACTGGGGGGCTAGGGACTGTGGGGTGGGAGCTGGGGGTTGGGGGCTGGGGACTGTGGGGTGGGAGCTGGGGGTTGGGGGCTGGGGGGCTGGGGACTGTGGACTGGGAGCTGGGGGGCTGGGGACTGTGGGGTGGGAGCTGGGGGTTGGGGGCTGGGAGGCGGGGGACTGTGTGTTGGGGGGCTGGGGACTGTGGGGTGGGAGCTGGGGGGCTGGGGAGTTGGGGGGCTGGGGACTGTGGGGTGGGAGCTGGGGGTTGGGGGCTGGGAGGCGGGGGATTGGGGGCCTGGGGGCTGGGGACTGTGGGGTGGGGGCTGGGGGGCTGGGAGCTGAGGGTTGGGGGCTGGGGGGCTGGGGACTGTGGGTTGGGGGGCTGGGGGATGGGGGGCTGAGGGCCTGGGGGGCTGGGGACTGTGGGGTGGGGGCAGGGGGTTGGGGGCTGGGGACTGTGGGTTGGGGGCTGGGGGTTGGGGGGCTGAGGGCCTGGGGGGCTGGGGACTGTGGGGTGGGGGCTGGGGGGCTGGTGTGGACAACGGAGAAGAGGAGGTGCCCCCGGGCTTCCGTTCGGGGACCGGGCGGGTTTCCGTTCGCCGCCCGTGCGGGCGGGTTCGGCGGCGCGGAGCCGGGTCACCCGCAGTCACCTGCACCCGGGGAGCCGGCCCGCCATGACCCGCCTGCGGGGCCGCCCCCTGCGGGGCCCGGGTCCGCGCTGACCCGGAGGCTCTCAACGGCTCGCACGGTCACCGCTCTCGCGAGATTTCCCAAGATCCGGTCCGAGCGCCGCCTTTGTCTGTTGCCGAGGCAACCGGGCGGCGCCAGTGCCCGCGGGAAGGAGGCTTACAGATCCCCCCGCCAGCCCAGGGGTAGCCATCCCCGAGCTGCCGGCCCTGCAGCCCGCGGCCTCTGCCCCAGGCGGCGCCCCTGCCCCTGGGGGCCATGGGCCGGATCTCAGGGCTCGTGCCCTCGCGTTTCCTGACGCTCCTGGCGCACCTGGTGGTCGTCATCACCTTGTTCTGGTCCCGGGTAAGAGCTGCGAGCCCCCTCCGCCCTCCCTCATCCTCCCTTCGGGTGCTCCCTGCCCACGCCCTCTCCTTCCCCAGGACCGGACCCAGCCGGGGCCTCACGCCCCCGTTTTACTCTTCCTTCTCGCCCCGCCTGCTCTGCAGGACAGCAACATCCAGGCGTGCCTGCCTCTCACCTTCACCCCCGAGGAGTATAAGACGCAGGACATTCAGTGAGCACTCTGGGTCGGGTGGTCAGGATTAAGTAGCAGTGGGAGCGCAGGGGTCTTAGAAAAAGTTCAGGTGCCTGAGCCAACTCCCTTCCTCTCTGCAGGCTGGTGGCCGCGCTCGCTGTCACCCTGGGCCTCTTTGCAGTGGAGCTGGCCGGTTTCTTCTCAGGAGTTTCCATGTTCAACAGCACCCAGAGCCTCCTCTGTATCCTTTCTGCCTGCGCACCTTTCCCGCCACGTCCCCCCCTCAGCCGCCTAACCAGCACTTTGGGGTACAATGGTGTCAGCCCTTGCAGGCGAATAGAATCTCTCCAGTTGGGAGATCTTAAGTCAATGCAGATTTAGTACAATCCGCAATCATTTGTCAAGCTCCTGCTATGGCACCAGGCGATGGAGATCCCAACATGAGATGAAGCACAGTGTTCTACCTTGAAGAGGAGGCAGACCCTATAGTTCAGTGTGATAAGCAGTGTGTGAAGATATAAAGCACTATGGGAACGCAGAAGAGACAGAGGAAGTGAGGAAGATGGGTCAGGGAAGGCTCTTGAGAATGGAATTGTGGGCCAAGAGGAACAGGGCGCTAGTGGGTGACTCCAGCAGAATGTATCAAGTCACTGTGAGCATTCTTGTGTGGCCGAGGGTAGAGGGGGAGTCTATTCTTACCTCATCTGAAGAGTCCAGGCTGGCCGCTAGACATGGAATAGGGGACCCTGGAGGCCCAGCTGTGCAGACTCAGTTCTGGTCTCTTAAGGCAGGCCTGCTGGCTCTGGCCTTGGCAATTGTTGAGGGAGCAAGACGTGAACCTGATGCCGAAACCGGTTTGGCTCAGTGGATAGAGCATCGGCCTGCGGACTGAAGGGCCCCAGGTTCAATTCCAGTCATGGGCATGTACAGTGGTTGCAGGAACATCCCCTATGGGGGGTGTGCAGGAGGCAGCTGGTTGATGTTTCTCTCTCATCGATGTTTCTGGCTCTCTATCCCTCTCCTTTCCACTCTGAAAAAAAAAAAAAATGTATATATATATATATATATATATATATGAAGTGAACCTGAGAGAAAAGGCCTGGCCTATTACTACCTGTTGATTCAAAGGTTTTCCTTGACTCGGGTGTGTTACCAAGCCATCGGGGCTCACTGTAGTGCATCTGTGGCCCTTTCCTTTTTCATATTTGAGCGTTGGGAGTGCACCACGTACTGGTACATTTTCGTCTTCTGCAGGTACAGTAACATTCCATGTTTGGGGGTGGGGGAAGGTTTACTCCACATGTGAGGTACCAGATCCACTCAAGCTCCTGTAGTTTTTGGAAGTCCTGCCCCACCTATACTTTGAGGCGGGGGTGTCTGGTTTGGGGTTTTTTATTGGAAAGGGCCCTAAACCTACCACCACCTTCCCACAGTGCCCTCCCAGCAGCCACTGAAATAGCCTTATTCATCAGCGTCTTTGGGCTGAAAAAGAAACCGTTCTGATTACCTTCATGAGCGCATGAAGAAAGGCTGGAGGAGCATTCATCGTTCCTGAAAGAAGGAAGCACTCGCCCCCCACACACACACCCCAACGGCTCCATTTGGTGGAGAATTTTAGTGTTAGAGTAATTAACTGTCGAGTCTGGAATTTATTAGTGCTTTATTTAGAGCTTTGTAATGAAATCCTATTTTAGAGTAACATAAAAACCTATAAAAATTTCAGGGGAGAATTGGGGTAGCCAAACTACTAGAGAAACGGAAGGCTATTTTCCAGCCTTGCAGACTGTAAGATAATATGTTCCGCTTTTATCTCGGTTATTACGGTAAATGTCTGGCGGAAGGAGTGGGCGGAGATATGTAAATAAGTGGTGCTAACGGCCAAGACTGCAAGCTCGCGAGTGGAGCATTCTGGGAGGGATTAGTGTATTCCTATTTGTGGCCAAATTGGAAAAGAAACATATTTTGAAAGACTTGGAAATAAATGTAGCAACAGAAAAGAAAGAATCTGGATAATTTTAGCACTCAGGCTAACGTGTTATTTACTCACCCTATCTTGTCGTGGGATCTTTTTCATGGACTTCGGAATACTCCGTTATGTCTTTTATCGTCAGGTAGGATAATCCTTACCTGTCCCTCCTTCGGGAGGGCAGATTGGAACATGATGATTGGAGGTCGCATGATTCGTGATTAACGTCTCTGCGTGATCAGGACTTGCAACACCCTGATTGCTCCTAATCTGATTCTCCTGACGATCTCTCCCCTCTTTGATTTCTGTAGTGGTCAATTGTTTGCTCAAGTCTTAGAATTTTCTGCTTTAGCTGTACTGCTTCTGCCTTAAGCTAATACAGTTGGCAGGGAATTTCAGGTCTCCAGAAATCTATGTTCGTTATCAATATTTAAAAGGTTTTGAAAACTTGAACTAGCAAAGGATCATTTTGTGTTTCATACCCAATTGTATCTGGTGCCACAGACGGTCTATTGCCGCCCTAACCTATCTCACTGCGGCAAGAAAGGCCACCACCAGTTCAATAGCGGTTTTCCTGATGGTCAGAGCTCCCACCCAGAAACCTGGCAAACTTGTTCACAGGGAGCAATATCCCACCTCTGCATGTCAGCACATGGCAAGAACATGTTCAAGAGGTTATTAAAACACATATACCGATTAGGTATTATACATACAAACTACAAAGGAAAAAGTTCTAACTTGTCACAGGATAGATGCTTCCTGGTATAGTGTATGTTGGGAAGATAGAACCAGGGCATTCTAAATAACCTAAAGGCATCCTAAAAGATGCTTTCTGGTGTTGCCTCACACACACATAACCATTCTCTGTCCATATTTTCTTCCCTGTCAGCCCTTCATCTTGAGCATTCAGTCAGTGAACACTTATTGAGCACTTACTCTGTAATGGGTACTCCTGAGGGAATCCATGTGAATATGACCCATACTCAGCCTCAGCCATCACAGCTATTATGACTAATAGAGACAGAAAAGAAAAAAATATCCGATACTTCCAGAGTCATTTAACAACAATTAGTTGTAAGTGCTACAAAGTAAACTTACTCATACTATGGAATAGGAGTGGATTTGCCCAAAGTAGCAGGTGCTGCTTCTATAGCAGCCGTTTGAGTGAGGTCCTGGCTGGAGCAGAGGGGAGGGGAGCATATTGTGAGGAAAGGTGGACATTGGTCAGGAAGTCATATCCCACTGCAGTCTGGCTTTCATCCCACCCAGGGGTGTGTTCTACTAATTTGTGAAAGATAACTTTTTGTTTACAGAAACATTGTGAACCAGTTGTTAAACGCTACTTTATAAAACATTAAATTATAGCCTGGCCAGTGTGATTCAGTGGTAGAGCATCAACTCATAAACCAATCACTGGTTTGATTCCCAGTCAGACTACGTTTTGGGCTCTATCCCCAGTAGGCAGAGTAGTTAAATGTAACACAGTGATTCTCTCTCATCATTGATATTTCTCTCTCTCCCTCTCCCCTCCTCTCTGAAATCAATAAAAAATATATATTTAAAAACAGAGATGATACTCAAAATTCACTACTTTATTTTACATTTTACTATCTACTCTTTAAATTTTTTAGAGAGAGAGGAAGGGGGCGGTAGAGAGAGCCATCGATTTGTTGTTCTAAGATGTATTCATTGGTTGCTTCTTCTTCCTTTAAATTCCTTATTGTTGAAAGTATTACTTATGTCTCTTCTTTGCTCATTGACCTCTCCCTGGCCACTCCCACCCCCAGCACATGCCCTCACCCCCTACCGTCTGTGTCCATTGGTGATGCTTATATGCATGCATACGTCCTTAGGTTGATCTCTTACTCCTCTCCCCCCCTGCCCTGCCTTCCCTCTGAGGTCTGATGGGGTTGCTTCTTGTTTGTGACCTGAATGGGACCAACCTGAAACCTCGGCATATCAGGACGATGCTCTGACTGAGCAACCAGGCCTGGGCCACTCATATACACTCTTAAGATTATTTACATTCATGTGTCTGTATGGTAGAGATACTATATAACGTTTTACTACTGTGTTTCTCTTCTCTATTTATTTAGTAACATCTGATTGACAATTTGAAATTGAGCCCTGGCCAGGTTGCTCAGTTGGTTAGAGCATGATCCTCCTGATATGCCAAGGTTTCAGGTTCTAGTCAGGACACATACAAGAAGCAACCAATGAATGCACAAATAAGTGGAACAAAGAATTCTCTCTCTCTCCTCTTTCTCCTCTCTCTCTCCTTTCTCCCCTCTCCTCTCTCCCCTCTCTCTCTCTCTTCTCTCCTCTCTCTCTCTCTCCTCTCTCTCTCTCCCCCCTCTCTCTCTCCTCTCTCTCCTTTCTCTCCTTTCTCTCCTCTCTCTCTCCTCTCTCTCTCCAACAAGAAAGAAACTGAGGAAGAAATATATAAATTGGCCTTGGTGGGAATATTTATACCATAGAAATTGGCAAATGCAACTGTTGATTGTGTAGATTTAAGAAAGTAATGGAGAAATGTTACTAATGCAGATTCTAGTTAGAAGTGTCTGTAACTGTTGCATTGTGAATAACACAAAAAATTGAGGCAATATTCTTCCAGGATTTGTAAACTATTATCAGATTTGTCCAGTGTTTTCTCATGTTTAGATTGAGATTATGCATTTTGGACAAGAATACCAAAGAAGTCACTAAAGTCACTGAGGAACCAGAAGTTTCAACATCTTCATTGTTTCACTTTTTGTCTTACTTGAAAATGTAAATAAAAATATCAAACAATATTCATGTTGAAACTACATAAATGGATACAACTCCATTTATGAAATTATGGATATAAAAGTGGAATATAGAATAAAAAATTTGTATATTTTATTATTTGTGCATTCTGTTACATATCTGTTATATCAGTGGAGTTTATAATAAAATTATGTACATCCATAAATGGACACTTTTTTGGAAAGTTGGTTATTAACATTTGCCAGCACACTCCTGCCCCTACCATCCCAAGAAACTACTCATCATTAATTACCCCTGTGTCTAAAACCAGAGGTCACTTGTCAGACTTTATTTTTTAAATATATTTTTATTGATTTCAGAGAGGAAGAGGGGGAGAGAAATATCTACGATGAGAGAGAAATGTTGATCAACTGCCTCCTGCACGTCTCCTACTGGGGATGGAGTCTGTGCCCTGACATGATGGGGATGGAACTATGACCTCCTGGTCAACTCAACCACTGAGCCAGATGGGCCGGCCAGTTCTTAGACTTCAGCTTGATCTCTTTTCAGCATATAATATGTTGACTACTCTTCTCTTTTGAAAAAATGTTCTCTCTTGGCTTCTGAAAATTGATTCACCTGGTTTACTTCCTACTGTTCTGGCTGCTCCTCAGACTCATCCAGTAAACACTGATTGAGGACCTGCAGTCTGTCAGTCCCTGAGACATAATACTGGTTTGTCTCCTCTGCTTGTCCCTTAAATGTTGGTAGTCACTACTCCTGGGTTGACTTCATCTGTCTCTCGTCTTCAAACACCAACCAGATGTTGCAGGTTCCCAGGTGTTGGCTCTCTTATGTGAGCTCTAGCTATGGAAGCAAGCTGAGGGGTCAAAGGGCACTCCCTACCCTTCTTGGTTGTGAGATCAGCAACAGGTAGGTCACTTAGGCTCTTCGTGCCTAAATTCCCTCATCCACACTCCACACTCCAGAAGTAGCTACTACAAGCGCTTCAACTATTTGTTTCTCAGTCAACACCAGAAGCTTTGCCAATTAGCATCAGAAACAGGTTTCCTGCCACGCTGGCTCAGTGGTTGGGCATTGACCTGTGAACCAAGAGGTCATGGTTCGATTCCCAGTCAGGGCATATATTGGGTTGCAGGCTTGGGGATGTGTGCAGAAGGCAACCAGTTGATGATTCTCTTTCATCATTGACATTTCTATCTCTTCCCTCCCCCTTCCTCTCTGAAATCAATAAAAATATTTTGAAAAAGAAATAGGTTTCCACTTTATTGTGAAATTAGTGGCTTGTTAATCAGAATAAAGCAATCATAAAAAATAAATACTTCATGGTTGCACTTACATGTGATACCAAGAGCAGTCAAATTCATAGAGACAGAAAGTAGAATGGTGGTTGCCAGGGGCTAGAAGAGGAGAGGAGGGATCACATTCAGTTTTGCAAGATGAAAAGAGTTCTGGAGATTGGTTACACAATAATGTGAATGAATTTAACATTACTGCACTGTACACTAAAAATATAGTTACGATGGGTAAATTTTGTTATGTATTTTTATCTCAATTTTGAAAAATAGGTAATTGAAAAATAAAAATATCAGTGGTAAAAAGTGGGATTAGTCAATAAAAGAACAACTGAGTAACCATCTGGAGGAATTTATGGATCAATACCTTACACAAATATTACAGGTAAATGATATATGTCCAGCTGGTGTGGCCCAGTGAGTGAGCGTCAACTTATGAACTAGGAGGTCATGGTTTGATTCCCCATCAGGGTGGTTTCAGACTTGCCCCCCAGTAAGGGGCATGCAGGATGCAGCCGGCAGCCGATCAAAGCTTTTTTCTCATCATTGATGTTTCTATCTCTCCCTCTCCCCCTTGAAGGAAAGAAACAAAAAAAAGAAAAAAGAAGAGAGAGCCAAAACCAGTTTGGCTCAGTGGTAGAGCGTGGTCTGCCGTCTGAAGGGTCCCGGGTTTGATTCCGGTCAAGGGCATGTACATTGGTTGTGGGCACATCCGGTAGGGGGTGTGCAAGAGGCGGCTGGTTGATGTTTCTCTCTCATAGACGTTTCTAGCTCTCTATCTCCCTTCCTCTCTGTAAAATATCAATAAAATATATTTTTTAAAAAAAGAAAAGAAAAAAGAAGAGAGAAAGAGAAGAGAGAAAGAAATAATTACATTGTAGCCCAAGCCAGTGACTCGGTTGGTTGATGTATCCCTAATACATCCAGAGGTCACCTGGCATATGCCTGTGTTGCAGCCTCCAATCTCTCTCTCTCTCTCTTTCTCTCTCTCTCTCTCTCTCTCTCTCTCTCTCTCTCTCCCTCTCCCTCCCTCTCTCTCTCTAGTCAATAAGAAAACACATTTAGAACAAAAGATTACAGTGTAAAAACTCATGAACTCAAAGAAACCTTGAAATTTTTAACCTTTTTATTGTGAATACTTTTGCAGTACAGAAAACTGCAAAAATGGTACAGAGTTTCTGAGTACCCTTCATCCAGCATCTCCAAATATTAACAGCTTGCATAGCCATCTATATATATATATAAAAGCCAAGCAACCAGAAAGAACAGAATGACAGGTCGCTATGATGCTCGCTCGGGACAGCCAACCTCCCTAGCTGGCCCCTCAGATCAGGCCCCCATCAGGGAGGGTCTGCGGGACCCTACCAGTGCACGAATTCATGCACTGGGCCACTAGTGGTATAGTGATTGAAACAGGAAATTGTCATTGATACAATGCTATTAACTAATCAACAGGTCTTATTTGAATTTTGCTAGTTTTCCAACTATTGCCCATTGTCATTCAGGATCTAATCCAGGGCTTCACATTGGATTTAGTTGTCATGTCTCCTTAGCCTTTTCCAATCTGAGACAGTTCCTTGGTCGTTTTTTTTTTGTTTGTTTTGTTTGTTTTTTCAGATAATTTAGGTAAGTTATTTATTTTATAAATACATAAATTTTCTTGAATTTAGCAGACAGTACTCGTATTATTTATATTTTGTTGTGGCAGCAAAAAGTCTAATGCCGGCCTTGAAAGTGACACAAATATACATAATTTTTATTTATTTATTATATTTGTAAATTGTACTTATGTTGAAATTTTATTTTATTTTATTTTAATTCACAACCATTTCTTTTTTTTCTTTTTCTTTTTTTTTTTTTTTTTTTACCTTGGTCGTTTTTGTTTTCCCCCTTGACTCACTTGAAGAATTCTGGTGAGTTATTTTGTGGAATGTCTCAGTTTGGATTTGTCCAGTTTCCTCATGACTAGGTAGATTATGCATTTTGGGCAAGAATGCCGCATGCAGAAGTAAGTAGTTTTGAATGGGGGAGACATTTCTAAGTATGAAAACAAAACACAGAAGTCATAAAAGAGAAGACATACATCTGAATCTATATTAAAGTGTTAAATGTATGCATGGCAAAAGTTAAAAGACAGACAAGGGAAAATATAACTCATATTGCAGAGAAAGGGCTAATGTTTTCTTTTTGTTTGTTTTTTCTTTTTACAGAGAGGAAGAGAGAGGGATAGAGAGTTAGAAACATCGATGAGAGAGAATCATTAATCAGCTGCCTCTTGCACACCCCCTACTGGGGATGTGCCCGCAACCAAGGTACATGTCCTTGACCGGAATCGAACCTGGGACCTGAATTTCAGTTCACAAGCCAATGCTCTATCCACTGAGCCAAACCAGTTCCAGTGAAAGGGCTAGTGTTGATACATAAATATCTCCTACATATCTATAAGAAAGATACCAACAACCCAATTAAAATGTACAAAAACATGTATGGACATTTTACAGAAAAGGACACATAAACAACTTTCAAATATGTTTAAAGATGCCTAACCTGCCGAGACCGGTTTGGCTCAATGGATAGAGCGTCAGCTTGGGGACTGAAGGGACCTGGGTTCGATTCCGGTCAAGGGCATGTACCTTGGTTGCGGGCATATCCCCAGTAGCGGGTGTGCAAGAGGCAGCTGATCGATGACTCTCTCTCATTGATGTTTCTAGCTCTCTATCTATCTCCCTTCCTCTCTGTACAAAATTAATAAAATATATATTTAAAAAGTAACCTTTAAAAAATAAATAAAATAAATAAAGATGCCTAACCTCATTCACCATAAAAAAGAAAAAAAAATGCAAATCATCCTGGCTCGTGTGGGTCAGTGGTAGAGCCTCAGCCTACACATCGAAGGCTTGTAGGTCAAGGGCACATACCTGGGTTGCAGGTTTGTTCCCTGTGTGGGAGGCAACCAATCAATGTCCAATCAATGTGTGTCTCTCTTAGATCCATGTTTCTCTTTCCCTTCCTTCTTCCCTTCCTTTCTACTCTAAAAAATAAAATAAAATAATAATAATAATAATAAATGCAAATCATGTTTAATTTGTATTTGTAATGACCAAAAAGTTTCATAGAAAGTTGGAGAGGGTATGGGTTTAAGTAAGCAGGCCTCACCTGTTTGCTGGTGGGAGTAATAATTGGAAATATATCCACAAAGAGCAATTTGGCAATATCCATCAAAATCAATAAAAATTACAAGTACCCACACCCTTTGACGTAGGATTTTCATTTATAGGAATTAGCCCTACACATTTGCATATAGATGAAATGGGAATGTGTAGATTATTATTTTTTTTTTTGTAGCTTTGCTTGTATTGGAAAAGATTGGAAACAATCTAAATGTCAACAGGGGGCCGAGGCTGGTTTGGCTCAGTGGTAGAGCGTCTGTCTGCAGACTGAAAGGTCCCAGGTTCGATTCCGGTCAAGGGCATGTACATTGGTTGTGGGCACATCACCGGTGGGGGTGTGCAGGAGGCAGCTGGTCAATGTTTCTAGCTCTCTATCCCTCTCTCCTCCTCTCTGTAAAAAAATCAATAAAATATATTTTAAAAAATAAAAATAAAAATAAATGTCAACAGGGGATTGGTTCAATTGTGTTTCAGTGTAATACTATGCACCCAGCGGAAAAAGCAAACTTTATATACTGTGTTTTGTTTTGTTTTTTTAAATATATTTTATTGATTTTTTTTTTCAAACTTTATATACTGTTATGGAAGCACAGAAGAGTTCATGTAGCTTGCTTCCCTTAGTGTGAACAGTGGAAAGCTATGAGCACAGAACATCTGTGCAGGAGGCACAGGAAGCAGGACTGGCTGCTGGTTGGCAGACGGTGGGCAGCTGTGAGAGAGACTTTCTCCATATGCTCTTTGAACTTTTGGAATTTGAACCATAAATTAAAAAGCAAACAAACATACAAACTATAATATTTAAAAATAATAAGAGCCTGCAGCTGCTTATCTTCCCTGTTTGGAAATGAAGCCGAGTCAGAGGCTGGAAAAGGAGGAAAGGCCTGCTGACATGTGAGCACCTGAATCCTGAGGTTTCAGTCTCCTTTTGGCTGAAATCTGTTGGAGCTGTTGTAACTATGCAGAAACTCTGTCTTTAATTCAACCCTTTCTGAAAGCATTTAAGATACTGATATGGTATATGTTGTCAGTTTGACTCAAATTCTTATTTTAAAAAAGACAGTTTTGGCCTAGCTGTTTTGGCTCAGTGGATAAAGTCTGCCCTGCAGAATAAGGGGTCCTGGGTTCCATTCTGGTCAAGGGCACATGACCCATGACCGGGTTGTGGGCTTGAACCCCAGTAGAGGGCAAGAAGGAGGCAGCCGATCGATTATTTTCTCTCATCACTGATGTTTCTATCTCTCCTCCCTTCCTCTCAAAAAATAAAAATTATATATATAGCTGAAACCGGTTTGGCTCAGTGGATAGAGCGTCAGCCTGCAGACTGAAGGTAGCTGATTGATGTTTCTCTCTCATCAATGTTTCTGACTCTCTGTCCCTCTTTCTTCCTCTCTGTGAAAAATCAATAAAATATATTTTAAAAAATTATATGTATAATTTTCCTTTCTGTTCCCCATTCTTTTCCTTACTCACTAAGCCCTTAGTACCTCAGGTCTGGTCAGCATCAAACTCTCTTAAGAACAAAGCCACCGGTCTGTGCAGCACAGAAACAAGGGTTTGGTCTAGCTACAGATAACATCATGACTTCAGTTATGGTTCAATCCCAGGCCCAGAAAAGCACAATGGCCCGACAAACCACACCCTCATGAAATCTGACAGAACAGTGCCAGACTGACATCAGGACCTGATACAGTGATCAGCTACACCTCTGGTCCCAACCAATCAATAGAGCCCAGGACCTCGGCTCCTTTAGCCACCACGACTAATGATTTCCCCTTTTAACCCATCACCTGTGACTCCAGTTGGGAAGCCATTTCCTTAAAAATAATCCTTTACTTTCTTGGCTGCAAATTCCTGTCTGCGTTTGATTGGGCTTTGATGCACACAAACAAAACCCTTCAGTCCAGTGATACCGTATTGGCAAGTATTATTTTGTCCATCAAAGATCTCAAGGCTCTCCCTCTTGGGAGCATGTCCTCGCTCTTCCTGTGCCCTCTTCTTCCCCCAGGCACGTTCCTTTGCCTTTTTCTCTCTTAAGCTCCAAGGGCCGTTCTTGCTTCCATAACGTGTTTCCTATGCAGCGCAGTTGGCTCCATTCTCCTACCTCTATAACTTTCTAAATAAACTTTCTCTTTTTTAAAAAAAATATTTTTTATTTATTTTTTTACAGAGGGGAAGAGAGAGGGGTAGAGAGCTAGAAACGTCGATGAGAGAGAAACATCAACTAGCTGCCTCCTGCACACACCCCCTCCCCCCACTGGGGATGTGCCCCCAACCAAGGTACATGCCCTTGACCTGAATCGAACCTGGGACCTTTCAGTCCACAGATCGACGCTCTATCCACTGAGCCAAACCAGTTTCGGCTAAACTTTCTCTTATTATTTGAAAAACACAATTAAGATCTCTGGTTTTTTTCTTCAGCTTTACTGAGATATAATTGACAATCACACTGTGTTTAATAATCTCTTTTCTTGTGTGTTATTGCAACTCCTGATGCCAGCAGAATGCCTAGCATTGTAGAATGAAGGAGCCCTCAATTAGCAAATGAGGGAAATGAGGCCCAAGGAGAAAGCCATTTGCTTCAGGACATCATGCAGACAGGACGAGCTGGGGTTAGAACCCGAGTCTCCTGGCTGTCAGGCCAAATCCTGGCTCTTTATTACAAGAGTTTATTGAGCACCCACTGCCAGGCTCTGGCTTGGCAGGTGACACGGAGGGAAATGAGGAAAACATGGCTTCTTGCCAATCGCACTATTTAGAGGAGGCCTCCCTCCCCCAAAGAGAGGAGCTTGTCAACCCCAGTGAATCCCTAATGAATGGAGGTTGGAGACTGAGTGGGACCAGGAGGGTTCCCCATCTCCCAGTCCCGGGAGACTAGGACCGGCCTGTCCTGCCCACACAGGGCTCTGGTTTGTGGCTCCCCCACTGGCCATGCCCACGCTACGCAGCTTCACAGTGGCCTTGTGGGCTGGGCCTGTGCTGTCCAGCTGGCTTCCTGGCCAAACTGGTAGCAAGTGATCAGGGCTTTATGAGTCTAATCAGGGATGTCCTTATAGGGACACTGGGCAACGGGTCCTCCCCAAACAGGTGCCTGGGAGTCCGCCATTTAGCCAACTTTAAAAAAAAGACACCCCAAGGCATTTATCCAAGCCCAGGTTTCCCCAAATGTAAAATCAAGATAATGCCTGTCTCATAGGATTGAGGGCTGGTCATGGTACGTACTTACGATGGTCCTAAGAGCATTGTTGTAAAAGCAAAGAAACTGGAAAGAACTAAAAGGCTGACCCCTGAGGGGTTACATAAATTGTGGTAAAACTCTGGTTAAACATGGAAGACAGCCATGAGCATCTGTGTTCACCTTTCCAAAGGTTAACAAACAACAGGAGAGCAGTCAAAGTGGTGTAAATCCACGAGGACTACGAGATCAGGAGAGAAGACAGCAGCAGACCAAGGTTTTCAACGAGGTTTTGGAGGCTGGACAGGAGCTCACGTGTAGTGTCAGACTAAGCAGGGCAGAGGGAGTCAGGAGGGCATGATGCCCAAAGATCCCGCATGTCCCAGCTCTGGGTCTGGCCACGCTGAACAGTGGGGGAGCTGAGAGTCTGTGTTCAGTGGTAAAACCCCTGGCGCTGCCTCGCCTCACACCTGAGTCACACACACCGCCTCACCCTCCCGTACTCATTTGTGAGGAGGCTTTGAATTCGGGGACACTAGGCCCAGGCCCAGCAAAGCTGAGGGCTGAGACTAGAAACAGAAGCCCCCATCCTATTCCAGATCCACTCCCCCATCAAAGACAGGGGAAGATCAGAAGATAATGCTCTCTCAAAACACTCAATGGGCCAGAGAAAGCCTGCCACCTACCAGCACTTGGGAGTCCACGTGAAAAAGCTTCCATTATCTCAGTGGTAGAGTGTCGGTCTGCGGATTGAAAGGTCCCAGGTTCGATTCCGGTCAAGGGCATATACATTGGTTATAGGCACATTCCCCCATAGGGGGTGTGCAGGAGGCAGCTGGTCGATGTTTCTCTCTCATCGACGTTTCTAGCTCTCTATCCCTCTCCTTTCCTCTCTGTAAAAAAATCAATAAAATATATTTTTTAAAAAAGCTTCCATTGTCATTCAGTCAACAGTCAATAAATGTCCATTCCCCGCCCTCTCCACAGACACACACACACACACACACACACACACACACACTTTCCAATCATCCCCTCGGGGGCCCCCTATTGAATGTGAACAGAGAGCCACAGCCCAGCGGAGGAAAGCCTCTAAAAGGATAGAGACACACTCTCCCATCCATATGCAGTATTTAAAAATGGCCGGTGGGCTCAGTTTGGTTGAAAGTGGTCCCAGGCACCAAGAGGTCACCAGTTTGATTCCCGGCCAGGGCACATGCCCTGCTTGTGGACTCGATCCCCAGCATAGGATGTGCGATGCAGCCAATCCATGTCCATGCCATGTCCATGTTTCTCTCTTTTTAAAAATAAGTTTTGATTTTAGAGAGCATATAAATTGTGGTAAAACTCTGGTTAAACATGGAAGACGGTCATGAGCATCTGTGTTCTCTAAAATCAACCAGCTGCCTCCTAAAATCAAAACTTATTTTTAAAAAGCTAAGAAAGCCGAAACCGGTTTAGCTCAGTGGATAGAGCGTCAGCCTGTGGAGTGAAAGGTCCAGGGTTCGATTCCGGTCAAGGGCATGTACCTTGGTTGTGGGCACATCCCCAGTAGGGGGTGTGCAAGAGGCAGCTGGTCGATGATTCTCTTTTTTTTTTTTTTTAATATATTTTTATTGATTTTGTACAGAGAGGAAGAGAGAGATAGAGAGTTAGAAACATCGATGAGAGAGAGTCATCGATCAGCTGCCTCTTGTACACCCCCTACTGGGGATATGCCCGCAACCAAGGTACATGCCCTTGACCGGAATCGAACCAGGGACCCTTCAGTCCCCAAGCCGACGCTCTATCCATTGAGCCAAACCGGTCCCGGCGATGATTCTCTTTCATCATCGATGTTTCTAACTCTCTAACCCTCTCTCTTCCTCTCTGTAAAAAATCAATAAGATATATTAAAAAAAAAAAAAAAGCTAAGAAATCTGGAAGAGACAGAGATACTAGGGAGCAATAATAAAACAACAACAAAAACCCTATATTTAGAAAACTTTTTCAAAAATGGAACCCTGCTGAAACTGGTTTGGCTCAGTGGATAGAGCATCTGCCTATGGATGGAAAGGTCCCAGGTTCAATAATGGTCAGGTACTTTGGTTGCAGGCACATCCCCGGTAGGGGGTGTGCAGGAGGCAGCTAGTTGATGTTTCTCTCTCATCAATGTTTCTAGCTCTCTATCCCTCTCCCTTCCTCTCTGTAGAAAATCAATTATATATATATATATATATATATATATATATATATATATATATATAATTTTTTTTTTTAATGGAACCCTGGCTGAGTAGTGGTTGCAGATTCTATTCCAGGTCAGAGCACATATAAGAATCAACCTGGTGAACAACATAGACTGATGAACAAAAACAGACTCAGAGATAAAGAGCCATGCGTCAGACTGTTGGACCTCAGAGGTAGGGTGGGGATAAAAGAGAGGGCTCAACCAAAGGACTTGTGTGCACACATATGAGCCTAACCAGTGATCAAGGACAATAGGGGGGTAGAGGCATGAGTGGGGAGGGGTGGGGGATTGGAATGGGGGGTTGAGGACAAATATGTGATACCTTAATCAATAAAGAAATTTTTTTAAAAAAAAGAATCAACCAGCTGAAACTGGTTTGGCTCAGTGGATAGAGCGTCGGCCTGCAGACTGAAAGGTCCCAGGTTAGATTCCGGTCAAGGGCATGTACCTTGGTTGTGGGCATATCCCCAGTAGGGGGTGTGCAAGAGGCAGCTGACTGATAACTATCTCTCTCCCTTCCTCTCTGTAAAAATAAATAAAATATATCTTTAATTTAAAAAAATCAACCAATCTATACTAATAAAAGGGTAATATGCTAATTAGACTGGATCAACCAGACATCTTTCAGTCATCTGGTCCTCCTTCCGGACAAAGCCACAGTGGTGGGGGCTGAGGCAGAGGCAGTTAGGGCCAATCAGGCCAGCAGGCAGAGGGGTTAGGAGTGATTAGGCAGGCAGGCTGAGGGGTTAGGGGCAATCAGGCAGAATGGTTAGGGGTGATTAGGCAGGCAGGTAGGTGAGTGGTTAGGAGCCAGCAGTCCAGGATTGTGAGAGGGATGTCCAACTGTGGGATCAGGCCTAAACCGGCAGTTGGACATCCTCCAAGGGGTCCCAGATTAGAGAGGGTGCAGGCTGGGCTGAGGGACACCCATGTACGAATTTCATGTACCGGGCCTCTAGTGAATGTATAAATAAGTGGAACAACAAATCAATGTTTCTCCCTCTCTCTCTCTCTCAAAAAAAGTGGAGCTTCCTTAAGATTGTCAGTGATTTCTTAACAGAAAATTTGCAGACCAGAGGAACTGGCATGAAATACACAAAGTGATGAAAAGCAAGGACCTACAACCAGGATTAGTCTACCCAGAAAAGCTATCATTTATAATCCAAGGACAGATAAGGAACTTCATAGGCAAGAAAAAGTTAAAGGAGTTAATCACCACGAAATCAGTATTACAAGAAATGTTAAAGAGTTTTCTTTAAGAAAACAAAGAAAGCTGAAACCAGTTTGGCTCAGTGGATAGTGTTGGCCTGCGGACTGAAGGGTCCCGGGTTCGATTCCGGTCACGGGCATGTACCTTGGTTATGGGCACATCCCCAGTAAGGGTGTGCAAGAGGCAGTTGATTGATGATTCTCTCTCATTGATGTTTCTAACTCTCTATCCTTCTCTATTCCTCTCTGTGAAAATTCAATAAAATATATTTTATAAAAAAAAGAAATATTTTGAAATATATGTACAATAAAATGGCAATAAATACATATCTATCAACAATTACTTCAAGTAAATGGTTAAATGCTCAAATCAAAAGATAAGGGCCCTGCCAAAACTGGTTTGGCTCAGTGGTAGAGCGTCGGTCTGCAGACTGAAAGGTCCCAGGTTCGATTCCGGTCAGGGGCATGTACGTTGGTTGCGGGCACATCCCCTGTGGGAGGTGTGCAAGAGGCAGCTGGTCGATGTTTCTCTCTCATCGACGTTTCTAGCTCTCTATCTCTCTCCCTTCCTCTCTGTAAAAAAATCAATAAAATAAAAATAAAAATAAAAAAAAGATATAGGGCCCTGGATGGTGTGTATCAGTTGGTTGAGTGACATCCTATGCAACAAAAGGTTGCCTGTTTGATTCTAGTCAGGGCACATACTCAGGCTTCAGGTTCACTCCCTGGTCAGGGTGCCTATGAGAGGCAATTGATCAATGTTCCTCTCTCCCTCTTCCTTCCTTTCACTCTAAATAAAAACATATCCTTTATAATAAAAGGGGTAATATGCAAATTGACCCCAACAGTAGAATGACCGGTTGCTATGACATGCCCTGACCACCAGGGGGCAGATGTTCAACACAGGAGCTACGCCCTAGTGATCAGGTCATTCCCACAGGGGAAGCTCCCTTCAGCCACAGCTGGGCTGGCAGATGCAAACGCAGGAGTGATGGTGGGAGCCTCTCCTACCTCCTGGGCGGCGCTAAGGATGTATGATTGTGGCTCAGACCTGCTCCCGAGGGGAGTGGGCTTAAGCTGGCAGGTGGACTTCCCCCGAGGGCTTCCGGGCTGCCAGAGGGATATCTGACCGTCATCTTAGGCCGATCCCCAGGGGAGTGGGCCTAAGCCGGCAGGTGGACATCCTCTGAGGGGTCCCCGAGTGCAAAAGGGCACAGGATGGGCTGAGGGACCTCCTCCCAAGTGCACTGGACCTCTAGTTTTTGTTTTGTTTTGGTTTTTTAATATATTTTATTGAGTTTTTATTTTTATTTATTTATTTTAAATATATTTTATTGATTTTGTACAGAGAGGAAGGGAGAGAGATAGAGAGTTAGAAACATCGATGAGAGAGAGTCATCAACCAGCCGCCTCCTGCACACCCCCCACCGGGGATGTGCCCGCAACCAAGGTACATGCCCTTGACTGGAATCGAACCCAGGACCCCTAAGTCCCCAAGCCGACGCTCTATCCATTGAGCCAAACCGGTTTTGGCTTTTATTGAGTTTTTACAGAGAGGAAGAGAGAGGGATAGAGAGTTAGAAACATCGATGAGAGAGAATCATTGATCAGCTGCCTCTTGCACACCCCCTACTGGGGATGTGCCCACAACCAAGGTACATGCCCTTGACTGGAATCAGACCTGGGACCCTTCAGTCCGCAGACCGACGCTCTACCCCTGAGCCAAACCGATTTCGGCTGGACCTCTAGTTTTAAAATAAAAGACGTAGGGTGGCTGAATGGATAACAAAACAAGATTCTTCCTTACATATGCTGTCTACAAGAGATTCACTTCAGATAAAAAGATACACACAGACTGAAAGTAAAGAGATGGAAAAATATATTTCATGAAAATAAAAACAAAAACAAAAAGCTGGGGAAGTAGTACTTACATAAGATAAAATAGACTTTAACACAAAGGTTGTATAACAAGAGACAAAAAAGGACCCAGCAATTCCACTCCTGGTAATTATTTGAAGAAACCTAAGACACTAAATTAAAAAGACATATGCAGCCCTGATGGGTGCACTCAGTGGTAAGATCATTGACCCCACATACTGAAGAGTCCTGGGTTCAATTATCGGTCAAGGGCATGAACCTGGATTGCAGGTTTGATCCCTGGCCAGGTCAGAGTGCATGGGAAAGGTGATTTCTCTTCCTTTCTCCCTCTTTTTCATTCTCTCAATGGTGGAGGGAAATATTCTCGGGTGAATAATAACAACAACAACAAAAGACATATGCATCCATATGTTCATTGCCGTATTAATTACAATACCAAGATATGGAAGCAACTTAATTGCCCATCAATAGAACAGATGAATGGATAAAGAATAAATGGTACATATATATAATGAAATATGATTCAACTGCACAAAAGAATAAAATCTTGCATCTGCAACAACATGGATGGACCTAGTGGGTATTTGCTGAGTGAAATAAGTTAGATGTAGCCGGGACCGGTTTGGCTCAATGGATAGAGCGTCAGCTTGGGGACTGAAGGGTCCCGGGTTCGATTCCGGTCAAGGGCATGTACCTTGGTTGCGGGCATATCCCCGGTGGGGGGTGTGCAAGAGGCAGCTGATCGATGACTCTCTCACTGATGTTTCTAACTCTCTGTCTCTCTCCCTTCTTCTCTGTGTAAAATCAATATATTAAAAAAAATAATAAGTTAGATGTATTAGTCAGGTAGGAGAAAGACAAATAATACATGATTTCATTTAAATATGCATTCTAAAAAAATAAGCAAAAAATAAGCAGATTTCAGAAATACAGAGAGCATTTTGACAGTAGTCAGATGGGAGGGAGGTTAGGGAAATGGATGAAAAAGCTGAAAGTATTAAGAAGTACAAATTGGTAGTTACAGAATAGTCATGGGGATGTAAAGGACAGCATAAAGAATATAGACAATAAAATTGCAATTGTGTATGATGTCAGATGGGTCCTAGATTTATCAGAGTGATCATTTTGTAAGTTATATAGGTATCTAATCACTGGGTTATACACCTGAAAGTAATATAATATAGTAAGTATATCAGCTGTAATTTAAAAAGAAAGTTATTTTAAAGTAAATAAAATCTAATATTGAATTTTAAAAATATTATCCTCAGAGAGAAAAGATATTGCATTTTTTAAATTAAAAAAATATAGCAAAAATTTTTTCTTCTATAAAAGGATATATGAAACCTTCCAGAAAGTTAAAAAAAAAAAAATGACAAATGAGTTGGGGGGTGACTCAAAGGGAGAAAGATAGAAACATCGATCAGCTGCCTCCTGCACGCCTCCTACTGGGGATGAGCCTGCAAGCTAGGTACATGCCCTTGACTGGAATCGAACCTAGGACCTTTCAGTCCACAGGCCATCGCTCTATCCACTGGGCCAAACCGGTCAGGGTGAGCCTCAGCTTTATGTATAAGATTTTAATATTTTGCAAGGAGGATGCAGTCACATTACTTTTGTAATTAGGAAATTGAGCATGTAGCAATCTCTGAAAAGCCTCTGGCATACCGCAGATCCCTGGTAGTCTCTCTCCTCTCCAGGAACCCAGGGCTTGGCAGGCAGCTCAAAGCCTTCCTGGCCTCAGCCAGAGGTCACAGTTTGAGCAGCTGATTGGATGGGATGGTGTGGTGCTGGCCCCTGGATCTGAATTCCAAGCAGCATTCCCAAGGGCGTGCTGCTTTTGTCTCTAACTAGAAGGACTTGATTTACAGGCTGTGTTGAGGGACACACAAAATCTCTGAAATTCATGACTATTTTGGCCTGGTTTGACTCATGTGGATGGAGCAAGTTCATTATGTGGAAATGACCCAGCCCCCTTTCGTCCCAACGTATCAGCCAGATATGTTAGGAGAGGGAGAAAAAAACAAACAAACTAGAAATGAAAAACCTTTACTAAGCGTCAACTACATCTGAATCGCCAGAGGTGCGAGTTAGAGGGGTACTTGGGCCCCTCCTGCAGCCTTTGAATAAACTTGGCAGTGGGCCTGAGATTCAGTTGACAAGCCCTGCAGGTAAATGTAGAAGCCAGACCTCAGTTACACAAATACATTACCTTACTCTCCTTTAGTTCAACTTACCCTTACGGGGTCTCCATTCTACCTGCTTGAGGAAAACACTCCTTCATTTCCAGTTGAGGTGCGTCATCCCACCCCTCCCCTTCTCCTGCCTCCACTATTGATCTAAATTTGGGGAGTTCCTTAACACAGCAGAGATAAATTCTCCCAGTCCCTGACTCCATGGACCACACATGCTCTCATTTCTGCTCCGCTGCTGCCGGGTCCGGTAGCAATAGCACGGCCAGCTCTCCACGCCGCACCCCGCAGCAGCCCTGCCGCATGAGATTTCTCTCAGGTTCTGTCCCTTCCACGTCCTAAACTCCGCCATAAGTGGAAATGGGATCACGCCCAAACCAGTGTCTGACATCTTGTCTGGTCCTCGGCTGGCTTCACAGCTAGTTCAGGGAGGGTGTTGGGGCAGAGCTGGGAGGGGAAACCTGCCTGTGTGCACCTCCTCCCAACTCCCCTGTCCACCCAGGCACTGTGGCGTTTGAACTTAAAAGCTTAGACTTTGGTGTTTTTGTTCTCTGGCTGGAGAGTGGAGTAGCCTCAGGACCAAAGAGCAAGAGCTAGCCCCCCACAGTGGGATCTGCCGCCATCACGGGAGCCACTCTTTTCTTCCTTTTCACATAGGCCGAGCCACTAGCCATTGTGCGTCCGCGCAAAGGATCAGGGAAGCGGCTGCTTCAGAGGAGGAGGGAGTGGAGAGCATTTTATCCCAGCTCTGCTGAGTCCCCACACCCGACACACAGGCTCCCTCCCTGCCCCGCTAGGAAAGGACACCTCTGGTGACACAGCCAGTCCCCGGGCTTCTGCTGGGAGGGGGAGGGTGTGCATGGGGGCGGTTCTCACACCTGGAGGCCCTGGGAAGCCAGAGGGGGCAGGAAGAAGCAGGCTCTTGTCTCAGAGGCCTAGGCCACCAGCTCCCCTTCTCTTCCAGGGTTACAATGACACCCCCCCAAAAAAAATAAGGCTCCCCTAAGATGGCCCCTTCATCTGGAAAGCTGCCTTCATCTCCTCCCCCGCAGAGGCAGTTCACCTGCTCCTATTCCCTCCGGGCTGAGGTGCCCGGCCTGCGGGGATGAGCTGGGTGGGCCCGTGCGGCTGCAGGGTCTGCTCCCAGGATCTACGGAGAGATCCGTCAGGGACGGAAGGGGCACGGATCACCTTCTCCACCACGTTCCAGATCGAGCCATTTAACAAAGACACATTTAGTGCTTACACAGCTAATGTATTTTGGGTGCGGAGACAGGGCTGGAACTGTCCAAGGTCAGACCTCTGAGACCAATCCGCACGTAAAGTAGTGCCCCTAACCCCGCGGGGTACAGCAGGCGCCCCCTTTGCCTATTATTGTTCTCTTTCCGCCAAAACAACAAAGCAAAGCAAAAATAAAAAAAGCAACACAAAAACAAAAACCTTGTTCCTTCTGGCCCAGCCCTGTGCTGAGGGAAAAAGGCCGAGCGCTCCTCTGGAGGCCAGAGCAGCTGCCAGAGCGAGGTCCCGCGCCTCTGCCCTCCTCCCGGGCGCTAGGCTCGCCCTCCCTCACGGGGCCTCGCCTGCCAAGGCCCCCCGGCTGGGCGCCAGGGTGAGCAGGGGCAACTGTCTCACTCCCGGCGCCTCGGCTGGGGGTGGGGGAAGAGCTGCCTCGTTCCTCTTCGAGACGCCCGCCTCCGCCGCAGCGGGTCCCGGCTGTCCGCATGGCCGGGCCTGCACTGGCCTTTCCCGCTTCCCGCCCCCAGCCCGGGCCCAGGGCTGCAGGCGGGTCGCAGGCGGTGGGCGCTGGGCACAGGCGAGGCCCGGAGCTGCGGGGGCGGCGGGGCGGGCTCCGGGCCGGCCGGGCGGGCGGGCGCGCGGGCGCGGGGCGGGCGGTGTGAGGTGCGGCCACGCCCCCCGCCGCCCGCCCCGCCCCCGCGCCCGCTCCGGGCCAGTCGCCGCTGCGCCCCGCCCCCGCCGCAGTGCCCGGATGTGGGTGACGCGCGGCCGCCATCTTCCCGTCCGCGGCAGCCAGCGCCAGTCGGAGCCAGCGCGAGCCGCCGCCGCCGCCGCCGCTGCCGCCGCCGCCGCCGCCGCCGCCGAATCCTGCGCCCGCTGCCCGCGCCATGTGAGTCGGCCGCCCTTGTCCTTTCCGGAGGCCCGAGCCGCCCGCCGCCCTGGCCTCGGCCCCCGGGTTCCACCCGCGCCCCTCGCGCTCCGCGCGCCCGGAGGCCAGGCCGGCGCCCGTGACTGCGCGCGGGCGGGCGGTGGCCGCCGGAGGGAGCGGACCCGGGGTCTGTCCGCCCGCCCCGCCGCCGCTGCCATCGCTGCCGCCCGACATTGCGGATCGCCCCTGGACCATGTCTGTGAGGTCGCCCGCGTTGGACAGGCGGGGAAACCGAGGCCCGGAGGGGGAAGGGGGCTCCACTCAAGGTCACGCAGCTGCTCGGCGGCGAGGCCGGACGGGATCCGGGGCTCGCATCGGGCGGCCTTCCTCCCGGGAAGGAAAAAGGGAGGGAGGGAGGGATGGACAGGCGGATGGGCGGAGCCCTGACTGCGGGGTCGGAGGATCCGGGCCCCGGGTCTCAATCCGTCTCCGCCCCTCAGGTCGGCTACCGCAGCCACCGCCCCCCCTGCCGCCCCGGCTGGGGAGGGGGGTCCCCCGGGGCCCCCTCCAAACCTCACCAGTAACAGAAGACTGCAGCAGACGCAGGCCCAGGTGGATGAGGTGAGTTGGGGTGGGGGATGCCAAGCGGTGGAAAGGAGGGACCCTGAGGGTTGGCAAACGAGTGTGGGGGATCCACTTGGGCTGGGGGCGATCACAGTTCATATTTATGAGTTTTGGAACAAAGATGCCATGCCCCATTCCTGTCAGCGTGCGCTAGGAGGGTTAGCCTTGCTATCCTGGGGTGTTTCAGCCAGGGGGCAGGCCACCTGAAACTCCATAAATAAAAGGTGCTGCTGTGACAGCTGAGATGTCTATCAGCATGCCCCTGATGTGTGCTCCTGGCGTGCCCCAGGTGTGTTAGGCATGTTCTGTGTGTGCCCTTGGCATGTTAAGCTGGAAACATCGGGGTGCATGTTCTTATATGTGAGCACATGGTCCAGGAGTGCCCTCATTGAGGGGGCCTTGGCACACCCCCTGCCTCGTGGGGCTCCCCTCCCAGGTGGTGGACATCATGAGGGTGAACGTGGACAAGGTCCTGGAGCGGGACCAGAAGCTGTCGGAGCTGGACGACCGTGCAGATGCACTCCAGGCGGGGGCCTCCCAGTTTGAAACAAGCGCAGCCAAGCTCAAGCGCAAATACTGGTGGAAAAACCTCAAGGTAAGGGTGGAGCCACTGGGACTGGAGGTGAATGGGGATTTCATGGTCTGTCTCACTGACCCCCCCCACCCCCTCTCGTCTGCAGATGATGATCATCTTGGGAGTGATTTGCGCCATCATCCTCATCATCATTATTGGTGAGTAGGACGGGAGTAGCTAGGGCCCTTTGATGAGATTTCCCCTATAAGTTCTGGGTTTTGAAGGTCATTAACCTAGTTTTTTACTATTTAACATAAAGCATATAAAGCTGCCAATGGCAGTTCCAATTCATCTAGAGCCCCAAACCTTGATGTTGTTTAGTCTGCACTTTTCCTGGTTGTGGGCAAATCTGTTGAGATTTTTGGAAACAGGAAAGCTGGTGGATTCCCACTGCTTTTGTGAGGACATTTAGGGCCTTAGACCCCCTGGGAACCCTGGATTTGGGGGGTAGGAGAGCAGGAAAGGCCCTTGGGCTTGAGACATGGCTAGGAAGCCAACCACCCAGTTGGTGAAGAGCTTGTGGTCTCAGGCCCAGAGCACTCCCAGTCTGTCCCAAGGCCATCCGGGGGTTTGAAGAGTCCTTGGAACCCACCCGTCCAGCCCCTTGCTTTACAGGGGGAGAACCTGAGTCCCAGAGGGGAAGGGATGTCAGCCAGCTGGGGAGTGGGTAGGGGGGAGCAGGGCCAGGCCTGACACACTGCTTTCTCTCCTCTCTTTCTCCCCTTACCCTCTTCCCTCTCTTCCTTCTCTATAGTTTACTTCAGCTCTTAAACCCCAGAGGAGCCAGCCCAGAGAAGGGCCTCTCCCCCCACCCATCCCCAGCCGCTCCTCCACCTCTCAGCCATATCTTCCAGCCCCCCCATCTGTGTGTGTGTCCGTGTGTGTGCCCTCCTGTAAATAGCCAGCTGTTATTTATACATATATAATATTATATATATTTGGTCTGTTTGTAGTTTTATTACTAGAAGATTTTTCCGGTTGTCCTTAACACCCCTTCCTGAGTTCCCATTGCCTTTCTCTTTCCCTCCTTCCCTCCCTCTTTTCCTGACCAGCCCTAAGTCCCTTCCATTTGCATCTGCTATGCAATAGTCCCTCTTCCTCTCCCTTCCTTGGATTCAGCTGATCCTTCCTTCCACCCTGGCCTTCCCCCTATCTTCACCGCCTACAAAACCAAACCAAAAGCGATTGTCCAGGCCTCCCTAGGTGCATCTTCTTTGCATTGTTCGGGAGGCTCTGAGACTGGCCCCACTTGGTCCTAAGAATCCCAAGGTCTGGGAGCTTCCAGCATGTTAATTAGCATTCATGTGCACATTGGCAACCCTTTTGGTTTCCTTTTTTGTTACATCACTCTGTTCATTCTTTCAACCTGTGTTTTTGTTTTGTTTGTTTGTTTTTTCACTGAGGAGTTAGTCCCTACTGGTCTTTGTATCACACTTTCATTTGCATGACATTAATTGTAGGTGTTGGGGAGCCTGGGCTTTTGGGAAGCCAGGCTGTTCTGGCCCCCAGAATCATCCCTTCCTAGCCCCTCTAGTCCAGTTTGCCTCTGCTCCCCCTATTTTCCAAACCTCTTGTCCCCACCTCTCCCTCCCCTGAGCTGGTGTGTAAGTGTTTTGGAGTTCAGTATGTTATGATGGACTGATATTTCTGCCACTTGAAGTTTCTCCCCACATTCTTGATCCCCAGTTTTCATGTGGGGCGCTTAACTGACATTCCCATGGGGTCTCCCTCCCTCCCGTCTGCCTGATCTTCCCCCTCCTCCTCCCACCAGGAGAGTTGGGGGTTGGCCACAATCTGGTCTGTTTTGGGAGAGGTGGCTGCCAGTGTCTGAAGGGTCATCACTGCCTTGGAGAGGAGTGGAGCAGGGCAGAGAATCTCCCTAATTCCTGCTGGAAGTCTCCTCTGGCCCCACCCCTGCTGGGGACTGGACTGAAAACCCTCCTCCCCAGTTTGGAGGGTGTTGCCTCCTTCACTGCCCAGCTCCTCTGACTGCCCCCCCTGAATTCAGGGCGGGGGGGTACTAGTCACTGCCAATGTGTGGGATTTGCTGGAAGATGAGGGTTCTTGCCCCTCTCCATGGTGGTCAAGCCCAGAGAGAGACCTGTCTTCTCCTTAGGCGAAGTGATAGGAAGGATCTAATGTCTTTTTAAATGGCACAATTTTGGGGGGGGTCTGAGGGTATATTCCCTTAAACTGTCACTGGAGGGGACCCCCCCCCTAAAACTCTTTCCCCCACACTCAAGGTTTCTGTGTGGATAGGGAGCAGGGAGATCTAAACTGTTGTGTGAAAGGGTAGGGAGAGATGCTGGGGGTGGGGATGCTGTGCTCTAGATCCCCCCAAACTATCCCAGTGTCCCCTGCCTCCCCCCTTCCCTCACTCCATGCCCCCAATTCTGTGGCGCATCCAGATTGTGAAAATGTACAATAAATGTGTAATGAGTAAGTGGTGTCTAAGATTTTTTTCTTCACCAGTAGGAAAGGTACTGGGTCTTCATGTAAACAGGAATGTTAATTATATACATTGGGGCCGGAACTGGTTTGGCTCAGTGGTAGAGCCTCGATCTGAGGACTGAAGGGTCCCGGGTTTGATTCCTGTCAAGGGCATGTACGTTGGCTGCGAGCACATCCCTGGGTAGGGGATGTGCAGGAGGCGGCTGGTCGATGTTTCTCTCTCATCGACTTTTCTGGCTATCTCCCTCCCTTCCTCTCTGTAAAAAATCAATAAAATATATTAAAAAAAAAAAAAAAAAGTATACATTGGGGCCTAACTCAGTTTGGCTCAGTGGATGAAGTGTTGGTCTGTGGACTCAAGGGTCCCAGGTTTGATTCCGGTCAAGGGCCTGTACCTTGGTTGCAGGCACATCCCCAGTAGGGGGTCTGCAAGAGTTAACTGGTCGATGATTCTCTCATCGATGTTTCTAACTATCTCTCTACCTCTCTGTAAAAAATCAATAAAATATATTAAAAACAAAACAAAACAAAAAAAACTATTGGAGGGCCTGACCTTGGGCAGGGCAAAGTGTGATTCCTAAAATGTCCATCAGGGGGCACCAAGCTTTAATGGGAAGTGTGATCCCCGTGTCCCATCCTGGTGAACCCTGAGGTCTGTTTCCCAGCTTTCCCTTCTCCCTTGCCTGAGGGTATGCTCTTGCCCTTTGTTGGATTTTTTTTTTTTTTTAACCCCTTGATTTAACTCTCAGATGCTGTGCAGTTGTCTTCTGTAGTTATTTCCTCCTAGGCCTGAAGTAAATGGCCAACTTATATGAAGTATCTCTTCCCTTTTGTGCCTCGCACAGTGCCAGCACCCAATAAATACTTTTGAATAAGGCCCTGGCCTGGTAGCTCAGTTGGTTCGAGTGTAGTCCCAATATAAGGTTGCGGGTTTGATTCCTGGTCAGGGCACATAACAAGAAGCAACCAATGAATGCATAAATAAGTGGAACGACAAATTGATCTCTCTCAACAAACAAATCAGCCTACGGAGACCCAGCTGAAGGTGGTGTGGAGCTGGCTAGAGATGGCTTATTGCCCCTGCACTCTGTTGTTCTACACTGGACTCTACTCCCTAATGTGGCACCCTAACAATCTTGTCCGCAAGTGCCTTAACAATGGGTGGAGAATGCTAGAAAAGCTTGTGGGGGCTGACTTCTCTGGGCTGCGGGCAACCTAGTGTTTCCCAAACTTGTTGGCTCCCAAGAACTACCAGGAGTGCTTTTTTAAAAATTTTTTATTTTTTTAAGAATGCTTTGGTTAGAGGGTTGGCCTGCACACCAAAGGTTCCTGGGTTTGATTCCCCAGGATGAGTAAGATCCCCCACCAATCTGTGTGTATCACATTGATGTTTCTCTCTCTCCTTCTGCCTTCCTCCCACTCTAGGTAAAGCAATGGAAAAAAAATACCCTCTGGTAAGGATTAGTAATAAATAAATAAATGATAGATTTTTTAAAAAATGCATATTTTTGATTTCAGAGTGGAAGAGAGAAATAGAAACATCCTGCACACCTACTGGGGATGGAGCCTGCAACCCAGGCATGTACCATTGACAGGAATCAAACCCAGGACCCTTCAGTGAATAGGCTGTTTCCAGTGAGCCAAACTAGTCAGGACAAATAATAGATTTTTGGGCCCCTTCTCTGGAGATTCTGATTCGGCAGTTCTAAGGGGCTACAGTGATTCTTATAATTAGGTACACGGTTATTTATTGAGGGTTTATTATATTCCAGTTAGTCTTCAGGGCTTTTTCCCATTTCATCTACTGAATATTTTTAAGTTTAGGGTTCCCATAGGTCCTAGGACCTGCCTTCTTTATAGTGCTAGGGACCTGGGTTCAAATTTTGGCCCCTTTGCTTACTGGTGTGCTAACCCGAGCAGGTTATGTAATCTTTCTGGATCTCCATCTCATTTGTGAAGCAGTTGGTAAGCCGGCCTGCTCTGGGTTTGTGAGAAGCACCTAGCCTAGTCCATAGGAAATCTAAGATCCTGCTATCATCACCACCCTCTTGCATGGAGCTGATCTAATACCCCTTCATCCTAGAGCTCACACCTTGCAGCTTTTGGGAGCTGGGCCAAGGCTGGGGGCGGGGCGGGACGCTCTTTTCACCCTGGCACCTCTCGCGGGGTCTCAGCACCAAGCGCCCGAATCTAAGCCACCGTCGCACACAACTGCGCCTGCGTGCAGGTCACACTCATTGCGCCTGCGCAGACTCTGCCTTGAGTAGTGAGTGTCAAGGAAAATCCCCAGCTTCTGGGTAAACAAGTTGCCGCGTGAGGCCGCCTGCACGTGTCCTCTACAGCTCCAAGGCCTCTCGGCCTATGAGAAAGTGTGGGGGCGGGGCTAGCATGTGCGTCACCAACCTAGGCTGGTTGCCACAGCCAATAGGAACTTCGGAAGTGGTTGTGGGAGCGGCTTTCTGTCAATCATTGCGTGCCGGGTGCGGCCCCGCCCAATGTGGATTTGTCACTGCGGATTGGTAAATTGACCAATGAGGAGATGATGGCGGCGGGCTGTGCCAATGGTGGCTGAGTGGAGGCCTGGCAAAGGCACGAGGCGTTGGGCATGGTTCCGCGCCCTTAGGCCAATAAGCTCGAGGGGCGTGGCATCCCAGCGGGTGGGCGGGCCTGGAGGAGCGAGTCCCCGTGTCTGTAGTCCTAGTTGGAAGAGATTGGATTCGGCGGGCTCGACAAGCGGTGAGTACTCACGATTGGGGGTAGAAGAGCGGTGGTCAGTTTTTCCGGGGTGGTGTGTTCTGTCAGTAGGGATGTTAATGGAGTGTGTGTGGAGGATCCTGCGAATGCATGATCGCAGCGGTGGGAGCCCTGATAGTTGTGGGGAATAGGGACCAGAACTCAACATTAGAGGGACTACTTGGGGGTTCAGGGGAGTCACTGACATCAATTCCTTCACCACTCTAAGGCACCTGGACCCCCGACTGACTGGGAGGCGGGGCTCGGGAAGCCCTCAGCGACATGAGGGTGCTGAGACCCCTGGGGTCCCTGAGAGTGGATGGGGCGTTCCGGTGTGTGGCTGCTGTTTGTTATGTGTCTTAAGCACTTGAAGAGGCAGAGGTTCTGAGGCTGCTGGGACGCCCTGATAGGGAACTGGAACGGCTGCACATGGTGGTGATTTGTGTGACCCTGAGCCAGTCACACCAGGGTTCTGAATGTCTTGTGTGTAAAGGGAAGGGTTAGGCCTGGGAGCCATCGTTGGGAGTAAAGATCAGGTTGCAACTGTTGGATTCTGAGAGGGACGGTTTTGTATGGTTTAGCTGTGCACACATCTTCCTCAGGCCCTGGAGATGAAGAGGAACCAACAGGGTGCTCTGGTTACTGTACAAACAACTAGGCCTGTGGTAAAGGGACCTGGGGTAGGGTGGAAGAGTGAGGAAGTGGGGTTCTTAGGAAATCACTGGGTCTGGTAGCTGCTAGGATGATCTCAAGGACTTTGTGCACATGTGAAAATTGGGGCTATGATGACTTGAAGTGTGTGGAACATGCAAACTGAATGTCCCAAATGAGAGGGGGGTTTGGATGGGGTCTGTGCTCCAGGCACCAAGTTCTGAATTGGCTGGATGTTTGAGAGATTCTGGTTCCCCAGTGCTGATTAACCTCACAGGTTTCAGAAAACTAAAAAGCCAGAATTTCAAGCCATTATCACAGGTCACATTTGAACTCTGGCTCTATTTGTTAAGAGCCTGAGACTTGTTATGAGACAATTTAGTAAAGTTTAGTAACTTATGAGCTTCAGTGGGTCTTTTGGATAATAATACCCACCTCACAGTGTTACTATGAAGATTAAATAAGATAATGTATGCAAAGTGCTTGACAAAATGCCTGGGTTGTGTTTTAAAAATTATTTAGCTAAAAATACGCCTGTAGGATGACAAAACAGCAATAGGGCGAGAGATGTATGTGAATGCTGTGGTTAGGAACTATTCTCACATTCTTGAGTTTTTCCGCCAGTTTTGGTGACTCCCTCCCCCTTTCCCTCTTCTGGTTCTGGTCTTCAGGCACCAGCCCAAAACCCTCTCCCAGGATCCAGGCCCTAGGCTGAGCCACTTGCTTTCCCAGTTGATTTCCTCATCCTAGACTCATTCTCCACCCTGCCCCTCCTTCTTTGGTGCCATAGTAACGAGAGATTCAGGCTCTGAAGGGGGCCTCGCAAGAGCAAAGGTGCGCGTGTTCGCTCACAGAACCCGGCCTTCCTGGGATTGGGCCAGCAGATGTGTACAGTTGGGAGAGGGGAAAAGCCAGGGCCAGGAGCTGCAGGGACAAGCCCAGGGGAGGGCGATGCGTGTCTACAAAGAGCGGGGGAGGAGGGACCCCTTCTAATCCTCTCTCCAGGAATCCCTGGCTTTGGGACAGGACGGCTGTTGTTGGGTTGTGGGAGGCGCTCGGGCTTGGTGCATGTCCTGGGCCACCCGCCAAAAGAACACGATGTTCCCAAGTGCGCTGGCCGCCGCCCTCTGGGTCTGGCCGCCAGCCAAACCACTGCCTCCCCAGCCGCCCTGCCCCACATTCCCCGGCCTCCTCGCCCCGCCCCGTTCCTCCGCTTTGACGTCACGGCTGCCTCCCGCCCCCTCTCCTCCATTGACGGCAGCAGGGCCCGTTACTGTGGGGACCGGGAGGCAGGACAACCAGGGCCGTGGGAGCCGGTGAGCGCTGCTGAGGCTCTGAACCCTTTTGTCTATGCAAAAAATAAATATGGAGGTGTAGGTGGGAGAGCAAGGACTGCCTTGTGTGAGGAGAGATTACACCTTTACCCTGAGGAGCGCTGCTGGGAGGAAGGAAAATGTTTCCCGAGAAGAGATGTCTGAAAATGAGACAAGGGATGGGGCCACAACTTGTGAGTTGGGGGTACATATTCAAGTAGAGAAAACTGAAAACCCAGGTGCTGCTTGTGTCTTCTTGCTTTGGTTTTTCTAGGTTATTTTATATCCTCCCTCCCAGCTTTTCCACAGAGCCTTCCCCCTGGCACCCGATGGGGAACACCATTGTTAAGGAAAGCTTAGGCCTGTGACAGCGAGGAGAGTGATTGGGTCAGCATCGCTGGGGGTGAGGGGCTTGCCACCCACACCTTCAGGGAGCCCTGAGAGGAACTATTCTTACAGCCCTGGATGGAAGGAGTCTGTACCTGCAGCTCTCCTGGGCCTACCCTGCTACTTTATTCCCCAAATCAGGCCCCTGTTCTGTTTCTAGGACTGAGTGTTTTGCTCCTCCTTCTTTTAAAAAAGTTGTGATTTTCAGTCCCTCTCTGGAGCTGAGTCCCTTTCCCCTCCCCTATCAGTGTTAACAACAAAATCATGTTTTAACTGATCACCTGCCACGTGTCACCTTCTGTCCTAGGGTCTGGGGAATACAGCGAAGTAGAGAGAGGATGTTCTTGGCTTTCTCTTTTCCTCATGGTGGAGATCTGAAGCCCTTGCCACCAGACCATTTTCTGTCTAGGGTCCCAATTGGTCTTTTTTCTCAGCTATCCCTTTTGTTTCCCTGTAACCCTGGGTTTCTAGCCCTCCACTTCTGGGGCAGCTCTAATTGTGGGTGGCTGTATCCTGAGGAGAGAAGCACTAGTCACCACATAGGCTGCCTAGGCCTAGAGACCTTTCCTCTGATTGGCCACAGAAGCACCTGCCATTGTTTCCCTTCACACCTCCCACTGGCTCTGGCTGCCTTTGTATTGTGCGTATCCACCACCAGCAGCACCACACTTCATATCTGGATTCTCAATCGCCTTCCTCCTAGCTGTGTAAGGATTGGAAGTGTCAGAGGAAGGAGTTGGGTAAAACAGCTTTATTATAATGACAAGGCTGAGAAAGGGAACCCAGGACAAGTCAGGCCAAGTGTCTGTCCCCCTCCTTTCAGGGACCAGCCATGTCATCCAGCTTGATCCTCCTCCCAGGATCAAGCTGGATCTGCGTTCCCTTCTCCCACCCCTAGTGTCCTGCAGGGCTGATCAGTTCAGTGAGCGAACATCTCTTAAATACGAATGTATTCCGGGCATGTTCCCGGAAGAGGGGCGGCTTACCTCCCTTCCTTTCAGTATTCATTGTACAAGGCGTCCCCGCTCATTGGCTGGCGGGTAATGTCTGTGCCAGCACCCAGATCCACGTGCACCCGCGTGTGTGACACAGCCCTGACCTCAGTGAGGGCCAGTAGCCAATCAGGTGCCAGGACAAGAGCCCCAGCCAGTGCGGGGCGGGGCCTGGGCGCCGCGGCAGGAGGCCAATGAGGGGCAGAGCCTGGCATTATGCAATCCACCTCCTGGCCCCGGGAGCTTCCATTCGGCGGCGGCTGCACCGGCGGCGGCAGGGGCCGAAGGACGCTCGCGCGGACAGGTAGGCGTCTCCGTGACCCCCCCCCCCCAGCCCGGGAGCCGGTTACCAGCTCCAAATCGGATCGCCCCTACTTATAGCCTGATATGCTGTTTCCGGCCCTGGAGTTCAGACAGCACACCAATAATCCGTCTTCCTTTACCGATGTCCACACCCTCTCAGCCCCCCTGGGACCCAGGTGTTGTTCCTTGCAACCCTGCACCGGCTGCCTGTTCTCTGACCCTCTTACCTTACCTTACCTCCGCTTTGCCCCCCCCCCCGCACCCCCCTCCCCGCCCCGCTCCCAGCTCTTCCGGTCCCACGCCCGACCCTCGGCAGGAATGACCCCTGCCGTCTTTTTTGTCACTCGGGGTCCCCGGTTTAGCCGCGGTACCGGACCCCTTCTGGGTTTCTGTGCTCCCTGCACTCCCCCCTCAACCCCTGGCCCGGCGCCGGCCGTGATGTCAGTCCGTTTCGGGCTGGAACATCCCGTTCTCGGTGCTAGTTCTTGCTGTTGGCCACAGCCTGCCTTTGCTCCTGGCGCTCAGAAAATGCTCGGGGTTTGGGGGTGTGGTTGGACCGAGAGTAGGAGAAGAAATGTCCGCTGGCTATGTGTATCCCGTGCTCAGAGCGGAGTATGTCTGCTTCGGATGGGGGTGGGGTATGTGTCCAGAAAATTCGCGGGCTGAGGTGAAAGGATTCCTGGGTCCCTGACAGTGGCAGGTGCCAGCTTCGGTTTGGGGGGGCAGGGGGGGGGTTTTGGGTGAGGGTGGAGGGGCCAGATAACGTGAGGCTGAGAGATCTTGACCAGAATGAGTGGAATCCAGGCGAGTGCCAGGTTGTGGGGCTTTTTGCGGAGGGCAGTGGCGGTTGGCAGTTGTGTTTTGCCCCGGGGAGCAGGGCCAGCCGGCGGAGTCCCGGCAGGCTACCCCTCTCGGGGAACGGGGGGGTAGTAGAGGTGGGCGAACCCTGGCCACACTCGCCGGCGCGCCCGTGTGGGAGTAGGGCCATCGTCTGCTTCCGCTGGGAAATGGGGGAGGGTCGCCCTTCCCGCCCTCCTGTGGTCCCTCCAGCAACCGCTGAGCTCAGCGGCTGACGTCGGTTTCCCTGGTGACCGCGGTGGCGGCGGCGGAAGCGCCGCGGTGGGGCCGCGCGGGTCTCCGCGCATGTGCGGCGGCGGCGGCCCCGCCCCCTGATAAAATTAGCCGGGAGCCCTAAATATAGGAGGCGCCGGGCTCGCCGCGCGCCCAGCGGCCTTGGAGCCCTAGGCAGAGTGGGAGCCAGATGGGAATTTGGGGCTGGAAGATGTCCCGTTTGGCCCACAGCCGTGGTTTTAGTAGACTGCTCAGGCTCCACTTACCCAGGCCACGCTGGCAAGGGTAGTGGGAAAGCCAAAGAAAGGTCCCTTCCCACCCCCAACCCCCTACCAGGACCAGAAACTGAACTCACCTAGCTTCCTCTTAGAAGCCCGGGTCCCAGGAGCCTGGGGGCAGGCGCAGGGAGGATCCGAGTGTAGCGGCTACTGTCCAGTTAACAGCCCCGCTTTCGCTAAGCCCTCCTTTCTGGTCTCCCTCTCCAGGTACTGACCTGTGACCGAACTTCTCAATCCTCAGAGACTTGGGTCTCTCCCTTCACTCCCCAGCCAGGCCTCCTGGCCCTCTTGAGCATCCGTGGTGGCCTCTCCATCATCGCTGTTTTCCACCTGCCCTCCCCATGGCCCAGACATGAGTAGCTCCCTAGAAGGGGCTGATGGGGGAGGGGACCCCAGGCCAGGAGAATCCTTTTGTCCTGGAGGGGCGCCTTCCCCTGGGCCTCCGCAGCACAGGTCTTGCCCTGGCCCCAGCTTGGCTGATGACACCGATGCCAACAGCAATGGCTCAAGTGGCAATGAGTCCAACGGGCATGAGTCCAGGGGTGCATCTCAGCGGAGCTCACATAGCTCCTCCTCAGGCAACGGCAAGGACTCCGCCCTGCTGGAGACCACTGAGAGCAGCAAGAGGTGTGTACAGGCGTGTGTGACGGGGGCTGGGAGGGGTCTGGTGAGCAGGCTGAGCCCGGAGAAAGGCTTTCTCCTCAACGTGGACCTGTTGCTTCTCCCTCAGCACAAACTCTCAGAGCCCGTCCCCACCCAGCAGTTCCGTGGCCTATAGCCTCCTAAGTGCCAGCTCAGAACAGGACAACCCATCTACCAGTGGCTGCAGGTGTGTGGGGTCAGGGCTGGGGAAGAGGCCTGGGGGCTGGGCTGTGCTTTGAGGCTTATGCCTATGCCCCTTCCCTCCCTCTGGGCCTTGCAGCAGCGAACAGTCGGCCCGCGCGAGGACCCAGAAGGAGCTCATGACAGCGCTGCGGGAGCTCAAGCTCCGGCTTCCGCCAGAGCGCCGGGGCAAGGGCCGCTCCGGGACGCTGGCCACGCTGCAGTACGCACTGGCCTGTGTCAAGCAGGTGCAGGGTGAGTGGTGCTTCCTGGGAGGACAGTGGCCGGGTCCCGGGTTACTGTTGGGGAGCCATCTCACTGAGTGCCCCACTGCCCTCACCCTGTAGCCAACCAGGAGTACTACCAGCAGTGGAGCCTGGAGGAAGGTGAGGCATGTGCCATGGACATGTCCACCTACACTCTGGAGGAGCTGGAGCACATCACGTCCGAGTACACGCTTCGCAACCAGGTCAGCGGCAGCCCCGCCTCTCCGTCCTCACTCACCCTCATCCCCACTGCCATGGCCTCTGAGTCCACTCTTGTCTTCCCTCTGCTGCCCAGGATACCTTCTCCGTGGCTGTCTCCTTCCTGACAGGCCGAATCGTCTACATTTCGGAGCAGGCAGGTATCCTGCTGCACTGCAAGCAGGACGTGTTCCGGGGCGCCCGCTTCTCAGAGCTCCTGGCTCCCCAGGATGTGGGCGTCTTCTATGGTTCCACGGCCCCATCTCGCCTGCCTACCTGGGGCGTGGGGGCTTCGGCAGGTGAGGTCCCCAGGGGCTTGGGGGACGGATGAGCAGTTGCCGGAAGCTCATTCTGTGAGGAACCAGAAGCCCGGGCTTTTCCTTGCTGGGTTCCTCCCAGCCCAGGAGGGGCCTGGGGGCCTGTGCTCACCTCTCTCCCGGTCTCTCCCAAATTCAGGCGTCAAGGACTTCACCCAGGAGAAGTCTGTCTTCTGCCGTATCAGGTAGGCGGGAGCAGACCCCTCCACCTTCCACACACACTCCTCCTTCACTGTGTGAGCCTGACCTCGAGGCGGAGGGTGGTGGCCTTTCCCTGATCGTCACTAACGCCTTTTTCTCCCTTGCTAGAGGAGGTCCCGACAGGGACCCCGGGCCGCGGTACCAGCCATTCCGCCTGACCCCATACGTGACCAAAATCCGGGTCTCAGAAGGGGCTCCCGCACAGCCCTGCTGCCTGCTCATTGCAGAGCGAATCCACTCGGGTTATGAAGGTGGGCAGGCCAGGAGGAGCCTCGCCTGTTGGGGGCGGAAGGAGGGTACCTTCTCTGGTTTGGGGGTGAAGCAGGCCATGAGTTTGGGAGGCAGGAGCCCCTGGGAATTTTGGAACAGAGAAGGTATTATAAAGATGAGGCTTTGAAGCCCCTTTAGAGGTAGAGTTGGCTAAGAGCCCAAACCAGGAGAGGGCAAAGCAGTGTGCCTTGCTCTCGCTCATGACTGGTATGGGCCACAGAATGGTCCAGGCCATCTTGGTAGGCCAGAAGGCCCAGGGCAGAGCTGTGGGAGGGTGGCCAGCCGGCCTGGGCCCCAGGCGGCATGGAGGGCTGAGGTCCTGGGCCGTTTTGGATGAAACCCAGTGGCCACATTTTCTGTGTTCAGCTCCCCGGATACCGCCTGACAAGAGGATCTTCACCACACGGCACACGCCCAGCTGCCTCTTCCAGGATGTGGATGAAAGGTGAGGTCAGGACCTGAGGAAAAGTGGGCGGCCGGGGCTGACGCCATGGCCAGACTGATGCCTCCTCCTATTTCAGGGCTGCCCCACTGCTGGGCTACCTCCCCCAGGACCTCCTGGGGGCCCCAGTGCTCATGTTCCTGCATCCTGAGGACCGACCCCTCATGCTGGCCATCCACAAGAAGGGTGAGTCCTCGCCCGCTCCTCCTCCGGCCGTCTCCAGGCTTCTGAACGGTGCCGGTCCCGGTGCCTTGTTCTCCCGAGGCTCCAGCGGGGTGGCTTTCGCCTTCCTCGGCGCCCCCTCCGGCTGAGCCTCCCTTTCTTTCCCTTCAGTCCTGCAGCTGGCCGGCCAGCCCTTTGACCACTCTCCCATTCGTTTCTGCGCACGTAACGGGGAGTATGTTACCATGGACACCAGCTGGGCTGGCTTCGTGCACCCCTGGAGCCGCAAGGTGGCCTTTGTGCTGGGCCGCCACAAAGTCCGCACGTGAGTGGCCGTGAGCAGAGTGGGCGTTGGAGGTGGGGCGGTTTGGAGGGGGTAGGGATTGACTCACCCTTCCTCATCCCACAGGGCACCTCTGAATGAGGACGTGTTCACTCCTCCAGCCCCCAGCCCCGCTCTTTCCCTGGACCCTGATATCCAGGAGCTGTCTGAGCAGATCCACCGGCTGCTGTTACAGGTGGGAGCCGGGGAGAGGAGGCCTGGGAGAGGAGGAAGGGGTGGGCTGTAGGGCTATGGACACCTCACCTGCTCCTCTCCCTGCCTCAGCCCGTGCACAGCCCCAGCCCCATGGGGCTCTGCGGAGTCGGCCCTCTGGCTTCCCCAGGCCCTCTCTTCAGCCCTGGCTCGTCCAGTGACAGCAACGGGGGTGACGCCGAGGGGCCTGGGCCTCCTGCTCCGGTGAGTGCTCTCCCACTGCTCCCCTCTAGCCGCCCAGTCCCCTCGCTTTTGGAATCAGCATTGCCAATCCTAGCCTCACCCCCCACTTTTCTCTCCTGCTCTCGTCGTGCTTCCCCACTGGTACCTCTTGTTGCACTGTGCCCTGCCCCCCTGCCACTGGCCAGGCCTGCCCAATGCTGCCCACTGCCCTGCTCTGTCCCACAGGTGACCTTCCAGCAGATCTGTAAGGATGTGCATCTGGTGAAGCACCAGGGGCAGCAGCTGTTTATCGAGTCCCGGGCTCGGCCTCTTCCCCGGCCCCGCTTCCCTGGTGAGTTGGCAGGGGAGTCAGTGCAAGTGGGGGTGCGGGTGGGGGTGCGGGAGCGAGCGGGTGGGGGTGCGGGTGGGGGTGCGGGAGCGGGTGCGAGTGTGGGTGAGGAGTGAGACTGCTGGTCTTCTGACCTTCACCCCAACCCAGAAGCTTCCTTCTCTTTTTTCTCCTTGGCTCAGCTATAGACACCGTCAAGGCCAGGACCCTTTCCTGCCAGTCCCCAGACCCAGAGCTGGAGGCAGACCCTGCTCTAGTCCCAGCCCCACCCGCTGCGGCCCCTGAGGAGGCTGAGCGGAAAGAAGCCTCCAGTTGCTCCTACCAGCAGATTAACTGCCTGGACGGCATCCTCAGGTGAGGCTGGTCTGGCGCCTCCTTCCACTTGGCACTGGTCTTGCCCCTCCAGGCCCTGCCCTCACGTCCTGTGCATTGCCAGGTACCTGGACAGCTGCAACATCCCAGGCACGACCAAGCGCAAATGTGCCTCCTCCTCCTCCTGCTCCACCTCCTCGGCCTCTGATGATGACAAGCAGAGGACAGGTCCAGCCTCTGTGGGGACCAAGAAAGGTAAAGACCAGTGCCCGTCCCGCTCCCACTGCCCTGTGCTGGCCTGCTGGCCTGTGTCTCCCCCCTCTGCCTGTGGGCCCCCCACCTTGCTCTGCCTGTCCCCCTCCCAGTCTCCAGATCCTCCCTACCATCCATTCCTCCCCCTCCTCCCTGGGACTCCTCTCCTGAATGGTGGGGCAAGTGGTGGTAACTGGTGCCATCTCTCTGTACAGATCAGTCGGCAGTGCTGTCGGGGGAGGGGGCCCCCCCTCGGAAGGAGCCGGTGGTGGGAGGCGCCCTGAGCCCGCTCGCCCTGGCCAATAAGGCGGAGAGCGTGGTGTCCGTCACCAGTCAGTGTAGCTTCAGCTCCACCATCGTCCATGTGGGAGACAAGAAGCCCCCGGAGTCGGGTATGGCTGGGGCTTGGAGTAAGGGGGAGAACCCAGCTCCCTTTGCCCCCTAGCCAGTTCCCCACCTGCCTTTTCCACCCCCTCTGCCCTGATGGAGAGGAGGCGGCTCCGGCTCAGCATGGGGCTGCCGCTCCTTGCCTCCATCCCACCGGCCTTTGCTCCTTTGTCTTCCCCCACCTGCTTCCCCTGTCTTCCTGTCAGTTCACAAAGTGTGGGGTGGGTCATCCCCCAGGTGCTGACCACAGACGGTCCGAAGGCAGGGACTTAAAGAACCCTGAGGGACAGTGACCCGGGAAATGTGGGAGAGAAGGGCAAGGGGTGGGCTTCCCTCTGAGAGGGGTGGAGGGCGTCACCCTGGGGGAGTGCCCTGGGGGACTGGGCACCCTCTGTCCTCCGGGGACAGCTTTGCACAGAGGAGAGGGCCCAGAGCCCGTCCTCGGCGGGGAGGGGCCCGGCAGTACACACAGGGCCCAGGCCCGTGGGGCGGAGGCCAGGGATTGGCTAAGCTCCCGGACAGGGGAGGTATGGTGTGGTGTTAACTCCTGAGGTGCTTCTGATGATCTTTCTCCCATCTCGCCCTCCTCAGACATCGTCATGATGGAGGACCTGCCTGGCTTGGCTCCATGCCCAGCCCCCACCCCCACAGCAGCCCCTGACCCAGTCCCAGATGCCTACCGCCCCGTGGGCCTGACCAAGGCCCTGCTGTCCCTGCACACACAGAAGGAGGAGCAGGCCTTCCTCAGCCGCTTCGGGGATCTCAGCCGCCGGCGAGGACTCAGTGGCTCCCCCGTGGCTCCCGCAGCCCCTGGAGAGCGAGGTAGCCAACCTTTACCTCTCTGAGCTGCCCTCTGCCAGTCTAGGATCGGACTGTTTCGGGGAGGGGTTTTTGAGGGAGATGTTCCTGCTCCAGAGACCCAGACTCCTACTGCCTCCATCACCTGGGCCCTGGGCCCTGCCTGGGGACGGCCCTTCGTTAGCATCTCCCACGAGGCCGGGGAACCAGGCTGCGGCCGGAGGAGGGCAGCATGGGGGCTGCACTGAGCCAGGTGGCAGAGGTGCTGTTTCACGTAGGTGTGCCCTCTTAGACTCGGTTGTCACTGATTAAGAGACGTATACAGGCCCTGGCGGTGTGGCTCAGTTGGTTGAATGTTATCCTGTGCACCAAAAGGTCGCCAGTTCAATTCCTGATCAGAGCACATGCCCAGGTTGCAGATTTGGTCCCAGTCGAGTGTGTATAGGAGGCAATGGATCATATCGATGTTTCTCTCTCTCTCCTCCTCTTTCTAAAAATCAGTAAAGACATATTTTTTTAATTTTATTGATTTTTTACAGAGGAGGAGGAGAGAGGGATAGAGAGCTAGAAACGTCGATGAGAGAGAAACATCGACCAGCTGCCTCTTGCACACTCCCTACCGGGGATGTGCCTACAACTAATGTACATGCCCTTGACTGGAATCGAACCTGGGACCTTTCAGTCCGCAGACCGACGCTCTACCACTGAGCCAAACCGGTTTCGGCAGTAAACATATTTTAAAAAAGAGAGGGATCTATACAAACTCAGGGCCAAATCTAGGCAAGGAGACTCCAGTGGAGTCAGGCTTCAAGAGACGGGCAGCAGCCCAGCAGTGACTGAGGGAGGCCTCCTGTAGGCGGACACAGGGCTCAGGATCGGCTTTCCTGCCTGTGTCTTCGCTTCATCAAGAGCTAGGCAGAGCATGGCCTTGACTGGCAGAAGGAGCGCCCACACTGGCAGCGCCTGAGGGAGCTTGACGCATGGACAGAAGCCTCCCACCCATTCGTTTATGGACCACCCTGCTCCTCCCATCGGCCAGTGCCTCTCCTGCACACCCAGCTCAACCCCTCAGCCCTCATGTAACCTTTCCTCCCCCGCTCCTTTCTCAATAAACCCCCTTTCCTGCCTCCTGTGATTCTTGCCTGGAGGCTCCCACCTCCCCAGTCCCCTCTGTCTGCAGGCTGAGAAGCTACACGTTTAGGGCTTTCGCCTGCCCTCTCCCTTGTTAGGATGGCAGGGCAGTGAGTGTGCAGGGGCGCCAAGCCCACATGGAGGCCCTCCCTAACCCTGGTCTCTCCCCACAGGCTGCCACCATGGCCGCACGCTCCCCAGCCGCCGATACCACTGCCGGTCCAAAGCCAAGCGCTCACGGCACCACCAGACCCCTCGGGTGGAAGCCCCCTGCTGTGTCTCCCACCCCTCACCTGTCCCACCCTCCGCCCCTTGGCCCCCCCCACCAGCCGCTACTCCCTTCCCAGCTGTGGTACAGCCCTACCCCCTCCCAGTATTCTCGCCCCGAGAGGGGCCCCAGCCTTTTTCCTCGGCCCCGGCAGCTTTCCCTGCCCCCCTGGTGACCCCAGTGGTAGCCTTGGTGCTCCCTAACTATCTGTTCCCTACCCCCTCCAGCTATCCCTATGGGGTCCCTCAGGCTCCTGCCGAGGGTCCCCCTACCCCTGTGTCCCACTCCCCTTCTCCGTCCTTGCCCCCGCCAGCCCCCAGCCCTCCCCGCCGCCCAGACTCTCCACTCTTCAACTCGCGGTGCAGCTCCCCACTCCAGCTAAACCTGCTGCAGCTGGAGGAGGGCGCTGCCGCAGGGGGCCCCGGGAGCAGCGCTGGGCCCCTGCCTCCCAGTGAGGAGACTGCCGAGCCAGAGGCCAGACTGGTGAGAACGGGTCCCCGCATCCTCTTCCACAGCCCTCCTCCCCGTGCTGCTCCTCCCCTCTGCACTGCTTCCTGCCCTCTGCCTGCACCTCACCTCCAGAAGGTGGCGTGGGGGGTGGGAGCCCCCGGCTGAGTTTCTGAATAAGGCAGAAACCCGCTGCCTGCCTGTGCAGGGGGACAGTCCTGTCTGTCTGACAGGCGGTGTGGACATCCCAATAGCCTCTGAGCGTGCATGTGCCACTTGGGAATGGTTCAGCGTCATGTCCCTACTCTTCGCCTGCTCTCTGCTCTCTCGTTCCCGTCCCGGTGTTGTGGATCAGATCAAAGGCCACTTGGCTTGGGTGTGCTCCCCAAACGGTGGAAAGTGGAAGCAGTTGAAGGGAAGCCCAGGTGTTGATCCCTTAATTTTTCCCGGCCCCCCCACCAGGTGGAGGTAACTGAGTCCTCCAATCAGGACGCCCTTTCGGGCTCCAGTGACCTCCTGGAATTGTTGCTGCAAGAAGACTCTCGCTCGGGCACAGGCTCCGCTGCCTCAGGCTCCTTGGGCTCGGGCTTGGGCTCTGGGTCTGGTTCAGGCTCCCACGAGGCGGGCAGCACCTCAGCCAGCATCACACGTGAGTGCCCCCACCAGTGCCTCCCAGGTAGAGCAGTGACGGGGGAGTGAAGAGTCCAGGCCCCACGGTGGTGGGCAGCCTGGGCCACGCCCTGCTGAGGCTCCTAAGGCCAGTGGGCTGGACATGGGCCTTGAGGGAGGTGGGCGTGCCAGCTGGCCTGACTCCATTGGTTGGCACCCTGCTTTATAGGAAGCAGTCAGAGTAGCCACACAAGCAAGTACTTTGGCAGCATCGACTCTTCCGAAGCGGAGGCTGGGGCTGCCCGGGCCAAGGCTGAGCCGGGGGACCAGGTGATTAAGTACGTGCTCCAGGATCCCATCTGGCTGCTCATGGCCAACGCTGACCAGCGTGTCATGATGACCTACCAGGTGCCCTCCAGGTGAGGACTTTGAGGCCTCCTTGCCATCCTTTCGAGAGGCACCCTCACTCCCCAGCTAACTCGGGGTTTTCTTTTCTGGGGCTGGCTCTCCTCTGTGGCTGTCTGTCCTGTCCCCTGCCTGTTGGGGCCCTCTCATTAGTTCCTCCCGGGCCGAGGGCAGCTCTCCTGGTCTCAGAAGCCCTGAACTCCTCAGGGGAGGAGCGTGAGGCAGTGGGCGGGGAGCTGTGGTAGAGGAAGAATGCCAGCCTCATGGGCCCTGGTCCCACCGCCCAGCTTTGACCTCTGAACCCCCTCCCTGGCAGGGACATGGCCTCGGTGCTGAGGCAGGACCGGGAGCGGCTCCGGGCCATGCAGAAGCAGCAGCCTCGGTTCTCGGAGGACCAGCGGAGGGAGCTGGGTGCCGTGCACTCCTGGGTCCGGGAGGGCCAGCTGCCTCGGGTCCTTGATGTGATGGTGAGAGGAGGAATCTGGGCCAGGAGGGAGAAGAACGAATTGAACTCAGGTCAAGAGGATAGAGGCTAAGGGCTGATTCCCTTTATTGTCGCTGGATTATTCTAAAGAATCTTAATTTTACCGAGTTTGCTGCTGGGTTATGTAATATTAAACCACATGTGTTTTTGTAGATCTTTTCTGGGCCAATTCTATGCTACTGACCATTGTGACTGTCCCATAGTGGGGCCTGGGTACAGAGTACAGTGGAGTCTCCAGTCTTGGCCCACATGCCTCTATGTGGACAGTGTTTCCTCGGAGTGTATTTGGGAGGTGCTCAGGGAGCTGGGTGGTGGTTATCAGTGGGAGAACCTTGCCTGACTCACTCACCCCCTCTCTCCCTCCAAGGCCTGTGTGGACTGCGGAAGTAACACCCAAGACCTTGGCCACCCTGAAGACCCACTATTCTCAGGACTGGATGGATTGGGGCTGGAGCCCATGGAAGAGGGTGGAGGCGAAGGTGGCGGAGGCAGTTGTGAGGATGAGGGCAGAGAGGAGGCCCAGGCCCAAGCTGGGGCTGGGGCCTCAAGCTCTCAGGACCAGGCCATGGAGGAGGAGGAACAAGGGGGGAGCTCATCCAGCCCAGCCTCACCTGCCACAGGAAACGGCACCAGCTAAGCTACATCTGGAGGCCGCCTCCAGGAGGCATGAGACGCTTCTTCCACATCCAACTCTCAGAACTCAGATGTGGCTGGACCAACCAGTAGCAAACTGTCCCAGCTTCTCCCGCTGTAGGGGGCTGGACCCCCGTCACGTCAGCCCAGGATCCAGAGGTGCCTCTGGCCTCTAGGGAACAAAGGGGTGGAACTCTGCAGAAAAGCCTCAGCTCCCACCCTGCTGAGTCCTTTATTCCCTGGACAGGGTTGCTGACAGGCTGCTGACGCGGCCTCTCCATGTTCCAGCTGAGCCCTAATCCTGGGAACCAAGGGTTGGGGCTGCACTTATTTATTGGGGAGGCAGTCCTCTCCTGCCTCTTCCCCCGACGGGAGAAGGAGGGCCCGAGGCTCCAGCAGGAGCCAGTGGTCCGGACCTCTAGCTGCTCCAGGTGGGGGAGGTTGGTGGACCATGGGGTCCTTGGTGCTGCCCCTCAGGTGGGACCCAGGCGTTCTCAGCTGTACCCTCTACCTATGACATTTGTGTTTTTGATATTGTGTCTCTTAATATTTTTTAATACAAAAACAAAAAATAAAAGAATAAAACCCAGGGCTCTGTGGAATGAAGTTTGGGGTTGGGTAAGGGGAGGTCTTGGTGAGGAGGTGGCTTTCTGTCCTCCCCCTGCCCGTGGGAGCCCTGCTTCCAGGAAGGTTGTAGTGAGAGTGAGCAGTTCCTGTCCCTCTTCTCCCCTGAAGGGCTGGCTGAGCCTGCTGAATCTCCACCTGCTCACACCCGCGCTCACTCTAGCATGACCTCAGCTCCTTTGCCCAAGAGGGAGACATGAGAAGCAAGCACCATGGTGGGTCAGCAGGTTGGGTGTCCTGAAGCAGTTGAACTTCTGACTTCTTTGCCCGGCACAGGAGAGGGCCTGAAGGTGTCAGTGGCTAAGGGGGGAGGAGTTACGAACCCATGCATGGTCAAGTTGGCCCCCAAAAATGTGGAAGGAGGAGGGGCGGAGCATTAACTTTGTGGTTCAGATCCCAAAACCTTTGGGAAGGGAAACCTTTGAAAGGGATAAGTCCTGCCGGCTTGGGGCAGCCGTTGTTCTGTAATTGCTTTTACCGACCACATGAATAGTTCTATCTGCAAATGAACCAGCCTGGCATCGCGCCATGGCTTAGCTGGTCAAAGCTCCCGTCTGGCTCTGGCTGGGTAGCCTGGTTAGAGCATCAGCCGTGTACACCAACGTTGCCCTTGGATCCCTAGTCAGGGTACATACAAGAATCAACAAATGAACGCATAAATAAGTGGAAAAACAAATCAGTGTCTCCTGCTCTTCCTCTCTCAAATCAATAAGTAAAATAAAGGGTCTGCGTAAAAAGGAGACCCTGGATTCGAATCCTAGCGGTACCTGGCCCAGGTGACAGTAGTATATTATTGCTGAAGGGAGAACGCATTTCTGCCTCTTCCAAAAGGCTTCTCGCAATCGCGCATCCCTTTGCTTTGAAGGGTTTGGGCCGATTTGGGCTTATTTTGTTGGAGCCATATTTGGCTCCGTGCGAGGAAGGAGGGAAGGAAAGTTGCACCCATAGGGCTGCTGATGCCTGATGCAAAGCAGGTGCCGCCAGCAGCATCCAGGTCCATATGCACAAACATCTCGAGATAACTGAGTGGAGGCGGGATTGGGGGCAAACCTCTTTATAAACAGCTATAGTTGAGCAGGCAGTGGGCCCCTTGTGGCTGTGATGGCCGAGTGGTTAAGGCGTTGGACTCGAAATCCAATGGGGTCTCCCCGCGCAGGTTCGAATCCTGCTCACAGCGCCAGAAGTTTTGAAGAAAAGTCATTTGGTAATTTGTTTTCCCAGTGATTTCTTTCCTTGGAGAAGATCCTGCATTTATTCTAGAACTCTCAGACTCAATCACCGGTGACCACTCCATAAACTCCCTGTTGCAGGCTTTACACTCCTTCCTACATTTCTGAAGGCTGTGTCCTGTGGAAGTCTTTTAACTGCCAATTTGAATTCATAATTCCACCAAACTCAGGTGATTCCTCAAGTCCATTGACCAATAGTATTACATTTCCATAATTTATTCACCTTGCAACCTTTCTATACTATTTCATTCCCTCTCCTTTCACTCCAAACCATAAATCCCTACATCCCTCCCCCCCCTCGGTTTTATTTCCTGTTTCACCTGAGAAAAGGCATTCTGAAGAGATTTTCCCATCGATATCCACAATCTTACCTACCTGCCTCCTTACCTACCTAACTACCTGTCTGTGGCCACATACTCTCCCTTTCCCTCAGTACTGTAGATGAATCCTTCCACTTACCACCAACTTCTACATTTACTAAGTAGATCTCCATTTCCCTCTGGCCCACAGGGGCTCACGAATATTGCTCTTTTCCATACCATCAAGTTTCTGCTCTCTAACTGGATTTTTCCACCAGCCTACAGACTAAAATGTATTCCAATTTAGAATAAGCAAGACAAAAAAAGCTATCTTGACCTCATGTCCCCCCTTCATCTATCACTCCATTTCTCTGTTACCCTCTCCTGCGACACGTTATACCCAATGTCTCCAACTCCCTTTTCCTAGTCTCCTTTGAACTCTCTCTAATCAGGTGCTCCTGCCCCCATTCATCAAAGCTGCTTTCGTTGAGGTTACCAAATGACCAATTGACACAGATGCTTACTCCCTCTGAGAAACACTCCCTTCACTGCCTTCTCTTCACCACACTCTTCTGATATTCCTTCGAGGTCATTAGCAGTTCATTCACAAGCTTCTTTGCTGACTCTGCATCTTCTGGATCTCTAAATGTTGGGGTGTTCCCAAGGCTCAATTTTCCAATCTCTTTTCTATCTGTACTCACTGCTTTAGTGATCTCCAGCATCAGGGCTTTACATATCAACTAGTGATCCATTAATTCATACAAAATTCTCATCTCTAGCTCCAGAACTGTTCCCTGAGTTACAGATGTAGTATTGCTTACATGTCATTTCCATTTGAATATCTAGTAGGCAATTATAAACTTAAAATGTCCAAACCAAACTCCCGATGGGTCTTCCCCAAACCTGCTCCATCTATAGTCTTTCCATCTCAATTAATAGAAATTCCATTTCTGTAGTTGGTCAGGCTAAAAACCTTAGAATCATCTTTGATTTTTCTCTCATACACTGCACATGGAATGTCAGCAACTTCTTACTTAAAATATGTAAAAAATAAAAATAAAAAAATGGACTACTGCATCACTAACACCCTAGCCCATACCACCCTCATCCTCACCCAGATTATCTGCTCTTGTTTCTTGTATCCTTACAGTCTATTCTGAACACATTGAGCAAAGTGATTTTAAAAAAAAGTTATTTTGGTTAACCTTACCCGAGGATATTTTTCCATTGGTTTTTAGAGAGAGTGGGAAGGAAGGAGATAAACATCGATGTGAGAGAGACATATTAACTGCTTGCTCCCTCCCCCTGCACTTGCCCAGTGGATCAGGGATCGAACCTTCAGCTCAGCTACATGCTCTAGGCCAGGAGTGGAACCCAAGACCTTTTGGTGTGTGGTTTAATGCTCTAACCACTGGGCACAAAGTGATTCTTTGTAAAAAAAAAAAAAAAAAAAAATGATTTTCATTCCTTTCTTCTTTCAATGGGGTATCTATGAATTTCTTGTTTTTAATATATAGATTAAGAAATAAATGCAGCCGAACCGGTTTGTCTCAGTGGAGGGAGCGGAGCGTCTGTCTGCGGACTGAAGGGTCCAGGGTTCGATTCCGATTGGGGGCATGTGCATTGGTTGCAGGCGCATCCCCGTTGGGGAGTGTGCAGAGGGCGGCTAGTCGATGTGACTCTCTCATCGATGTTTCTAACTCTCTATCCCTCTCCCTTCCTCTCTGTGAAAAACCAATACAATATATATTTTTAAAAAAGAAAGAAAAAGACATAAATGCAGCCCTAGCCAGTTTGGCTCAGTGGATAGAGCGTCGGCGTCGGCCTCTGGACTGAAGAGTCCCAGGTTTGATTCTGATCAAGGGCATGTACATTGGTTGCAAGCACATCCTCAGTGGGGGGTGTGCAGGAGGCAGCTGATCAATGTTTCTCTCTCATCAATGTTTCTAATTCTCTACCGCTCTCCCCTTCCTTTCTGAAAAAAAAAAAAAAAAAATCAATGAAAATATTAAAAGGAAGAAATGCAGCCCTCGCCAGTTTGGCACAGCGGATAGAGTGTCCGCCAGCACATGCCTAGATTGCAGGCTTTATCCCCCTCCATTCCCTCTCAAAGCAAACTAGAGACTGCACAACACCAAAACAGAGGAAGTGAGGCAAGAGACCATGACTGACAAGAAACCCACAGTCTAATACAAAAAAAAGATGCGAAGGGAATTTTCAAGGCGATGATAAAGAAACCCCCAGGAGCTGTGGAGCAGAGAAGCAGAAACCCGACCAGGTTGGAGCAGTAGGAGTGCTCCCGAGGGCACATGGGAAGCAGCTGATCAATGATTCTCTCTCATGATTGCTGTTTTAAATAATTGTTAAAGCTGAAATTGATGGGTTATGTGACCGGTTTGCTCACAGTTGAGAGTTAAAGTTGAGCTTGGGTAAAGAATTAGTAGTAATACTTTATAGGAAACTAAACAACCCCCCCCCAAAAAAAAAAAAAACACAGAAGTATTGACTCTAGGAAAAAGAAAACTACACATTAAAATTTTGTCATTTCACTTAGACCTAAGTTTATAGAATAAAACTTATGTCCCAAAGTTAGTCACCTGCTAATCAATATTCCACTAAAATCGCCAGGTTCTAAAGTAAATAATTTTTCCCTGTTTGAAGAAAAACATATGATTAAAATAATATTCTTTAAATGTTAAAGAAAAGATTCTTCCCGATTAAATAAGACTGAAGAGACATAACAACTAAAGGCAACATGCGATCCTGGATTGGGAAAAAGAGCTTAAGGGATGTCATTGAAACCCTTGAGGAAATCTGAATATGGATTGGGGATTAAATGATAGTATTATATTAATTTTAATCTCTTGATACTGCTATTTGTCCTATTACATACTATTATGCTAGAAATGTCCTTGTTCTTAGGAAACACACTGAGTTTGTGTTCAGAAAACAAATATTTTCTATTTAGAGGGCAGTGATAAGGCAAAAGGAGCAAATGTAAACAGTTAATAGACCTGGGAAAAGAGTCTGCAGGCATTCTTTTATTATTATTGTAACTTTTAAAATATATATATATATATTTAAATATATATATATTTATATATATTTAAATATATTTAAATATATTTATTTATTTATTTATTTATTTATTTATTTATTTATTTCTTCTGGGACTGGTTTAGCTCAGTGGATAGAGCATTGGCCTGGGGACTGAAAGGTCCCCGGTTCGATTCCGGTCAAGGGTATGTACCTTGGTTGTAGGGGGTGTGCAAGAGGCAGCTGATTGATGATTCTCTCTCATTGATGTTTCTAACTCTCTATCCCTCTCTCTTCCTCTCTGTGAAAAATATTTTTTAAAAAAATAATAAAATAAAAAATATATATATTTCTTTATTGATTTCAGAGAGGAAGGGAGGAGAGAAAGATAGAAACATCAATGATGAGAAAGAATCATTGATTGGCTGATCAAGCCTGAAACCCAGGTATGTGCCCTTGGCTGGAATCGAACCTGGGACCCTTCGGTCTGAAGGCTGATGGTTTATCCACTGAGCCAAGCCAGCTAGGGCTGTAACTTTTCTTAAAGTTTAAAATTATATACAAATTAAAAGAGCCAAAAAAAACAAAAAAACAAAAAAAAGCAGAGAAAAGGCCTTTTAATGGCTTCTCATTTCACTGAGAGATGAGTGAGTCCTGACAAAGTCTTCTCAGCGGCCTCGCTGGTCCTTCCTAATCAGCCTTTCCATGGTGGCTCCTATCTCACCTCCTACAACTTCTGCACTCGCTGCCTCCACTCCAGCCAGGCCCCTGCAGGCCCTGCTGCTCTCTGCTCTTCTGACAAAGCAGGCGCTCTGCCGTCCAGGCCTTTCTGAGGGCCAAACCCCTCTGCCTGGAGCGTTCTCCCCCAGGCACCCCTGGAGTTTGACCTCTCACCTTACATTTCGCCTCAATGAGTCCTTCATGATCTGAAGTTGTAGTTCTCATTCTCCACTCCCTGCCTCACTTTCTTCCTAGCACTTATCACCACCCAACAAAAGGTAAGTGTTGTACAATGTTCATTTGACTGTTTCCCCCACAAGAAGTGTCTGACTCAGAAGAGCAAGGAGTATTGTTTGTTTTGTTTGGGGCTATAGGAAGGTCTTCTATCCTATTCTGATTCTTCCTTTGGCCCAGAGGCTTGGTCCTCCTACTTCCAAACCCCCAACTCCCAGGATCCAACCCTCTAGACACTCCCCCTGCTCAGGACCCAGCGGGTCCCAGGAAGCCAGTTTCCCTTTGAAGAACAAAGAGGGAGGAGCTGAGCCTTGGAACCCGGGCATGGGGAGGAATCCCAGCAGGGAGGGGAAGCTCCGACAACTGGACCAGCTGTGCTGTCTCTGTTCCTTCCCTGCCCCCTGCCCCCTGCCCCCTACCCCCTGCCCCCTGCCTCTCTATGGGCCCAGTACGTGTGGACACAAGCTCCCCTCTCCCAAGCCCAGTGGCTCAGTGTTGAGAGCATGGCCAGGAAGAGGCTGGAGACCCAGACGTTCATACACGCACCATATGCACAGACACAAACAGACATACATATAGGCCCACACTGACACAGAGGCATGCCAGACCCAAAGAGACCCTGTCCAATAACCCCATAACTGCTGGGAATGTCCTCAGAGCCACAGCTGCACAGGAACAGTGGCTGGAGAAAAATCACCAGGCCCCAACAACTGCTCTCACGGGGGTCTGAAGTGTGTGTGTGTGTGTGTGTGTGTGTGTGTGTGTGTGTGTGTGTTTTGAGTGGGGAGGGCTTTTTAGAAAAATATACAATATTAGGTACAGAAAGTATTTAGAGTGAAACAAGAGATCACAACCCTATCTATTCCGAATCTTGTTTCTCCTCCGTTACCCATGTACTTATAGTGACAAGAGCCACGGGGCATATCCTATGTGCCCTCAGCTTTGCACCTTCGCAGCACAGAGCCTGGTGAGTGGGCACAGGCGATAGGAGTAGTTCTGGAAGCCACTCCTACACCAGGATGGCTGGGCGCCCCTAACTGGATGTGGAAGGACTGGTGCCACAGTAACATATCCCACAAAAATGTCCATCTTGGGTCTTTCCAACTCACCTTCTCCATAACTGGAACCCCCAAATGCCCACAGCCATTCCAACACAGTGGGGCGGAGGGAATGAGACGGAGGGAAAGCAGAATGGAAGGTGACATTGGTCTTTGCCTTTTACAGTTAAAAATACCTTCAATTTGCAAATATTATAGAAGCACATGGCCATGTGGAGGTGTTGCTAGGCACTTCCAGAGGCCTGTGTAAGTGAGGGATCCTGAAGCCGAAATTTCTTTGGCTTCAAGGCGAATTGGTTTCTGAAATTCCAATGTTTGATCCCAAATCTCGGATGGACTCTCCACCTGCCTAGAAATCCTGTTCTCCTAGCTTAGGTTTGTTTTCCTCCTCTCCAAAATGAACATTTCACCCTTTCTCTTCAAACAACCTGTAGCTTTCTCCCCTCCAGAGATGAGCTTGATTGATTTTTCTTTGAGAAAGTAACTTGCCTCATCCTTCCCTCTCCCCAAGTGACCCAAGCCCTCTGTCTCCCCTACCAGCTGAGGCTGACTTCTCTCCCTGCCACTGGAGTCTACCTATCTCGCCCAGAACTTGGTTATTTCCATCATCCTCAAACCCTCTCTAGCAAACCTCATCTACCTGCCACACATTGTTATGCTCGCCATTCACAGCAAAACTTGTCAATGTCCGCTTTCTGTATGCCTTCACTTCCCACTCTTACCTCACCCCCCTCACTGGGACTGCACAGCCACTCTCACCCCAGGCCATTTGTGCTAAACCAGATGATTGCTTCTTCCTCAATAGCTGAGCTAGAGTTGACTGCTCCCTCCTTCTATGCTCTCTTTTCTTGGTTTGCTAGACACCCCACTATCTCTCTGATCACCTTTGACAATTCTCCCTCCTCAACTTGACCTCAATTGCTCCTTGCTAAGCCTATTCTCTCTCCACATTCTCTCCCTAGACACTCTGATCTCATCACCTTAAAAACCATCCAGTGACTCCCCTGTTTCTACCCTCCAGCTCTGACCCCCACACTTGTGTATCCTTGGCTTACCTATATCCTCCACTTGAGTGTCTAAAGGGATCTCAACTAACCTGAGAATAAAGTAAAATGCTTCTTTTCTCTCCCCAAACCTTTTCTGTCCCTCCCCCTTCCCATCTCAATAAAAGGCACCACAACCAAAAACCTAGGCGTTCACGTGCTCTCTCCACTGCCACCATCTCTGGACAAGCCACAATCAGATCCTGCCTCCGTGACTGCTCTGGCAACCCAGATGGTATCTCTGCTTCCATCACACAGCAGACAAAGCGATCTTTTCACACAAAGGTCAGTGAATATAACTTTCCTATTAAAACTCTCGCATTGCACTCAGACGAAAATCCAAACTCCTCCCGGAGCCTCTAAGGCCCGTGTGATGGGCCGTTCCTTCCATTTTTGCAGCCCCAAGCTCTCCCTCCTGGAGACAACGCCCTCTTTCTCCAGCTCCCACCAGCAAGCCCCTTTCCTGCCCCAGAGCCTTTGCACTTGCTGGTTTGTTTGCTTTTTTGCAGGTCCCATGGCCGGCTGAGCTGAGCTCAGATGTCACCTCCTGCTAGCGGCCGCCTCCGAACACCCAGACTGAAAGGAGCACTTCCCTCATCTCAGGTCATTGCCACATCCGAGTGTCCCCCGCCCGCCCCCAGCCTCATAACATCTGAATTTATATTATTTTCTGCTTTCTTAGTTCTTTTCTGTCTCCCCTGCCCACGGTCATGCACTAAGTCTCAGGGGAGACCAGATTCAAAATGTGCCCTCCAAGTCTCACTGCAGCCCCGCAGGAGGCACAGGCTGTGCGCACAGACACACAGACGCACGGATTGTGTACAAGGTCCTTCTGGGGCCGCTGTCCCACCTGAGAACCGAGAAGAGAGCATTCGCACTCGCTGACACCATCCAGAGACAAGAAAGACCCAGAGGAAACAGACGTGGGAGGGAGACAGGGGACAGAGACCAGGCCCAGGGCGGCTCCAGAGGAAGGACCGAGGCAGACCCGGCCGGGACCCCGCTCAGCACCCGCGCGGGCAGCCGCCGGGGCAGATCCCGGAGGAGGCCGCGGAGGGGGCCGAACCCGCCGGAAACTGCCACCTGCGCGGCCGGTGCCGGCACCAGCCGCCCCCTCCCCCCCCCTCCCCCGGCTTCAGGGCGGCCGGCAGCTGGCGGGGCGCGGGCCCCCCGCCGCGGCGGCGCGTGCGGGATCAAAGCGGCCGGGAGGGGCGGGCGGAGGGGCAGGAACCGGAGGTGTGAGCGAGCTTCCCGGGGCGGCCAGGAGCGTGGGAGCGCGGAGCGCGGACCGGGGCCGAGACCCGGGAGAGAACGAGAGATCCCAGAGACCCCGAGAGGCAGGCGCGGAGAGAGACGGGAAAGATGGAGAGACCCGGAGTCAAAACCGCAGAGACAACTAACCACCCGGAGAGGTGGGTGCGAAAGTTGCTAAGAGACCCGGGAAGAACGTGACAGAGACGGAGACAGAGAGCCAAGAGGTGCGCAGCACAGAGAGGCTGCCAGACACCAAGGGCCGAGACCCTGGGACTTGGGAAAAGAAAGGGCGCTTCGGAGAGAACGGGAGGTAAGACAGGGAGAGGAACGAGGGGAGTGCCGGAAAGAAGAGCGGGGGAACGAGGTAGAGCGTACGGGGCTGGGAGACCTCGCCCCTCCCCCGCGGAGGGCCCAGGGGACCCCCGGGGCAGGGATCCGGGCGCGACGCCCTTTCTCAGGGTCCCGCCCGGGAGGCGCGGGGGCTGGGGCGCAGGGAGTACTGGGCCAGGCAGCAGGACCCCCTGCTTGGGAGGATGGACTTGTGAGAAGTTATGGAATCAAGATCTCCATCCAGAGCCTCAAGCTCTTCGGTAGAGTAAAAAAGTAATATATGAATATCTGGCGGAAATGTTAATAAAAGATGCTTCTCAGAGAAATATCAAACTTCTTTCAGGTGTGTGGTTTTTTGTGGGGCGGAAAAAAGGAAGTGTTGCATTGGCCGGGAATCGAACCCGGGCCTCCCGCGTGGCAGGCGAGAATTCTACCACTGAACCACCAATGCGCGCTCTGGTTGGCTTGCGCCAGAGCTTATAAGAGGTTCACATAGCGGTGAGCAGGCGGATCGTGCCTGCAAGGGACCCAGGGAAAGAGTGGCTCTGAATAGTTCGTGTGGGTGGAGCAACCCAGCCATCCTTCCTCTCTCCCGGATACAACCACTGGGCCATAAAGTCGCCCCATATGGCCAGGGGCGGCCCCACACCCGGGTGCGAACAGCCAGGGGCCCCCAAACCTCGCGTGCAGGTGAGAAAAACTCAGCCTGAGCCCAGGTTCCCAAGGAGGGGGGCCGCGGGGGCTACTGGGGCCACACATCTGCCTTCCCATTTGGCCCAGGTAGGGGGAGGTGGGATTGCTGGGGGCCCTAAACCCAAATGGGAGCGCCCTCCCCAAGGTCTGTGTCCCCTGCTTTGGCAGGGTAGGCTCCGTGAAAAATATCAGGTTGTGAAGGGTCCCTGGGAGGGCTAGGCGGATTCCCATCCGTTTTCTACTCCGCAACTATCTTCCGACTTGGTCTCCAACCTTGTCTTGACGTCTCCTCGTCGCTAGCACTCTTGCTGTCCTGTTAAACCTCTGAGTCTACCTTATGGGTCATTTTGCCCTGAAGTAGCATCATTCTGCAAAGGGTCATGGTCTTGGTTTGGGGTGGGTGTAGATCCCTTTTTTTTTTTTTTTTGTATCCCTTTCTTGTCCCTTTAAGAAAACTGCCTGCTCCCTGCTCCCCTGTAATTAGTTACCAGGAGGTTCCTGGGAGCCAGCTCACTTGTGTCAGGTGTTCTGGCAGCCACTCGCCCGAATGGCCCCCATTTTTGAATCAAATCCATTTATTACGGAAATATCTCTCCACCTCCTGCCCGTGCTTTGCTACCTTTTCATTGAGGTTCCCCTCGCCCCGGTCCAGACATCCTCAGGATGATCTTCTTCCCGATTACCTACTTTACTTGGATTCTATATTAGCTACTTGATAACACGCCGTGGTTTTCTCCCCCCGCTAGGTCCCGCAGGGACGAGCTGAACCTCTGGTACAGACCTCAGCACAGATGGCCCAGTGCGCACAGCGCGGGGCACCGTCGCCCCTCGGACTCTGTGCCACCCGGTCCCCTCCCCGCTGGGGAATTAATATGACTGCCTTCGGCCTAACAGCTTTTCTCCCCGCTCCAGGCAGAACCCCAGTTGAATTAGACAGATCCACCTCTCACACTTTAGGTCTCTTCCTATTTTAAATACGTAGGTTACTTTTGGGTGGAGATGTATAAGATCCAGGCTAAAGGCCGAGGGTGCTAACTGCTTTTTCACTGTCAGTGAGGGTACAGTGACCGCCGAAACAAGCTGCGATTCTATTCTGGTGGCAAATTCTTTATTATTTTTTTTTCTAGTGGCAAATTCTGACCCCAAATCACCTGAACTCTCTCCCCCCTAATAACCTCCTCCCTTCAGCCGGGACCCGCCTTCTTATACAGCCTTATGGCCCCTAAAACAGCTGGTGCTCCATTGACCCCTCATTTCCCACACTCCTAGGCCCGTTCCTCTCCGCCCCTCCCCGGGCGCCCCGCCCCTTTCCGGGAGCCTCGTGCCGGGGGTCGCGCCGGGAGGGGCCCAGGTCCTCCCTGTCCCCCCTACCCCCCCGGACCCTGAGGGATATAAGGCGCAACGCGAGCGGGGACTCGTCCACACCAGGGTCCGGAGGAGCGATGGTCACCCGGGATCGAGCGGAGAACAGGGACGGCGCCAAGGTGAGCGGCGGGAGGAGGGAGCGGAGACCCGGGTCCGGCCGGTCGGCGCCCTGAGAGCGGGGCCGGGAGGGAGGCTGCGGACGCGGGCTGGACGGGGAGGTGTGCAGAGACCCGGAGCCCGGAGCTGGGGAGGAGGCTGCAAAGCCTGAAGAGGGGCAGGGGCAGGGCAGGATCCGCGGGTGTGTGTGTGTGGGGGGGGCGGCAGGGCAGAAGCCTGGGGTTTGGGTAGCGGGGGTGGCAGCTGGCGGCCTCGGGGACGTGGGAGGAGCTGGTGTTGGAGGGAAACAGCCGAGAGGGGCGCGGGGCGCAGGGAGCGGGGCGGGAATAAAGGGGAGACACGCACTGGCCCCGCGGGCACCGGCTCCCGAGGCCGGAGCCCGGGCGGAGGACGTGAGCGCCGGCCCAGAGCGGTGACCGCGCCGCGGGTCAGAGGGAGCCGAGGAGGCGCGGTCCGGTGGGTGTCCCCCTTTCCACACTCAGGGCCGCCGCTCTGAGTCCGGCACCGTGTGGCCACGTGTCTGGGCGCAGAGAGGTCTCTCCACTGAGGCAGAGAGAGACGGCGCGGTGCGGAGGAGTAGAGAGAACAGAGGAGGAGAGACACAGGGAGGGGAGGAGGGGGGACAAGACGGGGGAGCGGAGAGGCACCCCATGGGCCGGGCCCCCGCTCTCAGGGGTCTCGGCGGGAGGGGGAGGCCGGGCTGCCCCAGCGGCGGGACCCCCGCGCCGCGCGGCCGCGCTGAGTCCTGGTCCGGTCCTCCCGCTCTCCCTTCCCGCCGCCCCAGATGCTGAAGCCGCTGGTGGAGAAGCGGCGCCGGGATCGCATCAACCGCAGCCTGGAGGAGCTGAGGCTGCTGCTGCTGGAACAGACCCGGGACCAGGTCAGTGCTCCCGGAACCCCCCGCGCCCCGTCCTCGCGCCCCAGGGCTTCCCGCTGGGGTGGGGACACTGCTGGCTGCACTGGCGACCCCGGTCCCGAGGCCTCCTTACCTGAGTCCCGCTCTTGGACTCCCACCCCAGACCCCTTCTCGCTCCCAGAACGCGACCTTCGTGGCCACCTCTCGGGTCTGTAAGTTTCACACCTCGCTCTGCTCATTTCCCTCCAGGGCGGGTCTGCTTCCACCTCCGGGTCTGCAAACTCCCCCTCTTCCTCCCCTCCCTCCCCGCAGCCTGCAGGGCGGTGATGCCGCTCACTGGGCTGGCGGCTTTTAATGCCCCCTCCGCGCGGTGCGGGGTCGGTGTCACGCCCTCGGGCTGGACGGTTCCATCTCCGGGCGGGTGAGGACCGCGCTCGGTCACCTCCACTCCGCATCCCGGAGCGCACACGCGACCCGGGGGCAGCCCCAGCCCCCGCCCCCCCTCCTCTCTTCCCCCTGCCACTTTCCCCTCTCTCCCCGCCCCCCTGTCTGCGCCCTCCCCTCCCGTCTGTAGAACCTCCGGAACCCGAAGCTGGAGAAGGCGGAGATTCTGGAGTTCGCCGTGGGCTACTTGAGGGAGCGCAGCCGGGTGGAGCCCCCGGGTACAGCGCGGGGTGGGCAGCGGCGGGAGGGGGGTCCCCGGGGCCCGGGCCGGGGCCGGCGGGGCGGGCTCTGCCGCGGACGGTGGGCTTGGGGGGCGGCAGGCTCTGCTCCGAGGCGAGGTTAATAACGCCCGCGGTGTCTGTCTCTGTGTCTCCCTCGCTTTCTCTCTGTCCGTGCGTTTGGTTTCCTGTCCCTGCGCGCCTGTCCGGCCTCGGTCCCTCCGCGCCCCGCCCCTGCCCCCCGCCGGGCCCCTGCCCTGACCGCCCGTCCTCCCGTCGGCCGCGCCCGCCCCGCGGCTCCAGGGGTCCCCCGGTTCCCAGCCCAGGACGCCGAGGCGCTTGCCAGCTGCTACCTGTCCGGCTTCCGAGAGTGCCTGCTCCGCCTGGCGGCCTTCGCCAACGACGCCAGCCCGGCCGCCCGCGCCCAGCTCTTCTCCGCGCTGCACGGCTACCTGCGCCCCAAGCCGCCCCGCCCGGAACCCCGCGATCCGAGGCCCCACGCCCCGCGCCCGCCGCTGGACCCCGCCGCCCCGGCGCCCGGCCCCGCGCTGCACCCGCTCCCCCCCGTGCACCCGGGCTCCCCCAGCCCCGGGTGCGCCTGGTCCCCGTCCCCCTGCTCCCCCCACGCCGGGGACCCCGGCGAGCCGGCACCCCTCACCGGACTGCTGCCGCCGCGTCCGCCTCCTCACAGACAAGACGGGGCGCCCAAGGCCCCGCCGCCCCCGCCGCCCGCTTTCTGGAGACCTTGGCCCTAAGTTTTGGGGGGCGGGGGCGGGGCTGGGGGGAGGGTAGAGACTCCAGCCTGAGGGCAGCAGAGGGATCCGGGCGTCGGGGCGAGGAGGTGTTGGGGAGGGCGGCGGGGCGCGCGGGCGCAGCGCGCGGGTGAGATGTGGTCTATATTAGAGTATCTATATAAATATATATTTTCCTGGTTCCTGTCCCTTTCCCCGGCTCCCCCCTTGCGTCTAGGATTGTACCCTCTCTGTCCCAGCCCAGCCCCAACCCCTTCTCGAGTCCCTAGTGCATGGAATAAAATGGTTATTAAATCCCCGTGTGTCCCAAAGCCAGGGGCCTGCCTTTATCTCGGCGTCCACGCCTACTTTCCCTTCCCTTCTGTCTCCCGTCCCCCCAGTCCTGCTCTCCGAGGCCCAAGCCCCAGGGCAGACAGGTAAGTAAAGAAGAGAGCAGAGCAGAGACCGACAGCGGAGCTGAAAGGAGGAAAAGAGTTAGGATAGGGGGAGAAGGGACGGGAACCTTTAGCGGGGGTAAAAAAGAAAAAGAAAAAGAAAAAAAAGAAAGGAAAAAAAAACAGAAAAGGAAAAAAAAAAAGTTGAAATAAAATCGACTCTGGTGGGATTCGAACCCACAACCTTTGAATCGCTCTTTCGTCACTAGAAGTCCAATGCGCTATCCATTGCGCCACAGAGCCCGCTAACCGGCGGCGGCGTCTGACGGCATACGGATGCTGGATGGGGGAGGGGGAGACGGAGGGGCATACCAAGAGCTCGCGGGTAGGACCGCAGAGGCCCCCCTGGGAGAGGTAGCGGGCGCAAAGCAGGTGAGCCAGGTGGGAGTGCGGGAGCACGTGGGTGGAAGAAACAGGGAGAGAGAGCAACAGAATATGAGTGAGGGGACGAGCACAGAGCTCCGGCTGCCTGCTTGGGGGATGCTTCCAGCTCAGGCGCACCCCACTCCCAGATGTGGCCCCACCCATCAAAATAAACTTATTTCGTTGTAAATTTCGGTGTGTCTTTGTTTTCTTTGGCCTGTCTGCTGCTCTGCAGTTCTGAATCTAGATGGTTTCCAAAGAAGACCAGCCAATTTAATACAACCATTTCTAGCTTACTTTTCTATAGTCTCTTAGGAGGACTGTGGGATAACAGTTACTTCACGCAGGTAGCGTGGCCGAGCGGTCTAAGGCGCTGGATTTAGGCTCCAGTCTCTCCGGAGGCGTGGGTTCGAATCCCACCGCTGCCAAATTAAGACTTTTTTCCTCCTGGTTTCGGCTGGTTCGTACATCCTGAAACAATTCATGCCCTTGTGGGATCTCCCTCAATTTTATGAGGACTCCTGATAGAGGTCTCACCACTGTCATCCCTCTCTGGTATTCCAGACATACCCTACCTAAATCTGCATCCCAGCCCCAAACCAAGACCTGATGGAAACTGCCAAAGTAACCTTCTTTTCTTAGTAACTTACTGATCTGCCCATTAACATGTTCTCAAATAACATGCTTACCTCTCAAAATTAGCGCAACACGTGTTCATATACATGTACGATTGACTGTTTTCCTCAGAGCGTGCTGGGTTTCAATTGCCCAGTGTGAAAGCTCAAAGAACAAAATTGTAGTTTTTCTTCTTAAATCCTTTTCATAAAAGAGCCTCATATATAAAACAATACATAATAGAACATATTTGACAATTGTGAAAAACAAAGCTTAAGGTTCCACCGAGATTTGAACTCGGATCGCTGGATTCAGAGTCCAGAGTGCTAACCATTACACCATGGAACCAACTGGCACGAAGGCCTTCTGAATATTAATACAATTGTAAACTCTGTTCTACTTATTGCTCTGTACTCGTCAGAGAAAACAAAACAACATAAAAACAATTGTTGGATAAAGTAGACGCCGTTATCAAGCATCTGAAATATGAATTGAGATGTACTGTAAGTGTAATATAGAAATCGTCCATTGAAGCCTTAGTACAGAAGTTATAATTTTATTAACATTAAAATATTGATTACATCTTTAAAATGCTCAGATTTTGGATATTTGGGGTTAAATAAAATTTGCTATTAAAATTAATTTCAACTGTTGCTTTTTACTTTTTTAAAGAAAATAACAGATTTTATTTCATAGAGCAGTTTTAGGTTTACAGAAAAATTGAACAGAATGTACCGAGAGCTACCATGTACTCCTGTTACCACTTCAGTTTCTTTTTCCATTATTATTATTATTTTACTTTTAATTTTATTAAAGTATAATTGACATACAAAAAACTGCACACGCTTAATGTATATACATCTTGATTATACTTTTTACTCTTTTTAATGTGGCTACCAGAAAATTTAAGATAGCATATATAACTCGTATATGTTCTACTCTAAAGCATGCCTATTTTCCTTCCCATTACTCGTTCTATCTTCTGAAAACTAAAACTGGCGTACTTAATACCAATTCCTTTTAAAACTAATTAAAGGTATTTTTGTTATTCTTTTCCTTTGTTTTGTTTGAAGGAATACAAATATTAATTGTACTTAAAAGTGAATATTGCTATTTAAGTAGGAAAAAAGTGAGACGCCCGAACAGGGACTTGAACCCTGGACCCTCAGATTAAAAGTCTGATGCTCTACCGACTGAGCTATCCGGGCTCTGCAGGTTCTAGTGCTCTGATATCCTTAAGAGCAATAGACTTGTAAAATTCCACGCTTGCAAAACCGACGGGAAATTGTATGCAAGAGCTCAGAGGATTCCAGAGCAGACCCTAAGGAAGCTGGAGCGGCGGGCAACTGCCGATCGCGCTTCTTACCGGCCTCCCTCGAGTAGTTTCCGCCGTTCGGTTAGCGAGGGCTGGAGCCGCGGCGGCTGGGGTAGCGCGGTGCCGGGACTGGCCGCGCGGGGCCGCTGCCGGCTGCGGGCTTTCCTCGCGGGGAGGTTTCCCCGGGGTATGAATGACCTAAATCTTAGGCACTCGGGCACCCCCGCTCCCGCCCACCGGCCCGAAGGTCCAGGGCGGGCCCGAATGCCACATGGGACCTTCAGAATCCGTGCACCGGGAGTCCACTTCGGTACCCTGACGAGCTCCATTCCAGGGAGAGATTGAGATCTGGCGTGCCAAAGACAGGGGTCACCCGGGGCCGGGCGTGGGGCGGCGCTGCGGAGTGCGGGGTGACAGGGGAGCTGCCTCTGACCCGCGCGCAGGGTGCAGGAATGCGCGTGAGGCTCACCTGCGTGTGGCTGCAGTCACGTGTGATCTACGGCGGAGTGTGTCTCACTCCGGTACCGTGATTCACGGGGATGATTCACAACTAGGAATGTGGGTGCTTCGTTCCCGGTTGTGGCTGAGAGATGGGGAAAAGGTCTTGGGGAGGGGGATTTGGGAGAGGCCGGGCGGACAGGAGCCCCCAGAGCATCTGGAGGGCCCCTGACCAGGAGGAGGGCAATGTCCCAATCAGACAGGCGTCACCTACTCGCTGCCTCTTTCCGGGCATCTGGTCCCTCCCTTCCCAATGAGGCTGGGGCTCCTGATATCCATCTGGGTGAGCCCTATCCTGCCAGCCAGAGAGACCGGCTGCGCCAGAGGCCAGCAAACAACTATTAGCAGACAGGTGTGGGCGGGGAGAGGGAGCCGGCATCGAGCAGAGGCCCCGGCAGAGGTCGGGAGCTTCGGGACAGAGAAAACATCTCAGAGGGAGTTGGGCCTTTCCTCCAAGGCCTTTCCCCCCGCCCCCCAGACCTCCCGCCAGCGGCTCAGCGCCATAGCAGTCCCGTCCTGCGCCGCCTGCTGCTCGCTCGCCTCCAGGCCGGCTGCTGCTGGGGCTCACCTTGCCGGGGGGCATCCCTCCTCCTTCCCGCCCATCATGGCCGTGTACCGCGTGTGTGTGACCACTGGTGCCTACCTGGGGGCAGGCACCCTGGACAGCATCTCCGTCACTCTGGTGGGCACGTGCGGTGAGAGCCCCAAGCAGCCGCTGGATCACATGGGCAGGGACTTTACCCCCGGATCGGTGAGTACGGAGGAGAGAGGGAGGAGCACCCCTGGGGGGCAGAGCCAGCAGGGGACCCTGAAGGAGGGGACCGTCCCTTCGGGGCTCATCACATCCTGCAGAACTCTGGCTGCTGGCTCTGAGCTCCTCCCCATCCCTGTTGTGTCTGGCTCCTGTCTTTCCCCGGGAGAATAAACCCAGACAGGACTGCGAAGGGGTCCTGGGCAGGGGAGTCAGCATTCCAATGGCTTTGCAGCTTCTCCTCTCATAACTGAGGGTGGGCTTTGGGCAAGTCTCTTGAACACCCGGGGTCTGGGTTTCTTCTCTGGAGGGCACCCACCTTCTCCGCCAGGCCCCAGGATTGCTGGGGGGTGGGTCTTAGGGGGAAGCTGGCCACCAAAGGGGCCAGTGAAGAGCAGAACCTGCCCTGCCTGTGGCAGCGGTGGTGGCTTCTGCCCGGAGAAGGGCTGCTTTTTTTCTAATCCATACAAAGCCGTCTCATGGGCTAGCGGCAGCTCAGGTTTGGATGCCAGGACAGGTGCACGTGTAGAGGCACCTTGCAAGGTGCAAGGACAGCTCTGGCAGGGCCTCGCCTCTCACCTGCCTCCTCTCTTGGCCCCCTCAGGTGCAGAAGTACAAAGTGCGCTGCCCCGCAGAGCTGGGGGAGCTCTTGCTGCTGCGTCTGCACAAGGAGCGCTATGCTTTTTTCCGCAAGGACTCCTGGTACTGCAGCCACGTCCGCGTCACCGCCCCCGATGGCACCCTCGTCCCCTTCCCCTGCTACCAGTGGATCGAGGGCTTCTGCACCCTGGAGCTGCGACCAGGCACAGGTGGGCCGGAGGCGGGGGCTGGCCTTGGGCCGCAGAACACAGCTTTTGGGTCTCCCAGAGCCCAGGGAATAGGGAATAGGGTTGGGGTTATGTAACCAGTTCAGGGCTCCCAAGTGGATGCTTTCTGAGAAAAAGTGAGCCTCTACAGCCCTGCAATGCAGGGGCTTCTTGGACAGGATCTACCGCTCTGGAGACAGACAGAGGCTAGACCCACACTGTGTGCACTCACACCACCAGACAGACACAGACACAGACACACAGACACACACAGATGGCAATTCCTCTGGAACCCCAAAAGGAGCTAACCCTCAAGCTGAGTAGTTGGATTTCAATGGGAGGAGAAGCTCCGAGTGTGGAGGTGACAAGGCCCTGTCCACCACTAGTGGCTTCTCCAGTGTGGCCGACGTCCCCATGGGTTGCTGTTAGGATTTCTTCTTGAATTTGGGTAGCCTTTCAAGAATGCTGGGCTCTAACTCCGTCAGCCTCTGACCCCCCGACATCTCCTGAGCTGTCTGACCTAGAAAAGCACCACTAAGGCTAGTCCAAAGTGTGAGTGAGTCTTAGGGATGAGAGATGCTGTTGTAGGTCAAGGTCAAATAAGTGAACTTGACCCCTCAGCCCGTAGTGAATTCTCCATAGACGTCACTTCGAACCCCATTATCATCATAGCGATCGACCCATCACGTTACAAAATGTATGTGCTCATCTCATTTATCCAACGCATGCTGGGTGCTAGGCACCATGCCAGATGCTGGGAATAAAAACGAATACAATGTGGTTTCTGCTTAGAAAGAGTCTATAGTTTGGGGAAGGAAACAAACATGCAATCAATAAGGAAGGTTGTTAGGATTTGGGGGCGAGGTTTCCTGAATCCCCTGTGCTGGTGACACACAAAGAACATGGGGTGTCCACATTACAGAGGGGCTGGGTGTAAGGGTTAGACAAGCTTTGATGGAGAAGTTGTTGTTTAAAAATGACTGAAACGATGAGTAATTTTCATTCCCCACAGCGAGAACTATTTGTCACGACTCCCTTCCCCTCCTCCTGGACCACAGGAAAAGGGAACTCCAGGCCCGACAAGAATGCTACCGGTGAGGGTGACCAAACTCCACTTCTTCCCCGTCTTCATTCTGACTGCAGGCTTAATCACACTGTTACTAATTCTGACCTCAGTCCCAGCCTTGGGGCCCAACTCCAATCAGGACCATTATTTAAACCTGATATTGCCCTGGAGTCCAGACCCAGAAGGCCAGGAGCAATCATCGTTCCAATACCATCATGGAATCCACCTCGGCCCTTGATGGGACTGTGGTATTGACAAATCTCAGTCTATCCTCAATCTCACACCCAAACTGGCCATGATCTTAATCTCAACAGAAACCTGACCCTAACCCAGCCTGGACATTCGTGTCATCTTCAAATGCTACCCTGATCTAAAGCCCGGTGCCTTGGGAAGAAAAATCCCAATTCTTTGTCACTTACCCGGGAAGTGGGAGTTCTGGGGAGTTTTCATTCTAGGCATGCCTTTAAAAGCTAAAGTTTCTGTGTTCGCCAAGTTTGACTCGCCGTCTCTAACCTCTTTCTCCCGGAAGCTGGAAGGTCTTTGCTCCTGGCTTCCCAGGCATGGTGGACGTCAGCAGCTTTGAGCAGATGGAGTCAGACAAGAAGTTTACCTTGACCAGGACAACAACTCGTGCAAACCAGGACGACAGGTGAGGCAGGACCCAGGCATGGGAAGAAGGTGGAGGGGGATGAAGTGAAGGGTCTGTTGAGAGGATGGCCCCAGACAGCCTGGAAAGAGAAGTTGTGAGCTACAATGAGGGCAATTTAATTCAAGTGCCCGGAGCAGCGGAGGCAGGGGTGGCCCCGGGACATGGCAGAGAGGAGGAAGTGGCTTCAGGCCTGATGGGAGAGGGCAGGGAAGGAGCCCAGTGTGAGGGGAGGCCTGGGACTCCAGTCTGGGGGAAGAGAGAGAGGAGGAATTAGAGAAGTGGGCTGTAGGCCTTACTGACGGTTCTCTGTTCTCCTCCCCCACCTTCTCCTGTTCCCCAGCAGTGGGAATCGGTACCTGCCTGGCTTCCCCATGAAGATTGACATCCCATCCCTGCTGCACATGGAGCCCAATATCAGATACTCAGCCACCAAGACGGCCTCGCTGATCTTCAATGCCCTCCCTGCGTGAGGCACCTGCCCTCCTGCTCACTCTTCCGTCCGCCTCTGCCCCTGGATGCACAGCCACATCTCAGCCTCACTGCCCCTTCTCCCTGCCCGGCTCCCTCTCCTTGTCCCCTGCCTCCCCTCTCCCTGCCCTGGGTGCCCCTTTTATGGCCCCAGCCTCTTCTCTCTCTGTCCCTCAGGCTCCGCTCTCTCCTTAGACTCCTCTGTTCTCTGTATCCCCATAGGCTCCCCTTTGCTCCTTAGTCACCCATTCTTTTAACTAATTCAATTAACTGTGCACGGCATGGCTTCCAGGCACTGCTGGGACCTTGTTGAGTAGTAAGAGAGATCTGGCTCTTAAGCTTTCAGAAAGTGGTCAGACCAGGTCAGTTTCAACTCCCAGAACCAGTGCTTTCTGGCTGTGTGAACTTGATTTTCATTTAGCCTCTAAATGGTTTCCTCCTTTATAAAAGGACAATACTATTCACACCTACCTTATGGGTTTGGGAGAAAATGTAAGGAAGTACCACCCAGCACAAAATAATGTCTCCATAGACGCTGGTAGTGTTAGGGTATAATCTTGGCCGGGAGGAGCTCAGTGTCATTAGGGAACAGAGTTCACTAGCCGTTGAGCAGCGCGAGGCCACAGTGGACGCTGTAAGTGACGTGGCTGGAGGGGGCACAGGGGACCCTGTGTGTCCAGAGGAGGAGAGGCTGGGTGGGTGGGCAGGGAGTGGCTCTGGAGCGGCAGGTGGATGGAAGCTGGCTTTGAGCCAGGGAGACAGGGAGAGGGGAGGGGTTCTGGGCAAACCTGGGCAGGTTTGGCAGGAGAGAGAGGCCCAGCGGAGGCCACAATAAGCGCCTCGAGTCCAGGCCTCGGAGCCAGCAGGATGCTTCTGGAGAAGGACTGGCGGGGGGTGAGCAGGTCTGAGGTGGATTGGGGCGGGCAGGCCGCACAGACGTCTCAGGCTTCAGGGCTCAGGACAAGGGCCACTAAGAGGCCCCGACAGGGTACCTCTGCCAGGGACCAGAGGAGCATTCGGGAAGGTAGCGGCAGCTGAGTTGCTCCCCAAATGGATATGTGGGTCTAGGCAGGGCATGTCCCAGGAGACCACCAGGACAGCTGGCGTGAGAAGAGGCTTGAGGGAAGGGGGAGCTGGCAGTTGGGGGCTAGCTGCTCGTGGAGAGGAGGGTCAGTAGCCAGGCCTTTGGTGTGGGGTCCCTGCAGGGAGCTATGGGAAAGGCCTGTGGCAGCCCTTGGAAAGAGGCAGGCCTTTTCTCTCTCCTTTACACCTCCTCCCACCCAGTTTTCCCCATCTCCTGGGCCTGGCTAGGCAGGCACTGAGCAAGTACATGTAGAAGGAGGAGTGAATGGCGTTTGAACACACAGGAAGTTGTCCCGGGCTTGTCAGGTCACTATTGCCCCCTACCCCCTGCTGCCTTCAGTGACCCGCACCGGCGTCCTTATTGGCCAGTTGCCACAAACCTGCCTGATCTGTGTTGTGGTCCCTTCTTCTGGCCCTGGCCCGGGTAGGGAGTGATTGTTGTGAACCGGGTATGCCAGGGCACACAGAGCCAAGTCACAGCCCCAAGAGCGCACAGCACAATGGGCGGTGGTACGAGTGAGTGCATTGCCTTTACGAGGTAGTGAAGGGGGTGCTGGGAAAGACACAGAAGGTGTGTGTGGGGGACAGTCGGGTATGCTTCGTAAAGGATGTTGCTTCTAAAATGCACACAGAAGGACACGTAGGTTTGGTACGAGGTGGAGATGTAGGAGATGGCTTTCTAGGAGAGGCGTCTATACAAATAAAAGGGTAAAATGCAAATTGATCAGGAGGCCTCACAGTAAGGACTGAACAGCAGGCTGTGTGAGGCGACCAGACCGGCAGGGGGTGGTTAATGAGGGACAACCAAACACCGAACAGCAGGCTGTGAGGGATGACCAGGCTAGCATGGGGGAGGGGGGGCAGTGAGGGGCAACCAGGCCAGCAGAGGGGGCAGTTGGGGGCAACCAGGCTGGCAGAGGCAGGCAGTGAGGAGCGATCAGGTAGGCAGGCAGGTGAGTAGTTAGGATCCAGTGGTCCCAGATTGTGAGAGGGATCTCGGATTGGAGAGGGTACAGGCTGGGCTGAGAGGACCTCCCGTGCATGAATTTCTAGTAGTTTAATGAAAGCCCTGGACAGGGGAGAAAGCAGACTTCATTCCAAGCACTTACCCCCCCGCCCCCCGCATTATAAAATAACATATGCTCATTGTAAGGAATCTAAACAGTAGAGACCTCCACAAAGTGGAAAGAGCACGCCCCTCAGGTTTCCATGCCTACCTTTATCAGTCCAGCATGCAAAATACATTTTTAGTTGTGTTTGGAGTGCTGGCTTTCTCTAGTGCACCTGGGAGGAGAAAAAACTGGATGGGTTGATAGAGACCGGCTGGTGGGGAGTTCCTGGCCTGCCTTCCCATTGGGGCTTGTCCTGCAGGAAGAGGGTGTCCGTGAATGTCTGCGATGAGATGGGAGCTTGCAGGAAGCAGCCAAAACACCAGTGACAAGGACTCACCTGCACCACGTGGCCACGAGGGGCCACCTTTGCACACACATGTGGAGCCACCCCTACAAAGCTTCAGCCGGCCATTAGACTTTCCTTCCCTGAGGACTGTTAGGCACCTCTGCTCTGGACATTGATCTTGTCAGTTCCCTCCAGACCTCTCGGCTGGGACACAGGGTCCCTGGCTGTCCCAGAAACCACCTTCCCCATCTTCCCACCCACCCCAGGTCCTTGGGCATGAAGCTTCGCGGGCTGCTGGACCGGAAGGGCTCCTGGAAGAAGCTGGATGACATCCGGAACATCTTCTGGTGCCACAAGACCTTCACTTCAGGTGCGCAGGGCGAGCGGGAGATGCCCATCCTCTCCCGGTCCCGTGCTCAGGCCTGCAGGCCCCTCCCGGGGAGCACCTCCGGGGAGCACCTCCGGGGAGCACCTCCGGGGAGCACCTCTGGGGAGCACCTCCAGCGCTCCCAGAGGGATGGGGGCTCCAGGGGGAGGAGCTCGTGGTCGCACGGGTGGCGATCTCAGATTCCCCTCAGGACCCCACGCTTCTCCACTCCTCTGCCAGGGGACAAGAACGTGGGAGTGAGGACGGAGAGACACGTTGCTTGGCCTGGGAGAGGGTCAAGGGTCACTTAGGGAATCCGGATCCCGATTGGGAGCCCTCGCCTCTCTTGCTCTACCCCCACCAACACGAGTGCTGGGCTTTGGGGCCAGACGTAGGTGTAAAGCCCTATTATGCCACCCCACTGAGCAATTCACTCTATCTCTCTGACTCTCGGTGCCCGGTGTTAAATGAAGATGTGATTATACCTGTTTCATAGGGTTGCTGTCACGAAACCCTAAACCTTCGTGATGAGCAAAGGCCTGGGCAAGAGCAGGCTCTGGGGGAGCCGTTTCCAGACCAACCAGTTCCGCCCCGTCCTGCCCCTAGAGTACGTCACTGAGCACTGGTGTGAGGACTCCTTCTTCGGGTACCAGTTCCTGAATGGCGTCAACCCCGTCATGATCCACTGCATCCCCAGCTTGCCCAGCAAGCTGCCCGTCACCAACGACATGGTGGCCCCGCTGCTGGGGCCTGGCACCTGCCTGCAGACAGAGCTAGAGGTGGGTGAGTTGCCCCTGTGCACAAAGGGTGGGTGAAGGGTGAGGGTGAGACGGCCAGGAACCAGCATGGAGCACTCGGAGCTCTGAGGGTGTGGGAGAGGACGATGTCCAGTCTCTCCGGAGCAGCCAAGTCCTCGGGCATCCCCCAGAAGGCTGAGGTGTTTGCTGATTTTGCTTTTCTTGGATGCACGGAGGTCATCTCTCTGCATTAAAGTCGGAAGGACCAGGTATGGGGAGAAGGGAGAGGATGCGGGCTTGTCCAGGCTGGGAAGCCAGGTGAAAAGTTGCAAAAGGAGGGACTCTGCTGGACCTCACTCCGGACATTCTGGGGCGGAGGTGGGGGGTACCCAACATTGACCCCTGAGGCCAGAGGTGAGGTGGGAGTGGGCAGAGGACAGGGAGAAAGGGGGCGCGCGGGCGGGAAGTGTATTCTGAGGCTCTGTGCCCCTTCCTCAGAGGGGGAACATCTTCCTGGCCGACTACTGGATCCTGGCGGAGGCCCCGGTCCACTGCCTCAACGGCCGCCAGCAGTACGCGGCCGCCCCGCTCTGCCTGCTGTGGCTCAACCCGCAGGGGGCGCTCATGCCCTTGGCCATCCAGGTGAGCCGGGGGCGGGGCTTTGGGGGGTGGGGCCTCACGGGGCACACTAGGAGGCTTGAGTCTCACCCTCCCCATCCTCCCCCCCACCCCCGCTTCCCGTTGTTATTCCTGGACGCAGCTCAGCCAGACCCCCGGGCCGGAGAGCCCCATCTTTCTCCCCACGGACTCCGACTGGGACTGGCTGCTGGCCAAGACGTGGGTGCGCAACTCCGAGTTCCTGGTGCACGAGAACAACACGCACTTCTTGTGCACGCACCTGCTGTGCGAGGCCTTCGCCATGGCCACGCTGCGCCAGCTGCCGCTCTGCCACCCCGTCTACAAGGTCGGTGCAACCCCACACCCCCCGACCCCCGACCCCAAGCCGGGCCAGAGGGGTGGGCCCAGGCGCCTTCTCCCCTCAGCTCCCGTGACCGTCTTCCCTTTGCAGCTCCTGCTTCCCCACACCCGGTACACGCTGCAGGTGAACACCATCGCCCGCGCCACGCTGCTCAATCCGGAGGGCCTGGTGGACAAGGTGCGCCGCCGCCCCTGCCCGCCGCCTGCTCTGAGGCCCCGCCCCGGAAGACACTTTGCCCCGCCCACAAGCTCATTGGCCGTCCAATCTCATTCCATGGTTCCTGCCAGTCCCCGCCCACAAGACCCGCCCCTCCCCGCCAGGTTCCTGCTTGCCCCGCCCACACACCCAGTCTCCGCCCACTCATCCCACCCGCGGCCCCACCCCTTCAGACCAAGTTCCAAATGCTCTTGTAAGGTGACCAGATGGTCCCGCTTTGGGCGGGACAGTCCTGATTTCTAACAATTTTCCCCGCTGCCCGCGGCGTTTTTAAAAAGCCCCAATTTTTGGAAAGAATCTTTCCAATCTTTCAAAAAATCGGGACTTTTTAAAAAAGACTTTGAAGTGGGTAGGGTACCTCCCCGTCCCCGTCTAAGCACAGCCCCTTGCTTGCCTCCCTGCCTCTGTAGCAGCAGTTCATTCTTTTAGTTACTAAATACCTAAGGATGACCTCCTATGCACATAGTAGGGCTGCAACCTGCGCAGCCAATGTCGAGCCCCTAATGGAGGCTTTGATCCGTGGTCTTGGTCTGTTTGATTAACTGAAAAATCCCCTCTGCTGCGGCACTAGTCACATCTGGTGCCCAGACCCTGGGAGTGGGGAGTGGGTGGGGGGAAGGGGAGGGCCCGGGAGCTGAGCTGAGCTGAGCTGAGCTGTGATGTGTCCTCAGGTCACCTCCATCGGAAGGCAAGGCCTCCTCTACCTCATGAGCACGGGCCTGGCCCACTTCACCTACACCAATTTCTGCTTCCCGGACAGCCTGCGGGCCCGCGGGGTTTTGGCTATCCCCAACTATCACTACCGGGATGACGGCCTGAAGATCTGGGCCGCCATTGAGAGGTGTGGGCCTGGGACTCTGGAGCCAGTCTGGCCTCCCGCGGCCTCCTGGTCCGGGCGCGGTGTGGGTCTCCACGTTCCTGCAGGCTGGGGCGCTTGGTGCTGGGACTTCCAAGGGGCACTCCAAGGGTGAGAGGGGGTTGGGGTCCCCTATAGAATGGCTAACAGCCTTGCGCTGGGGAGAGGCTGGCTGTGTGTGCACACCGTGGAGGAAGGGAAGGACGGGGCGTCCAGAGAAGGTGAAACAGCCAGGCGTAGGCTGGGGCCTCTAGGCGGCAGGCCCTCCTGTCTCTTGGATGCTGAGTGGGGAGGGGATGCAGTGTGAGCTAGGCTCTCCTCTGTGTACCCTCCCCAGCTCTCTGTGCAGGAAGGAGGCCCAGAGCGCCCATGACTCAGGAGCGGAGGGCGAGACGTGAGGGAAGCCTGGGCACTCAGTTCCAGCTGCATCTGGTGGGGGTCTCTCCACCGAACCCCATGGGCTCTCAGTGGACTCTGACCAGCACTGGAGCCCGGTTTTCTGGTCAGGTCCGAGCCCAAGGTCACGGCCATGGCGTGGGCATCTTTTCCCTGCAGCTTTGTCTCAGAAATTGTGGGCTACTACTACCCCAGCGACGCGTCTGTGCAGCAGGATTCCGAACTGCAGGCCTGGGTCGGCGAGATTTTTGCTTGGGGGTTCCTGAACCGGGAAAGCTCAGGTACTGTGTTCCCTCTCCATCCCCCACCCACAGGCTCCCAATGACCCAATGCCCCCCTCCCCCCAGCCTCACCACTAACCAGTTCCTATTTACTGATCAACTGTTCAAGTACATCCTATTAGCCCCACTGAACAGATGAGGAAGAGGCACAGAGAAGGTTACACAATAAGTGGCAGAAGCAGGACCCAGAGCCAGCTCCTCTGGTCTGCCAAGCCCCTGCTTTCAACTACTACCCTGTACCCATCTGGTCCCTTCTAGACCTTTCCATGGGCCTGAGCCCACCTGTTCACTTCTCTTTGCTGAGCTGTATGGATGTGTCGCATCATGTAGGAGGAGTCATCTTTGGCTTCAAACACACAGGATTCTGGGAGCCACTCTCATACTCTCTCATGACTGTGCTGGTCCCTCCACCATCACCCTCTCTCACTTCCTTTGGCTTCAAAGCGTGAGTTGGTCCTGCTGCTGCCTAATCCCCCTTATTTACTCCAGTTACGTAACCCTAATGCCTCCCTCTCCTCTGACACCGCCCGAGAGGCCTCTGAGGCCCACCAACCCTCTCTAGGCCTCTGCTTAACCTCAGTCCAACTTAGCGCGCCCTCCCTTCCTCAGTCTCCCCTGAGCTCCTGGGAGAACAGGTCCTTCTGAACCTCCCGCTTCTCCCCAGGTCCCCACTGCTGGCGTGCCCTGGATCTGTCTCCTCTCTCTGCCCCGCCCTCACTGACTGATCTTGTCTCCTGTCCCTCCTGTGGCTGATTCCAGGCTTGGGCATCCTCCACTCTGCATCTCCTGAAGGACTTCCCTTCTCGGCTCTTTCGTTGTCACTCTTGAGACCCAAACATGAAATGAGGTCATTCCAAAGGATTTCTGGCCTCTCTGGGTGGTACACCCCATTGCTACTCTTCAAAGCCCGTTTCCTTGGTGCCGCTGTATTATGGTCTGTACGGTGGGCACTGGGAAATGTAGAGGAGACTGCTACCTCTGGGTGTGGTGGAGAAAGGCACAGATGCCCGTCTTCCAGGCCCCCCCGGCCCTGGCCTGAGATGCATTTGTTTGTTTTGACTCTGAAGTGTCTTAATTTAGAACAGCACTCCCCTCCTTTTTAATAAAATCACAGGGCACCGGACAAAGACTATTGAAAACGCCAGAAGCAGTTTTGCACAGTGTCTGACCTTCTGAATTTATCACGTTGCTTTCTCATGCTGTCATTCAGCTTGTTTCTCTCTGGCCCCTGTAAACTACGGGTTAGCTATTTTTTGGCCAGAATATTTCTCAGGTGATGCTGTGGTCTCCTCGTTGCATCATCTTGGGAGGCACATAATGTCAGGTTGTCTCACATAAGTGCTGCCCAGGGTGACTTCTGAGTAAAGGCACTGACAGCCAGATTGCCTTTGGATCTTTTAAAGGGCGACTCCGCCCGAGCTTTGCTGTCAATCCTGGGCGGTCCTGATTCGCATTGCTGCTCTTCCCGAAGGCAGTTTCTCTTTGGGATGATCCAATTCCTCTTTAAGACCCAGAGGGGGATATCCTTACTGTTAGCTCAGCTCTCCTCTCTCGCTTTATTAAACTCTCTGATTTAACACATCAGAACATTCTTCAGACTGACAGACAGCTTCCCGACAAACTTACTCTAGATTCATATGCTTTAAGGTAAAAGGCGCATTCATTAACCTCAGTCAGTATGCCTTTTGTTCCAAAGTTCAGGGGGTGGGGGGGGATAAACAGTATGAGCCGAGAAAAATTCCCATGGATAATCTGACTGCTTCACTTAAAAAGAAATTTTTTTTCAAGTTATTTTTTTTAATATATATTTTATTGATTTTTTACAGAGAGGAAGGGAGAGAGATAGAAAGTTAGAAACATCGATATGATAGAGTTATCGATCAGCTGCCTCTTGCACACCCCCTACTGGGGATATGCCCGCAACCAAGGTACATGCCCTTGACCGGAATTGAATCCGGGACCCTTCAGTCCCCAAGCTGACGCTCTATCCATTGAGCCAAACCGGTCTCAGATAAAAAGAAATTTAAAAAAAAAAATAAAAAAAAAAAAATATATATATATATATATATATATAATTACAGAGAGGAAGGGAGAGAGATAGAGAGCTAGAAACATCGATGAGAGAGAAACATCGACCAGCTGCTGTACACCCCCCACCGGGGATGTGCCTGTAACCAATGGACATGCTCCTGACCGGAATCGAACCTGGACCTTTCAGTCTGCAGGCCGACGCTCTACCACTGAGCCAAACCGGTTTCGGCTAAAAAGAAATGTTTTATTGTTTTTTTTACAGAGAGGAAGAGAGAGAGATAGGGAGAAACATTGATCAGCTGCCTCCTGCACACCCCCTACTGGGGATGTGCCTACAACCAAGGTACATGCCCTTGACCAGAATTGAACCTGGGACCTTTCAGTCTGCAGGCTGACGCTCTATCCACTGAGCCAAACCGGTTTCGGCTACTTTTATTTTTATTTATTTATATATTTTTTCAATATATTTTATTGATTTTTCACAGAGAGGAAAGAGCTAGAAACATCGATGAGAGAGAATCATCGATCAGCTGCTACTTGCACACCCTTTACTGGGGATGTACCCCCAACCAAGGCACATGCCCTTGGCCGGAATCAAGCCTGGGACCCTTCAGTCCATAGGCCGATGCTCTATTCATTGAGCCAAACTGGTTTCGGCTACTTTAATTTTTTTAACAGCTTTATTTTTTTTTTATCTTCAGCCCTCAGGGTTAGACTTTCAGCCACAAAATGAACATTCAGAAAATGCCCACACATCCCCAGGCAGATCGCCAGGCCTTCTTCCAAACCTCTCTGTCTGCTCTGTTGCATGAGTCTCTCTCCAGTCATCCTGACTCCAAACCCAGGATCCATCTTTGACTCACGTTCCCCTCTGCCTTTCTCGTCACCTCAATCCAGTTGGGTAGCTACCCCTACTGTCGCCATCATTTCCCACCGTCCCCACCCTAGAACCAATCCTCGCATTGTTCCTGCATTGTGGCGGCTGCTTCTCAGCCAGTGCCACTCTCCCAGCCTTTTCATGCTTGCCTGCCAAGCCTGTGGGGCGCCTCCCCGCTAATCCTCTGAAATGGTGCCCAGAATCCAGCTGGCCTGGCACCCTGCTGCAGCCTCACCCCCAGTCACCCTTCACCTGGCTTACACTCCATTCCTTTCCACTCCGGCTTCTTACCCTCTCGTGTACTCACTTCATTCAACCAGTCATTACTGGGCTGCTGATATGCATTCATTATTATTCTAAATGCTGGGGTTCAGCTGTGAACATGACAGACAAAAGCCCCAGCCTTCATAGAGCTTAACATTCTTGTGGGGAGACACAGATAACAAAACATATGGTTACGAATGGTAAGAAGAATGAAACAGCATCTGAAATCACTTGTGTGTCGAGGTGGGGGGTTAAGTTTGAATCGGCGGTCAGGGAAGGCTTCCCTAAGGAGGTGATGTTTGTGTAGGGATGTGAGGAAGCGAGAGAGCTGGCTCGGGGGAGAGTGTGTGAGCAGAGGTGGGAGGATAAGGCCCTGAGGTGGGAGCATGCTGGGAGTTTTGAGGAATCCAAGGAAGGCCTGCATGGCTGGAGTAAGTGAGAGGGAGAAAAGTTGGGAAGGAACTGAAGTCCGAGAACAAGCCAGAGCCAGATCAGGTCAGATCACGGTGAGGTAAGTGATGTGGGAAGCCGGTAGAGGGTTTTGACCAGTAGTGACATCACTGAACCTAGGATTCTAAAGGGTCACTTACCCTAGCAGGCAGGGGTCATGGTAGAAGCTGATAGATTCATCCAGGATGAGAGGATGGGTACTGGGTAGTGGTGGAGACAAGGTGATGAGACAAAATTGGCTTCTGGAAGTATCGCTGACATGTGTGGGGTGAGCTAAAAAGAGTCAGTGTGCAGGACAAAGGGTATCCCAATGGGATGACTGTAGGGAGGACAGGTTTGGGGGGTGGGGTGTAGGGCAGGGAGTCAAGCATTTGGTGTACAGATGGAAAGTCTGAGTCTAGGGTCCAGGGGCCCGGGGGAGCAGCCAGAGATGTGAACTTAGAGGCTGTCAGCCCCTGGGAGGTGGTTAAGCCAAGGCCTTGGATAAGAGCAGGGAAGTATGGAGAGAAGAGAGCCAAGGGCTGGAATGCCTCCTCGGTCTTCTTTCTATTCAGCTCACCCGCTCCCTCAGGGAGGCTCTTCCCCAGTGATGTGGCCCCTGTGCCTTGCCTGCCTGCCCTCTCTTTAAAGAGCCAAGCTCTGGCCTGTGAGCTTCCTTCTGCTTCCATCACTGTGAGCTTGTGAGCCGCACATTCTAAGCCCAGTAGCAGATGACCTGCCACTGGGAGCTTACTTGGACAAATCTTAGTGAACTGGGTAGACTTAAATCATGAAGTGCTAGTACAGGCTGCAGGCAGAGCTGCCTTGGTGGTCTGCTTGAACCTGGCTGCTCTGCTGTGCGCTCTGCTGGCTGGGCATTTTCTGGTCTGACCCCAGGACCCAGCTCCTGTCCTGACCCCCTTCAGAGACCACAAGACCATCCCTAACCTCATCCTAATCCTAATCCTACTCTAACAGTGGTGGCCAAATGTTCAGCCCTCACTTTCTTTTTTTTTCTTTTTTCTTTTTTTAATATATTTTACTGATTTTGTACAGAGAGGAAGGGAGAGAGATAGAGAGTTAGAAACATCGATGAGAGAAAGTCATCGATCAGCTGCCTCTTGCACACCCCCTACTGGGGATATGCCCGCAACCAAGGTACATGCCCTTGACCGGAATCGAACCAGGGACCCTTCAGTCCCCAAGCCGACACTCTATCCATTGAGCCAAACCGGTCCCGGCAGCCCTCACTTTCTTACTCTCCCCCTGCGCCGAGCCCCAGCCCTGAGCTGCCCCTAGGAATCCAGTCCCCTCCACACCCTCTTCCCTCCCTCCTTCCCTCCCATACCCAGGCTTCCCATGCCGGCTGCGCACCCCACAAAAGCTGCAGAAGTTCCTCACAGCCATCATCTTCAACTGTTCCGCCCAGCACGCCGCTGTCAACAGTGGGCAGGTGAGGCTGCAGAGGGCAGGCCAGGGGCGATTTGGCCAGGAAAGGTTAGGCTCAGCAATGCACCCGAGGCCGGAGTTCCCGATGAGAGCATGAGTGGGATGAGCTTATTATTAGGGATGGGGTTGGAGTGGGGACTGGGTGGAGTGAAGGATGGGTGTTGGATGATGACTGGGGTGGAGCTGGGTCCAAGGCTACGATGTTGACCTGAGTTGGTGTTGCACAGGGAGCAGAACGCAAGGACTTCTGTCATGGTTGGGATGCAGGCAAGTGGAGTTTCAGGTTGCTGCGTTTGGCATGCCAGCCCCAGGCCCATTTCTAGGGTTACCTCCTCTCTGAGTCCTCCTTGTTCCTTGGTGATTCACTCCACCCAGTCCTGGGACATTGGGTGGGGAGTAACAAGGGCTGAGGCAGACTCCTGCCTCACTTCTGGAACTTTCTGTTCTATGCCACTCCCTCTCCACAATCCCTCATTTCCCAAGTGCAAGACCTGGGATGGTAGGAGGCAGGATCAGGAATTACGACAAAGAAGCTGGTCCTCTCCCTCTGGCCAGCTGACTCACTTGGGGCGGGGGTCTCCACAGCATGACTTCGGGGCCTGGATGCCCAACGCTCCGTCATCTATGAGGCAGCCCCCACCGCAGACCAAGGGGACGACCACCCTGAAGAGTTACCTGGAGACCCTCCCAGAAGTGAACATCACCTGTAGCAACCTCCTCCTCTTCTGGCTGGTCAGCCAAGAGCCCAAGGACCAGGTGTGTGTGACAGGTGTTTTTCGGTGGTGGGGAGAGGTTTGCAGGGCCTGAGCAGTGGAGGGGATGGTAGACTGTTCCAGAGGGACTCGGGGAATGACTGCTGGCATTTATGTCCACTACCGAACGGCCTTGGGTTCTTTAGTTCCTTCAGGAAGTTTTAGTTGATCCCAAGAGACATATAGTGAAGCAAACACCTATTAGTGGCTGGGATACAATATCCATCCAATTCACCAGTTTACCAGACCATCCATCCATCCATCCAACCACGTATTCTTCCATCCACCAGCCATTCATCTATCAACCACTCATCCATTCATCAAACATTCAACACACATTTTTTGAATACCTCTCATGTGTCAACACCGTGTTGGGCATCAGGCATATCAAGATGAGTCAGACCTTCCTGCCTCCAAGAATGCTACTGTCTAGCTCAAAATAAATGAAAAAGGTGTTGTAGGAACTACTTAGGTATAATTCCTCCATTTGAACACGTACTTCTTGAGTGCCTGCAAGGTGCCAGACACCGTTGGGCAGATAGGAAACCAGTCCTTATGGGCTTGCTAGAGTTTAATGGTAGAGGTGAAGACAGGGCCCTGGGGAACCTGACTGAGGCTGGGTGAACCCAGGGAGGCTTCTTGGAGGAAGGGACATCTAAGCTGAAATCTGTGAGACAAGCAGGAATTTGGCAGACAAAGCAGGGGCAGGTCAATTTCTAGGCAGAGGGAAGGATGAGACCAAGTGAAATGAAGGGAAGTGAAGGCAAGAGTTCCTTTGTGTGTCATGAGGATCCTAACAGGTACAGTGTAGGCTCAGTATCCATTCAGAATACAATGGGGAGATACCGAAGAGACTTAAGACTGGAGTAACGTGGCTGAATTTGTGCTTTAGCAAGAGCGCTTCTGTGCTGCGTAGACAGGTGGGAAGGGCTATTTTGGAGGCGGGAATGGCAGGGAGGAGGCTGTTGCTTAGGCCAGGTTTTATATAGGGAGCAGCCCTTTAATCGCCAATTACCATCATCTTCATTTGCACGTTATCAGTCATGCCTCTGCCCTCCTGGCCTTGTTCACAAATCCTCTGACATTACAAGATTACCCTCATTTATCATGCTTTATCTCCTTAACAAGTTTTTTTTTAAAATATATTTTATTGAGTTTTTACAGAGAGGAAGGGAGAGGGATAGAAAGCTAGAAACATCGATCAGCTGCCTCCTTTAATCCCCCCTCCCCCCAATGGGGATGTGCCCACAACCAAAGTACATGCCCTTAACCAGAATGGAACCCGAGACCTTTCAGGCCGCAGACCGACGCTCTATCCACTGAGCCAAACCGGTTTTGGTTTAACAAGTTTTAACGTAACCATCTTATAGCCTTGGAATGCCAGAAACTCCTCCCTGGATCCTGATCCTTTCTGGTCCCACCTCCCAAGGATTCCAAGACTTTCGTTTCTGTCATTATAAAAGAAAAACTCTCTCTTACTTTTTGTCTACTCACAGAATACTCTGTGATACTCTCAATCTCTCACTCAATACTTCTGGCCACCAAATGCATGGGATTGTTCTCACACCAAGCAATTCTCAGATACTAGCGACATGTCCTGTGATTTAGCTCACTTCTGACCCTCCCTGGACACAGTGTCAGATCCCTTAGGTCAAGGGCTCAGTCCCACAAGACTGCCCCTGCCCCCCACCAGGTGCCCATTGCCCATCAAAAGTCCAGGTTGTCAACTGTGTTTCTGACCAAACTACTATTCATCAGAGGTTTCTACAGTCCCCTCCTCAGGCTCATTAATTTCCTGGAGCAGCTCCCAGAACTCAGGAAAAACAGTTTACTAGATTACTGGTTGATTATAAGAGGCTACAACTCAGGAACTACCAGATGGAGGAAATGCACAGGACCAGGCATGTGGGAAGGTGCGGGGCCTTCCTGCTCTCTGGGATGCCACCCTCCCAGTGTCTCCATGCTCCCCCAGCCTGGAGGCTCTCCAAACCCGCCTTTTAGGGATTTGGATGAAGGCTTTATTACTCAGGAATAATTGATTAAATTATTAGCCACGGGAGACTAATTTAATCACCAGCACCTCTCCCCTCCCCAGAGGTTGGACTAAAAGTTTCAAGTCTCTAATCAATTGGTTGATTCCCATGGTAGCCCATCCATAGGGGCTTTCCAGAAGTCACCTCATTAACATAAACCGAGGTAGGGTTGAAAGGGGCTTATTTTGAATAACAAAAGATACCTTAGCACTCTATCATGAAGTTATAAGGGTTTTAGAAGCTCTGTGCCAATGGGAGGAAGACCAAATATTTTTCTTTCTTTCTTTCTTTCTTTCTTTCTTTCTTTCTTTCTTTCTTTCTTTCTTTCTTTCTTTCTTTCTTTCTTTCTTTTTATGTTTCGTTTAATTTAGAGAGAGAGATAGAGGGAGTGGGAGAGAGGAACATGAATCAGCTGCCTCCTGCATGACACCTTGGCCAGGAATCTAACTGGTAACTTTTTGGTTCATGAGATGATACTCAACCAACTGAGCCACTCCAGCCAGGCAAAAATCATACTCTTATAAGTCACAATATAGAGGGATGAGGGATAAGTAGGTAAGAGGGTGAGGGCGAAGGATTCCCTGCCCATGAAACAATGGGGAGTTTAACCTGGACAATTCTAACATTTACCCCAATAATAGCAGCTAACTCTTGAGGACCTATTATATCTTAATCATTAAATTAGATACCATATGTCCACCATCTAAAAAAATATTTTTTATTGATTTTTTTTACAGAGAGAAAGAGAGAGGGACAGAGAGTTAGAAACATCAATGTGAGAGAAACATCAATCAGCTGCCTCCTGCACACCTCCCAGAATCAAGGTACATGCCCTTGACGGGAATCGAACCTAGGACTTTTCAGTCTACAGGCCGACACTCTATCCCACTGAGCCAAACCAGTTAAGGAATACACCATTTTAATATACAAAATAAATAAGTAGCTATATTTAAAATGCTTAATACAGTGCATCGTATATAACTGTTCAGGAAACGGTAGTTCCATTTTATTTTTTTAAATATATATTTTATTGATTTTAGAGAGGAAGGGAGAGGGCTAGAGAGATAGAAACATCAATGATGAGAGAAAAATCATTGATTGGCTGCCTCCAGCACACCCCACACTGGGGATTGAGCCTGCAACCTGGTCATATGCCCTGACCAGGAACTGAACCGTGACCTCCTGGTTCATAGGTCAATGATCAATCACTGAGCCACACTGGCCGGACAGTAGTTCCATTTTATGAAGAGAAAATTGAGATGTAGAGACACCAAGCAATTTGTCCAAGGTCACACAGCGAGTAAAAGGACTTTGAACCCAGTCTCCCATACTTCTGTGTTCTGCTTTTTAAACAGCTAAATTATAGTTTTAGAAATTAGATGTCAATTTAGTAAATAAGACATAAAATTGATTCTTTGAAAGGACCAATAAAAGTAAGAAAGCAGAAACAATTCTAATGAAGACAAAAAAGAAAGAATATAAATGTACAACATTAAGAATGGGAAAGGCATTCAGCTACAAATACAGAGGATACTGAAGAAATTAGAAAATTCTAATGATAGTTTTATGCAAATAATGTGGACATCTAGATGAAGTAAATAATTTCCTAGGAAAACATAAACAAAACGTAATACCAGAAAACTATTCATAAATGAAAAGCTCTGAACCCCGTCCTTGCAAAGCAAGATTCTAATAAACCTTCAAAAAACAAGTAATTCCTAAATTACTCAAACTGCTTGAAGGTATAGAAAAAGTTGAAAGTTATAGAAAAAGTTGAAAGTTTCCAAAATTACTTTACTGAGTTCTGTTTTACTGGGGACCCTGGTACCAGCACCTGCAGAGGCAGTGCTCCTGAGGAGAGAGGTGGGCTCTGGCTGGCTGGCGTAGCTCAGTTGGTTAGGCGTCGTCCCATGCATGGAAAAGTTTCAGGTTCAATTTCCCAGTTTTGCTCTCACACTGGTGTTTCCCTCTCTCTCCCTCTCCCTTACTGTCTCTCTTAAAAAAAAAAAATAGTAAACTATTCTTAAAAAAAAAAAAAAAAAGAAGAAAGAAGAAGAAGAAGAAGACAGGTAGACATCACTGATCTACACTTCCCCCCTATGTGTTCTTGGCTATATAATTGGGCATCTCCAAACCTCAGTTTCTTCCTCTCCTTCCTTCCTTCCTTCCTTCCTTCCTTCCTTCCTTCCTTCCTTCCTTCCTTCCTTCCTTTCTTCTTTCCTTCTCCTTTTCATTGAGTTTATTGTGGTGACACTGGTTAATAAAATTATACAGGTTTCAGGTGCTCAATGCCACACACATCACCTGTACACTGTACTGTGCTCACCACCCCAAGCCAAGCCTCCTTCCATCACCAGGTATCCCCCTTCCGTCCTCCACTTCTCTATAAAATGATGATGATAAGAGGGCCTGTCTAACAGGATGATTGTGCCATTGTGATGGTTCATATAAAGTGCTTACAACATGTTAGCTGTAATTAAGAAAATGAAATTATAAACTTGTTCCACTTAGCTGCAACAATCTTAAAAATATATCATTAGCCAATGAAGGCCAATAATACACAATAGAACAATAATACAGCATGACGAAGTCTAGTGTATTCTAGGGATGAAAGATTGGCTCAACCTTATGAAATCTGACAATATAATTTTTTCATCAATGAAGAAACTTACCATATAATCATCTCAATATGGGCCAAAAAAGCATTTGGTAAGTGTGAGCAGCCATTTACTAATAAAAACTCATGTAAAATGAAACGCCCTGATGCAGTTTTGATAAAATATATATATCTTTTAGAAAACAAAAACATCATCCTTAATGTATAACAATTGAGGTCTCCTAACTAAAGTCAGGGACAATGAAACAGTGCTCACTGTTACTGCTGCAGTTTAGCACTGTTCTGGAAGATTTACCAGCGTGATAAAACAAGACAAAGATTGTTTAAAAATCAGTGCTATTGGCGAAGGTTATGTTGTTGAAGGTTGTATTGGACAAGAAGTGTGTTCTATTTAGGATGAGGAGCCCATGAACTATGATGGTGAGCTGGTTGGGTGTGTGGTCATGGAGAGAGGGGCAGCCCTGTACTGCCACGGGATGCCACTGACTGAAGTTTATTGTAGTATTTTTTTAAATAAATTTTTATTGTTTTCTAAAAAACTATTTTTATTGATTTCAGAGAGAAAGGGAGAGGGAGAGAAAGATAGAAACATCAATGATGAGAGAGAATCACTGAGAGGCTGCCTCCTGTAAACCCCCTAGTGGGGACTGAGCCCGCAACCCAGGCATGTGCTCTTGACAGGACTCAAACCCGGGACCCTTCAATCCGCAGGCTGATGCTCTGTCCACTGAGCCAAACCGGCCAGGCCCGCCATACTTCTTGATTGCAGTTGGCCATGCTGTGTAGTGTGACAGTGTACGGTGATGGTGATTGTGTTGGCGAAAGCTCCATGATGTTGGGTGGTTGGGAAGATACCTCAGGCCTGGTTGTCTTCAGGGTCTGGATTTTGTTCAGTTGTGAGGTAACAGGTGTACAATAGGCACGTTGGCTGGAGCGTGTGTGCTTGGCTTGCGGTTGAGTTGTGAGTGTGGTTGTGTTCTTTCCACAGGACATCGGCCCAGGCACCTCTACAGGTTTTCTCGTCCAGTGGTTGGCAAACTCATTAGTCCACAGAGCCAAATATCAACAGTACAATCATTGAAATGTCTTTTGAGAGCCAAACTTTTTAAACTTAAACTTCTTCTAACACCAATTCTTCAAAATAGAGCCGCCCGGGCCGTGGTGTTTTGTGGAAGAGCCACACTCAACGGGCCAAAGAGCCGCAGTGTGTAGAGCACTGTTCTAGTCCAGTCCATCCATTTTCAGATGCAGAAACAGAGTCAGGGGAATAGGCACAGAGGTACCAGCAGAGGGCGCACTGCCTCTAGGTTGGCTGCTCCCAGGTCCCTCCCCTTCAGGCTCCACACTCCCTGCGCCGTGAGCGTCAGTGTCCGGCTGCTCTGCTTGGTGCCAGTGCCGGTGCCCGTGGTTGCGGGGAGTGGAGGTTGCGGGATGTGGTTTGAAGATCTTGAGTTTGCAAAAGCTGTGCCTAGTTCATGCCCTGGAAGCCACCTTGCCTGTGTTGGTTGGCAAATGTGGTCCTTCATTATCCTCCATGCTGCCCTGAGCATCACCCTGACCCGCCCCTGGTTCTCTCCCAGCGGCCCTTGGGCACCTACCCGGATGAGCACTTCACCGAGGAGGCCCCGCGCCGGAGCATCGCCGCTTTCCAGAGCCGCCTGGCCCAGATCTCCCAGGACATCCGGGAGCGAAACAAAGGCCTGGTTCTGCCCTACGCCTACCTGGACCCTCCCCTCATTGAGAACAGCGTCTCCATCTAATCCCCTCCGCCTCCCGCCCTGGAAGAAAGGCCGAGCAGGAGGAGGGCCAGCTTCTCCTCGTCCTCCAGGCTCTTTCCTCCTCCCTGCTCGCCATCAGCCTGAGACTTCTCCTCGCAGGTGGGGCCTTTTCCACCGAGTTGGCCCTAGCATCATGGGAACCGGCTCCGAGCTGTCTCCAGGGTGAGAAGCTGCTGGTTAAAGTCAAATGTACAACAGACCCTCAAAGGAAGGAGCCCCGTCACCCCCTGCCCTCCTGTGGGCAGCCTCCTACGTCCCTCTCCTGTCAACATCTACCTCCTCCCATTGGGATCCCCAGTGTGGGATTGTAAGCTCTCCTTCCCAGCCCCCCCGCCATCCCAGAACTTCCTCCTACCTGGCCTCTTTGTTTCCACTTTCCTCTAAATCTGGGACCAACCAATCCAACCCTTTCTCTGGAAGAGCATGGAAGCTGGGCGGGAAGGGCTGTGTGCCTCAGGCCGGCCATAGGGACCCCTCGGACCCCAGCCTGTCTCAGGGGAGGGTTAGAATTAGAGCCCAGCTCGCCGGGCTCTGGCTGTGGTTCTCTCAGGGCCACGCTCCACAGCCTGGATGTGTACGGAGTCTCTCCCAGCTCTCATTTTCCCATTGCCACCCTCCTCCTTTTGTTTGTCCTTGAGCCCAGTGAACTCAATAAAAACCAACATATTGGACTCCCATTTCACTTTTGTTTTGATGTGTGTGTGTGTGTGTGTGTGTGTGTGTGTGTGCGCGCGCGCGCGCGCGCGTATATCGGTGGGTGGGAATTGGAGAAGGATGGAGCGGCTCTGAGTCCCTGGATCATCTGTTCTGGAGACAGGAAACCTCCCAGTTCAATCCACCACCTAACCAGTCCCTCCATTCCTGCCTTCACCTCCCTGAGCACGCCATCCATCAGGAAGTGAAGGAATCTCCACACTCTAGGAGCTGATAGGAAAAACGTAGGCATTTTGCAAAGCCTGAGGATCCAGCTTCTGGGTGTGGGAGCTATTAGTGTTGCCGCTGAGATCTGGTTTCTCTTGTGGACTCACGCACGGGGAGACTCAACTTCTAGCTTTTTTTGTGGATGAGTGGAGTCATGGAGGAGTTTTGGCCAATGAGCTGTGAGCAGAGTGATTCAGGTCATCTGCAGGCTGGAACATTTATTACTGGCATGAGTCTCTCCCGCTCCCCCTGCCCACCCAAGTTCTCTTTGCTTTGTCTCTGCTATCCTAGAAGCATGTGTTGAGATGGCATTTCCATCAGCTTCTGCCTCTAAGGGCCTAGAGCAGACCCCTCTGCTGACCTGAGTTGGACATGATGCTGAGAGAGAAATAAACTTTTGTTGGGTTAAGCCATTGAGATTTCAGGCTTGTTTGTTGCTGCAGCATAAGCTAGCCCATCCTGACTGAAACAGATGGCAATCTAGGGAGTCTGATGTTCTCCCTTCTGTTGCCCTTAAAAACAGATATTCGTATCTTTCTCCATAGCCGCTCAACACCTTCCTGTTCCTGCTTCCCTGGACCTCAGATCCTGCCCCCTTTACCTACTCTGCTCCTTGAGTCAAATTCTGCGCCTAATCAAAGCCTGCTCATGGCTTCTCTCTGCTCAGAGGCACGGTGCAGGGAGTGGAAGAGGTGAGGGGAAAGAGCGTGTGTGTGTGTGTGCATCTTTGGCTGTGGCAAAGGTCAGGTTTTCACATCTTGCACCTGAGATCCTGGGAGATGATGATCCCGATGTCATTGTGCATGAAGAAGTATGTGTGGGGCTAGCTCACTTGCAGATTGCAACCTGAGAATTTAGTAAAAATCACCAGATTTTGTCCATTTTGGAACAAAATCATAGGACTAAGACGTATCCAGAGGTGTCCCTTGTGGCCAGCGAGACTGTGGCAGAGGCTAGATATGCCCCCCCCCCACCTGGGCTTTCACTTTATTCAGCAGGGCCGGCCAGGATACGGAGTCCAGGATACGCTGGATGGGGGGTCAGGGCACACTCAGGCAGCTTGTCCCTCCAGGATGAACACTCCTCGGCCTGCACCGAAGTTGGAGTGAGGCATGCCCATCCTGAAAATGCCCCTGGGCCAGAGAGGGAGGGAGCAGGGCGGATCTCTAGAATCTGATTTTCCCGAAAACCAGTTTGGAGGGAGATTTGCTGAGGAGACGCAGCCAGCTGCACGTAGGATTCTGCCCGGGCTCTGGGCATCTCTGGGGAGGGGGCTCATGTAAAAAGTTCCAGTCCTGACAGATAGGAAGCTTCCTCCAGTTTGCCCTCTGGACCCTTCTATGCCTTGTGGTCAGTCTGAAAGGTGACTGTACAGTGAGGAGCCCAGCAGACCTTTTTTCCCAGCAGGCCTTGAGCGAGGCCTTCAGCCTCGGTGGGCCAAATAATGTCAGAAATGGGAGGGACAAGAAGTCTTGGAAAGTCCCTCCAGCATTGACATTCTAGGATCTGCTTGCCTCATGGCTCCTGTCTCCCTAGACACTGTTTTTATTTTTATTTATTTATTTATTTATTTATTATTTTGTGTGTTTTAATATATTTTATTGATTTTTTACAGAGAGGAAGGGAGAAGGATAGAGAGCCAGAAACATCAATGACACCCCCCCACCGGGGATGTGCCCACAACCAAGGTACATGCCCTTGACCGGAATCGAACCCAGGACCTTTCAGTCCGCAGGCTGACGCTCTAGCCACTGAGCCAAACCGGTTTCAGCCCTAGATACTGTTTGAGACACTGGGGAAGCAGCTGTCAACTCCCCTGGTACCATCTACTTCTACTGGCGTACAGGGAAACAGACAGCAAACGCATAAATCATCAGACACGCAAACAAGCCCTGTCAGATGGCTGGAGTGTAGTCAGGAGATAAAACCAGGTGGGGTGTGAGCCTGCCCGGAGGTGGTGAGTGGGGGAAACATTAGGTCTGGTGGTCAGGGAAGGCCACTCTGAGGAGTGGCAGCTGAGTTGAGATCTGGATGAGAAGAACAAAACACTCGGGACAGCTTGGGGGACAGGTGTTACAGGCCAGAGACAGGTCAAGTGCTGGGGCCCTGAAGGGCATGTGTTTGTGGAATGAGGAGAAAGCCAGAGGGGCTGGAATAAGGTGACTGAACACCTAAGCTCAGGGGAGTTTTAAGCAGAGAAGTGACCCAATTTGACTTTTGTCTCTGTGTCTTAGGGGTGTGGGGTCCTCAGGGTTGCTCCCTGCCTTGCAGGGTTAGAGGTGGGGCAGGATGGGGAGAGGGGTGCCCCGGCAGTGAAGACTGGGCTTCCTGTGTGGGTGGCCCACTGTGAGCTGGCCTTGCAAGCTTACATCCTTCCCAGAGGCCTCTCCTGCTCCCTGGGTCCACCCCAGTCCAGGAGAACCAGTTCTTCAGCCCAATGAGCACCTACCCAGAGTCATGCGTCCACGTTTTGGTCGTAACTGGGGAGTGCCCCAGTGACATCCTCATGCCTAATCCCGTCCACGTCCCCAGCTACTGTCCCATCCCTGTCATCCCCACTTCCATCTCTGTTCCCCTCAGGAACTTAAACCCCACTCCAGACTTCAGCAGCCTCACTCCTGCTTTGTCAGGAGAGAACGAGTGGCTGAGGGGAGACCTCTTGAGAGTGGGCTATGACCGAGGAGGCAGGCTTTGGGGCATGGGGGCAGAACCCTACCATTTGTGCTGATACCCAAACGCTTCTACACCAAACTCTTCTACTCCCTTCCCTGTTCGCCAAGGTCTCCTCCTGCTCTACCTTCCTGCCACCCTCCCCCCTCTGAATGATTTTCCCACTCGGTCAGAGGATTAAGGCTGGGACTCTCACCCCTGTGTCCCAGAGGAACCTGGAGGTGCAGTTTCCCAAGTCCCCGAGCCAAAGTTACCACTTCACCCCACCCTGCCTCTCACCAAACCTTAGCAGCCCCCTGGGGACACAGTCTCCAGGGGAGAGGAGTGGCTAGAAGGATGGAGGCTGGGAGAGGTTGCAGGAATTTGCATCTTAAGATGCAAATTTGCATCAACAGGCTTCTAGCATTCCCCAAGAGTCACGGGTTAGCTGAGAGGGCGGGCCTGACCTGCCTGACAGCTCCTGTTCTCAGTGGGGACAGGATGGTGCCAGGAGGATGAGACAGCTCTGCCAGTCACCCAGGGCGGGGGCATGACCTTCATCTTCAGCCCTCTCCCGCATCCTGTCTCCATCTCTTTAACTCATTCCACAATTGCCCCCCTACCTCTCCTTACCCCTCACCTCATCATAACCCCAATCTACCTCAGTTCTCTGAATCTTCATCTTAATTCCAACCCTATTGTTGATTCTTTTCCTAATCTTGACCTTGTTCTTATCACTAACCCATCCAACCATTAAGAATTATGTTTTGGCTGAAACCGGTTTGGCTCAGTGGATAGAGCATCGGTCTGCGGACTGAAAGGTCCCAGGTTCAATTCAGGTCAAGGGCATGTACCTTGGGTTGGGGGTACATCCCCAATGGGGGGTGTGCAGGAGGCAGCTGGTCGATGATTCTCATCAATGTTTCTGGCTATCTATCTCTTTCCCTTCCTCACTGTGAAAAATCAAATTAAAAAAAAAAAAAGAATTATGTTTTGCCTTGGTCAGTGGTTAGAGTGTCAGCCCACATACTGAAGGATCACAGGTTCGATTCCTGGTCAAGGGCACATAGCTAGGCTACCGATTTTATCCCAAGCAATCAATCAATATGACTCACATCGATGTTTCTATCTTTCTCTCTTTCCCCTTCTTTCTCTCTAAATATCAATGGAAAATATCCTCGGGTAAGGATTAATAATAATAATAATAAATAATAATAATAAGGGAATTCTGTTTCAAAAGTCTCCAAGGTGTCAGGTATTGTGCCTGGAGTGGGGGAGAAAAGCAAAGCAAATGACAGTTTAATCTTTTGGAGAAGTCAGACATTAATAAAAAAAAAAATGTTAACTACCTTCTGGTTGGGTGGGCTTAGGGGCTGAGCATTGACCTCTGAACCAGGAAGTCACAGAGTGAGGTGTGATTCCAGGTGGTCTCGATCCCCAGTGGGGGGCATGCAGGTGGCTGCCAATCAATGATTGTGGACATTGTGATGGTCCTATCTCTCTCCCTCTTCTTTCCTCTCTGAAATCAATAAAGAATTAGAATAAAATCATTTAGAGCTGAGGAGATCTCCAAGATTCTGACCTTCTGAGAAACCAAGATGGCGGCATAGGTAAACACCTGAACTGCTACCTCACACAACAACTTCAAAACTACAAATAAAAGACAAAATGGACATCATCCAGAACCACAGGAAGGCTGGCTGAGTGGAAATTCTACAACTAGAAGGAAAGAGAAGGTGCTGAAGTAAAGGCAGAGGTGTGGAGATGCACGCACGGAGAGGGCTGGCAACTAAGTATGTGGCTATCTTTTTCAAGCAGGAGGGAGACACAAGCTCCCGACTACTCTGAACTCCAGCTCTGGGCAAGACTCTGGGGACCCAGACTCATACAGGGAGAAACTGGACTGTCTGACATCGGGTGGAACTCGGGGGCGGCTTTCTCTCAGAAGTGCTTGCAGCGATTACTGAGAGACACTGAGAATCAGGGGCCTCTTAGGGCTGAGATGATGGGAAGCCATTGCTCTTTGCTCTGCCCTGAGACTCCGCCCCACCCTACCTTTGCATTGAGGCTTTTGCATATGAATGGCCTGGTCCTTTGAAATCCAAACTTACCTAACAAACTGCATCTGAGTCAGTGAGACCCAGAACATCCAAAAGAAGGCCCAGGGTCCCACAGCAGCTTGCATTGTTTCACAGATGGGCCTCATCTGGGCACCTCCAAAACCCAAACAAAAAGAAGGAATCTGCAGATCTCTCCTTAGCTCCTACTGAGTGGCCTCAGGCAGAGGCTAAATTAGCACCTCCTTGGAGATCCAAGAGCCAGTGTACCCATGGGTCAGGATAGGACAATCCAGATTACAACTCCTCAGATCCATAAGGGACACACTCAGGGGGCAGACTCAAAGCCCCACTGAAGCAAGTCTTGCCTCATAAGGGTGTCTTTAGCACAGAAGTTCTCCTAGTATAGACACAGCTGATCCTCATAGCCAATTGGCCTGGAGATCCATTCCTCCCAAAACAATCAAGGCTTAAAGGCTTAACTACAACAAGACTGTGCACAGAGCCCACAAAAGGGTGCACCAAGAGTGTCCACCTCAGGTAACTGGGAAGGCTGAGCCACTTGGCCCTATAGGACACCTAGCACACAAAGCCACTCTATCAACTCAGAGAACCAGCCAAACTGAGGAGACAAAGAAACAGGTCACAAATGAGAGAAATGGAGGAAAGTAAACTACTGGATATAGAGTTCAAAACCATGGTTACAATGTTTTTCAAAAATTTTCTAGGAAAGGCTGATAAATTTAGTGAGACTCTCAGGGATATGAAAAAGGACCAACTAGAAATTAAGCATACATTGACTGAAATAAAAAATCATATACAGAGGTCCAACAGCAGATTAGAGGATCACAAGAATCAAGTCAAAGATTTGAAATACAAAGAAGCAAAAAACACCCAACAGGAAAAGGTAAAAGAAAAACAAACCCAAAAATATGAAGATAGTGTAAGAAGCCTCTGGGACAACTTCAAGTGTACCAACATCCAAATTCTGGGGGTGCCAGAAGAAGAGAGAGCAAGATACTAAAAACCTACTTGAAGAAATAATGACAGAAAACTTCCCCCACTTAGTGAAAGAAATAGACTTACAAGTTCTGGAAGCACAGAGAACCCCAAATAAAAGGAATCCAAAAAGGACTATACCAAGACACATCATAATTAAAATACCAAGAGCAAAAGACAAAGAGAGAATATTAAAAGCAGCATGAGAAAAACAGTTAGTTACCTACAAGAGAGCACCCATATGATTGTCAACTGATTTCTCAGAAGAAACTATGCAGGCAGATGGGAGTGGCAAGAAATAGTCAAAGTGATGAATAGCAAGAACCTACAACCAAGATTACTCTACCCAGCAAAGCTATCATTCAGAATTGAAGGTCAGATAAAGAGCTTCACAGATAAGAAAAAGCTAAAGAAGTTCATCACCACCAAACCAGTATTATATGAAATGCTGAAAGGTATTCTTTAAGAAGAGTAAGAACAAGAAAAAGGTAAAGATAAAATTTACGAACAACAAATACATATCTATCAAGTGAATCTAAAAATAAGGTGAATAAAAAATTTGGTGAACAGAATAAAATGGTGACTATAATAGAATCAGGGGCATAGAAAAGGAATTGACTGACAATTCTCGAGGAGAAAGGAGTGTGGGGGGTGCAGGAAGAGACTGGACAAAAATCATACACCAATGGATGAGGACAGTGGGGGGCGGTAAGGGCAGAGGGTGAGGTGGGAACCTGGTGGAGGGAAGCTATGGGTGAGAAAAGGAGGAACAATTGTAATAATCTGAACAATAAAGATTTATTAAATTATAAAAAAAATCATTTAATACTAGTAAAAGTTAACTATCATGCGATGAGAGCCATTACTAGTTAAATTTGGCCTTCCTTGATGAAGCAATGGTCAAGCTAAGAACAGAAGGAAGAAGTAACATTAATCAGGTCTAAGAGTTAGAGGACAGCATGTGCAAAGGCCCTGTGGTGGGAAGGGACTGACCTCACTTCCTTCATGTGTTTACTCAAAAGTCCCTTCGCAAAGAGCTCTTCCTTGGCCACTCTATACTGAGTGGCAAGATTATTATAATCTCTGAAAGCATAATAACCTGGCCATTATCTTATGCAATAAAAGGCTAATATGCAAATTGTCCCCTTGACCAGGAGTTCAACCATCAGGCAGGCCGACCTACTGCTCATGTCCTCTCCCTCTGGCCAGGCTGGACAGACCCCACACATGCACGAATTCATGCACTGGGCCTCTAATATTTATATATGCGTTCAGAATTCATAATAATGAGGACACTCAGTGTATATCTAAAATTTGTTCCCTTGTACTTTATATTATGCTTCTCTGCTTTGTTTTTTCTCCTCGGCATTTATCACTATTTAACAGAGTGTTTAACTTATGTGGTCATTAAATAATATTGTCTGTTCCTACACCAGATTGTAAGCCCCAGGAGAAAGGGCAGGGATTGGCTTTGGCTGTGTTGTATTATTAGGATCTGACTCAGTGCCAGGCACATAGTATTCTCTGCTGCTGATGAATGAAAGGCACCTAGTCCTCACATGACGTTCCCAGTCCAGAGCTCCTAGTCCCGTACAGAAGAGAGCAAAGGGGAATGTGGTGGAGGATGAGATGTGTGAAGTAGGCCAGAGGGTCATTTGAAGGCATGATGACCTTATTTCAAAGGCAAGAAGGAGCCCCTGCCAGGCTTGATCTGAGGTTGGAGGGATGAGGGTGACATGAGCAGATTTGGGTATTGGAAGGGTCATTCACTCCCTAGCTCCAAACACACCCGTATCTCTAAGCTCAACCTGAACTTACCAGAACCTTCTCTCCATCTCAGAATCACAGCTTCCCTTGGCCCAACATGGGCTGGGCACCGTGTGACCTTCCCTCGGTGGTTTCAGAAGGGTGCCGCCAGGGAGGAAACCTGGGTTGGTGCTTCCTGGTTGGCAGGAGCTGCCCTGGGAGGCAGAAGGGGAGAGGGCAGGCCCCGAAAGGGGGATGGGAATGTGACTCTTCTCACTCTCCCTGGGTCTCAATTGCTGGCTGTTGAGAGTATAACTCAGGGCCTCTCATACAATTAGTCCCAACACCTTCCTAAATCTAGGCCTATCCCAGGGCCTGGCCCCACCTCAGGCCTCGTGGCTCCCCTTTCCACTCCACATTTATTTTCTACAGAGCACCTAATGGCTAAACCTACAGCAAAGAAACTGATTACTGTTTCTTTTCTATTAAATATTTTTTGTTGGTATTTATTATAGAAAGAGAGGAAGGGAGAGGGAGAGAGAGATAGAAACATCAATGATGAGAAAGAATCGTGCGTCAGCTGCTGGGGATCAAGCCCACAACCCGGAGAAAATGCCCTTGATCGGAATTGAACCTGGGACTCTTCAGCCCACAGGCCAACAGGCCAAAGCTCTATCCACTGAGCCAAACAGGCCAGGGCTGTTTACAATTTCTTGTCCTTCTCTCCAGCTTCAGGAAGCTCTGTGTGTGCTTTACTTCTTTGTACCTGCAGTGCCTAGACAAGCCCCCAGAACACTATGTGTGCTCTTTAAACATCTCTTGAATGAATGAAGGCAGGAAGGAATGAATGACCGGGTTCCTGACAAACCCAGTTCCACTGGAACCCAACCCCTGATTCCAACCCTCTTTCTAACTTCATTCTTTTTGTTTCTATTTTGGGGAGAGGTGGGAGGTGGAGTGAGTACTTTGTAAAACCGAGGGATAACACAGATATAATAAAGTGCTTATCGTGTCATATATGTCACCCAGATCAAGATACAGAACATTTCTTGCTCTCTACGTGACTCTCATTGGCCTGACTTTTACAAGAATCATTTGGTTTTGCCTGTTCTTGAACTTCATATGATGGGATGATAGAGCATGCACTCCTTTATGTTTGGCTTTTTTCATGCAACATCATTTTATGAGATTAATTCATGTCATAGTTCATTCTTACTTTTTAAAAAAAATATATTTTATTGATTTTTCACAGAGGGGAAGAGAGAGGGATAGAGAGTTAGAAACATCGATGAGGGAGAATCATTGACCAGCTGCCTCTTGCACACCCCTATCGGGGATGTGCCCGCAACCAAGGTACATGTCCTTGACCGGAATTGAACCCAGTACCTTTCAGCCCTGAGCCAAACCAGTTTCGGCAAATTACATGTTTTCCTTTAGCTTAGTTTTTGTGTCCCAAATGTACTCCAACTGTCTTCTCTTCTTATAGTCAACCCCAATCCCTCCTCTGCGGATCCTGGCTCAGCGGGCAGCAACAAATCCCCTCCTCTCCCATCCCTGACCGGCTCTGCTCTCTAGGGTCCCTGAGCTCCAGCCTCATCACCCAGCACCCTTCCTCTGTGGGCCTGGCAGGATGGACCAGCCTTCCTGCTGAGGCCACTGCTTGTCCCACTTGCCAGAGAGGAATGGCCAGGCAGCAGGCCAGCTGCACCCTTTCCCCAACCCCCACCCACTGGGGCCCCAGACCCGACGCAGGTAACTGCCCAGTGGCTCTCTCAGCGGGGGTGCCCAGCTCTGCGGCCCATGGGGGCGGGCTGGAGGAAGGAGCTTATTAGGACGATAAAGATCTGGGGGCCCGCCCAGACCCCTCCCCCAACTTCCCTGAGGCCCCGGCTCAGGCTGGACTGGCTTCCCCACCCAGGAGCCTCTTCATCTGCCGCATCTTCCCTCCGCCCTCTCAGAGGCCGGCCCAGCGCCTGCCTCCTGGCCCTGCCTCCCGGCCCTCCTGCCTGCTCCCAGCCCAGACACCTGCTCACCAGCCAGGAGCACGGCCTCTCCCAGCCTCCTGGCTCGTCCTGCCCGCCGGGGCAGTAGCTTCTCTGGGATCTGGGCTGCTGGGGGCCGGGCCTCCTCGCCTCACCTTGCCGCCTCGGGAGGCTGGCCTTTCCACTCCTCTCGGTCCGGCTTCCCGGCCTGGCGCGGGCCCGTGCTCAGGATTAAGCTCCCCTCCTGCCTCCTGAAGAGCAGCCATGGCCACCTACAAAGTCAAGGTGGCCACTGGCGACGACTTCTTGTCGGGAACGTTGGACTGCATCTCACTGACCATCGTGGGGACCCGAGGAGAGAGCCACAAGCAGCGGCTGAACCATTTTGGGAGAGACTTTGCGACTGGGGCGGTAAGTGTGTGTGTGTGTGTGTGTGTGTGTGTGTGTGTGTGCGTGTGGTGTACGTATACGAGTGTGTATATGTGTGTGTGAATGTACATGTGAATGTGTGTATGATGCATATGTGAGTGTGGTGTGTGTGAATGTGTGTATGATGTATATATGAGTGTTGTGTGTGTATGTGTGAATGTGTGTATGATGTATATGTGAGTGTTGTGTGTGTATGTGTGAATGTGTGTATGATGCATATGTGAGTGTGGTTTGTGTACACCTGAATGTGATGTATGTATATGTGATTGTGTGTGGTGTGTGTATATATGTCAGTGTGTGTGATGTGTAGGTATTTGTGTGTGGCGTATGTATATGTGTGAGTCTGTGTTTGGTATATGTGTGTACATGTGTGATGTGTATGTATGTGTGTTTGGTGTGTGTGTTTAAGTGAATGTGTGTTTGGTATGTGTGTGTATATGCGTGTGTGTGTATTTGTGTTGTGGTATATGTATGTATGTGTGTATGTGTAAGTGTGTGTGGTACACGTGTGAGTCTGTGTTTGGTATATGTGTATGTGTGTGTGGGTATTTGTGTTGTGGTATATGTATGTGTGTATGTGTAAGTGTGTGTGGTACACGTGTGAGTCTGTGTTTGGTATATGTGTATGTGTGTGCGTGTGTTGTACATGCGTGAGCACATGTGTAGTGTGTGTGTGTGTGTCTAGGTGGTGTTGGCTGGGGAGCATAAGGAGGGAAGCAGGGGTGCGGAGGAGGGGACAGCTGGGCTGGCAGAGGTTGGGGAGTGTGGGGCAGGCCTGAAGCGGTGGGGCTTTGTGGCTCTGGATGCCCCTCACACAGACCCGACCCCAGCCTCCTGGCCTTTGGGCCGTCCTTCCTCCCGGTCTTCACCTCTCCTCCCTTTTTGCTCATTCCTCATCTCTTTCCCTCCCCCTCTCTCACCTCTTCCCTCTCTCTCCTTCTCTCCCGTCACTCCCCCCACATCCCTCATCTCTCAACCCTCTCCTACTCCCCTTATCTCCCCTTCTCTCCTCCCTTCCCACCCCTCCCCTCATCCTTTCCCACGTCCCCTCTCCCCCTCTCCCTCGCTCCTCCTCCTCCTAGTCTCACCCGCTCTCCCCAAGTCACGGTGCATCACAGCCAGCTAATGCGCATGGAGTCCCTGCGGCTGAGTGACAGCAGACCAGCCTCTCTGGCGGCCGCCTCCTCCATGGCGGAAGGCGCCGTGTGCTGGGCCTCAGCCCTCAGCCCTGGTTCTGGGTCTGGTTCAGCAACCTGCTGCTATGTGACCTGAATAGGTCACTGTCTGTGTGGCCGCTTTTGAATTTCCGCATCTTCATTGACAAGTGGGAGAAGAGGGGGCTGGCTGTAGGAGTCTTGGAGGCCCTGATGGGGAGTGGCTCCTGCAGCCTCAGATGGGGAGGTGGGTGCGAGGATGGGACCTCGGGAACTGCGAGTGGAGAGAGGGAGGGTGAGTGAGCCTGGCAGGGAACAGTCAGGTTGGAGGGGCGGGAAGAGAGCCCCGAGATCGGGTCACCCCGGTCAGGAAGGGGAGCGCACGCTCAGGCGGGGGGGAGGGGGGGGAGGCAGCCCGCGGGGAGCCTGAGCCGGCCTGTGCCCTGCAGGTGGATGAGTACACGGTGCGGTGCCAGCAGGACCTGGGCGAGCTCATCATCATCCGCCTGCACAAGGAGCGGTGCTCCTTCTTCCCCAAGGACCCCTGGTACTGCAACTACGTGCAGATCTGCGCGCCCAACGGCCGCGTCTACCACTTCCCCGCCTACCAGTGGATGGACGGCTACGAGACGCTGGCTCTGCGGGAGGCCACAGGCAAGCTCTCCCCGGCCCAGCCCAGGCCCTGGGGCCCCTTGCTCTAGCGAGGCCGCTCCAGCATGGCCCCCGTACACACGAGCCTGGCACTCCTGGGAGCTCCCGCCACGCTTACGTATGCCTCTTAGTCATCGCTGCGTGCGGACCCGCTCGGGCTACACCCTGAGGAGCAGCGGTGAATAGGCATGGGGCTGCCCCCAGGATCTGGGCTCACAGGTTCCCGCTGAAGACAAGCCTGCTCCCTGCTCCCTCTCCCGGCCTCCCCTCCTCGCCCATGGCTGCCCGGCCTCTCTAAAAAGACTGCTTGCTACTCTGGGTTCAGGCCTCAGGATCCTGGTCGGATGCCTTATTTATAGGCATCAATAGCATGTCCTGCGAATCCGAAAAGACTCCCTGTGACCCAGCGGGTTCTGTTGCTATCACAGGGAGCCTTATTGCTCTTGTCAGAAGCTCGGGTATTCCGTCTGCTGCCTCGTTTCATTGCGGAGGCTGTCAGTCCAGGTTCTCCCGATGCCATACCAGGAGGCCTTGTGTCTTATCACCAATGCCCTGGGATTCCTAACGAGCATTTTTTTAAAAAAATATATATTTTATTGTTTTGTTTTTTTTTTTTACAGAGAGGAAGAAAGAGGGATAGAGAGAGAATCATTGATTGGCTGCTTCTTGCACACCCCCTACTGGGGATGTGCCCGCAACCAAGGTACATGCCCTTGACCGGAATCAAACCTGGGACCTTTCAGTCCGCAGACCGACGCTCTATCCACTGAGCCAAACCGGTTTCGGCCTAACGAGCATCTTTTTAGACCGACGGGATGGTCTGTTTCTCCAAAGGACTCCTTCTTACCCCAATAAGACTCCTTATTTCTCTAACAGGACTCACTGCTACTCCTTAAGTTCCCCTTAATCCAAGAGACTCCCTCCCTCGCTCCTCACACAGACCATTGCGTTTCCCTGGGTGGCCCAGCTGCTTTCCCCCAGGGAGGAGAGACAGGACCCGAGTGCCTGCGCTCCGTATGCCCATCCCCGGCCTAGCTCGTGGGCCAGCTTCCTGATATGTGGCTGCTCATGGGACTGCAGGCCTGTCCTCTTTGGACCCCTGACTCCATCACTGAGCATCTGCTGGCCTCCCCCAAGCTGGGTCTGAGGGGAGGACGGAGCTGAGGGGGCCTGGGGCCTGGAGCTCTGCCATCCCTGCAGCTGACCACCCATTTCATCTGCTGCCCTGGGGCGGGAACCCCCTCCTGGGAGGCGGGGAAGCGTGCCTGAGCTGGGAGAAAAGAGGCGGGGGCAGAGGGAAGCAGGTTCGGGGGAGGATGGGGAAGCCAAAGGGAGGTCTTACGGGATTTGCCCCACAGGGATAAGTATGAGTGGCGTGGTGGCAGCCGGGGTCAGGCAGGCAGGGTGAACTGGGCGGAGGGTGTAGGAATGGGGTTGGGTGGGGCAGCTGTCAGACACACCAGGGCAGGGAGACTTGCATCACCCGCTGGGCCGAAGGAGTGAGGTTCCCGAGGCTGAGCTGGGGCTCTGTGTTACACAACTCCAGGGGTTCAGGGGGTGCTGCTCCCCCAGAAGACAACACAAGCTGAGGAAGAGGGAGGAGGAGAGCTAAGGAAGGGACCTTGAAGGAAAATGATGGGGCTGCAGGGGTAGGCACTCGCCAGCCTGGGGCTACGGGCCAGGATGCTGGAGGCAGACAGGCCGGGATTTGGAGCTCAGCTTCCCTCCTTCTCCCATCCTTGATTGTGATGGGACCCCAGCTGGACATCCGGGTGTACTTCTCAATTCCGCTCAGCCTCAGTGAGCTCACCTGTGAAATGGAGCTAACCGCAGAACTAACTCCATCGGGCTGATGTGAGGATCCAATGAGACCACCTCTAACGGGAATTTTGAAAAGGCTTAACAACTATTGGTGGTGGTCAGTGGGTAGGGGGTTAGCGATCGGAAGGAGACTGCCTTGGTTCGAATCCCAGCTCGCTGTGTTCGCTCTCTGTAATACTGAGTGTTTTTTCCTCGTGAAATGAGCATGGCAATATTGTCCCTTAGCTGAAACTGTGGGGGCCAGGCATGTTTTAAAATGTAGACTTTATTTAGAAGAGATATAGAAATGTGATATATATATATATATATATATATATATATATATATGATATATTCACCAGGGAACTCCCTAATCAAATATACCCAAATATACCAATATTTCTGTGGTACAAATTATGAGTAGTTACACCAACTGAGTTGAATGAAGATTGTTTATGGTCTCAGGTAAATTTTGAGCAGACCTTTCCCAACTAAGGAATCTGTGCTAACTGGTGGAAAACCAACCAAGCTGATTTGCATAGCCTGTTGGATTTCGGAATTGTGGAGAGCAGGCCGTGAGCCTACAACAGTATTCACCTGCCTCATAAGGTTGTGCTTGTGCAGACCAAATTATTAATATAAAGAAGGCGTTTAGGAAGTGCCCTGTGCTTAGTAAGTGCTGCGTCACCGTTATTAGGATTTCAGAGGGTCTGGAAGAGGGACATCCCTGTAGCAGCAGGGCCCAGCTGGAGGGGATGAAGCAAGGGACAGGGTGGTACCTAATCCTTTTTTTAAAAAAAATATATATCTATTTATTCAGAGAGGAAAGGAGAGGAAGAGAGAGATAGAAACATCAATGATGAGGGAGAATCATTGACTGGCTGCCTCCTGCACACCCCCTACTGGGGATGGAGCCTGCAACCCAGGCATGTGCCCTTGGCTGGGATCGAACCTGGGACCCTTTCCACTGAACCAAAGAGGCTAGGGCCCCTGATGCTTTAAAAAAAATCCTTACCCAAAGGGGAAGGGAGAGAGAGAGTGAACAGCCCTTATGTGCCCAATTGGGCCATGAATCAAACCCACAACCTTTCAGTATAGGGCTGATGCTCTAACCCAGTGTTTCCCAAACTTTGGACATATGTGTCCCCCTTCTATAATTTTCGTAAGGCTGAGTACCCCTCGTGCTCATGAGGACGTAGAATTAGGCGCAGCTAAGCACGGTGCAGTGCCAAACTCTTCCCGTACCCCTGGGGGTACGCGTACCGCACTTTGGGAAACACTGCCTAACCAACTGAGCCACCCTGGCCAAGGTGGTCCCTGGTCCTTTTATCTCAGTGTTTGGGTGGAGAAACACCCTCCCTCTCCCATTCTTGATTGTGATGGGACCCCAGAGCCAACCTGGGAGGCAGAAGCTGAATTCTGATCCCTGAAATGGGTGGGAGTGGGCAGGTGCCGGGGCTGACCTTGAGCCCCGGCACCTGCCCACTCCTCGCTTTGATCTCCCTACAGGAAAGACAACAGCAGACGACACCCTCCCAATCCTCCTGGAGCACCGCAGGGAGGAGATCAGAGCCAAGCAGGACTTCTACCGGTGAGAGGAGGACGGTGAGGGGAGGACGGTGAGGGGAGGATGGTGAGGGGAGGGGAGGACGGTGAGGGGAGGACGGTGAGGGGAGGGGAGGACGGTGAGGGGAGGGGAGGACGGTGAGGGGAGGACAGTGAGGGGAGGATGGTGAGGGGAGGGGAAGACGGTGAGGGGAGGGGAGGACGGTGAGGGGAGGACGGTGAGGGGAGGGGAGGACGGTGAGGGGAGGACAGTGAGGGGAGGACGGTGAGGGGAGGACGGTGAGGGGAGGACGGTGAGGGGAGGCCGGTGAGGGGAGGGGAGGACGGTGAGGGGAGGGGAGGACGGTGAGGGGACGACGGTGAGGGGAGGATGGCAGGGCCTGCGGTGGGCCCGGGGCCGGGGACATCGGCTCACTGTTCCAGCTTCTCTTCGCAGCTGGAGGGTCTTCGTGCCCGGCCTGCCCAACTACGTGCACATCCCCAGTTACCGCCCTCCGGTCCGGAGGAACCCCAACCGGCCTGAGTAAGGACCCTGGGCCGCCTGGGCGGGCCCCTGGGCTCTGCCCCTTCCTGGAGCCCTGGGCCCCAGGCGTGCCGTCCCAGACCCGCGATCCTTCCTGCAGGTGGAATGGCTCCATCCCTGGATTCCCCATTCTCATCAACTTCAAGGCCACCAGGTTCCTGAACTCAAACCTGCGCTACTCCTTCATCAAAACAGCCTCCTTCTTCTTTCGCCTGGGGCCCATGTGAGTGTGTGCGAGGGAGGGGGGAGGGCTCCTGTGCCACTGCCTCTCCCTCTGCTCCAGGCACCTCCACCCCAGCCCAGAGGTTAGGTGGCCAGGAAGGTAGATGGAGCTGATAAGCAAGGCCAGAGACAGAGGCCCAGAAAGGCCTTGAGCAATGGGCCTGGGGTCCCTGAGACCCAGGGAGAGAGCAGAGAATCTGAGGCCCGGGTGGGGTGCGGCAGAGGGCACCTGGCAGCCTCTCTGACAGCCCCCCCCCCCTCCCAACCCTCACCTCCTAAGGGCGCTGAGGTTCAAACTCCGAGGCTTCGTGGACTGCAAGCGGTCGTGGAAGAGACTGAAGGACATTAAGAAGGTTTTCCCTGCCTACAAGACGGTCATCTCCGGTAGGGGGTGGGGCCTCCTAACGGAACTCGGGGAGCCCTGAGGTCTCGGGCGGGAGGAACTGGTCCTGGAAGCAGGACCCCACGTCGGGGAGGTTGGGCGGGAGGAGCGGGCGAACCTGAGGCAGGAGCGGCGCGTTGGGCGAGCGCGCCCTCTGGCGGCATTTTGGGGAACGTCGCCCTGGGCCCCTCGGGGGAGGCCGGGGGTTCATGTTCCTCTGGGGTGTCCCTTCCTCTGTCGCGGGCCGTGGTCCCAGGCCCCTCGGTCCCTGGTGGGGACCGGGAAGCGTCCTGACGCCCCGCACACCCCCCTTCCCCCCAGAGTACGTGGCCGAGCACTGGGCGGAGGACAGCTTCTTTGGGTACCAGTACCTCAACGGCATCAACCCCAGCGTGATCCGCCGCTGCACGCGGATTCCCGACAAGTTCCCCGTCACAGACGACATGGTGGCCCCGTTCCTGGGCGAAGGGACGTGCCTGCAAGCGGAGCTGGAGGTGAGGCCCGGTCGGGGGAGACTCCTCACAGCCTCTGGCTCTGCTCCCTCCTGGGCATCCCCTCTCCCCCCACCTCTGCTTTCTGCAGAGTTCCCACCCACTCAGCCCTGCCCCGCGGTCACCATCGCCCCCTCAGCCCTGCCCCGCAGTCACCATCACCCCCTCTTGGGCCCTGGCCAACCCCTGCACCAGGGGGGCAAGAGCACTCAGTACCCAAGGTGTGGGCTTGGGCGCCCCGTGCTGGTGCTACCTGCCCGCCCTGGCGGCTGCCTTCCAGAAGGGGAACATTTACCTGGCAGACTACAGGATCCTGGAGGGCATCCCCACCGTGGAGCTCAACGGCCAGAAGCAGCACCAGTGCGCCCCCCTCTGCCTGCTGCACTTCAACCCGGAAGGGAACATGATGCCCATCGCCATCCAGGTGCCTGGGGGCAGGCCCGGCCGCCGCCGTGTGGGCACCCGCTGTGTAGATAGATGTGTGCACAAGTGTGTGTGTGTGTGCTTGCAGCCCCTGTGTGAATGTGTGTGAGCAGGCCAGGCTCTGTGCGTGTGCGTGTGTGTGTGTGTGTGTGTGAGCAGCTCTTTGTGTAAGCATGTGTGTCCATGTGAGTGTATGTTCGTTGGTGTGCCTCTGAGACCATACCTATGTTTATGTATATCCCCAGCTGGGTGTGCAGCCAGTGGAGAGCCTGGCGTGTGGCCCTTTGACGGAGTCTCTGTGTTAGTCTACGTATGCACGTCTGTGTGCTGCCCGTGCATGCACGCGGTCCCTGTGGGTGCACCTGTGTGCAACGCGTGCGTGTTGTGTGTGTCAGCACGGAGATACTGAGCTGGTCAGACCGAGCAGCTGCCTGCAGATTCTGGCCTGGCAGGCAATGGGACAGAGGTGCTTCCTTCCCAGCGGTCAGCACTAGACTCCTGTCCAAATAAGAAAAGGCCAAATCCCGATGGCTCGCTAGTGGGACGGGTTAGGTGAGACTGCAGTGACCCCCTCCCCGCGGGGGCTGGTACCCTGTACGGTGCAAACCTGCGCAGCTGGAGGCGGCGGCCGTGGGGGAGACCGGGAAGGCTTCTCAGAGGAGGTGGCTTGTGGGCTGGTTCACGAAGAATCAATCAGTAGGAGCAGCAGCAGCGGCAGGGACAGCGGGAGGCACTCCAGGCAGCGGGAACGGCAGGAGCAGGCGTTAGGAGGGAGGGAGGGCCGCGCTGTGCTCAGGGGGTTGGGCACAGGTGTGCAGGGTGGAGCTTTTACCTCCTCAGACTCCCCCTAGCCTCCCTCCTGAGGGTCCTGGTGTGCACAGGTCTCTGCCCTCCCCTAACCCCCTTCGTCCCCGCTCCCAGCTCAGCCAGACCCCTGGGCCCGACTGCCCCATCTTCCTGCCCAACGACTCGGAGTGGGACTGGCTGCTGGCCAAGACGTGGGTGCGCAACGCCGAGTTCTACTACCACGAGGCCAACGCCCACCTGCTGGGCTCCCACCTCATCGCTGAGGCCTTCTGCCTGGCCATGCTGCGGCAGCTGCCCATGTGCCACCCCCTCTACAAGGTGCGGCGGGCGGGCAGGGGCCTCGCTGAAGCATCCCCGCCCTCGTCCGGCCTCAGAGGGCCGCCTGGCCTGCTCAGCAGCCGGAGGGATTCCAGTCAGACCAGGGGAGGCAGCTGGGGACCCACAAGGGAGGGGGTCTGATGTTGCAGAAATGGGGGTGCCAAGGCCCTTGGGGGTAACATCAGTTCTCCTTGCTTTCTCTCGCAGCTCCTGATCCCCCACACCCGCTACACCATCCAGATCAACAGCATCGGACGGGCCATCCTCCTCAACGAGGGGGGCCTCTCTGCCAGGGTGAGGCTGCCCCCGGCGCCAGCAGGATCCTCCCTTTCCTCCCGGCCTTGGCAGGCCCACTGCCAGCGGGATTTCCCGCTCGCCTTCAGCTCCTGAGGGAGCGGGGACGGAGGGGCTGGTTAGAGTGGGCGCCGCGGCTACCGGGGCAGAGGCAGGGGCTGGAGTGCGGGCTGGCGTGTGAGGGTTCCGGGGTGGGGCGGGCCGGGCGGGGGCCACCGGAGCATCACAGCCTGCGTCGGCGGAGCTGGACGGAGCGTCCCCGGGCAGGGCCTGCCGGGAGCCCGCTGGCTCCAGCGTGCGCTCCCTCCTCGCAGGCCACGTCGCTGGGCCTGAAGGGCATCGCGGAGCTGATGGTGCGGTACCTGTCGGAGATCACCTACGAGGGCTGCTACCCGCCCAACGACTTCGCGGAGCGCGGGGTGCAGGACCTGCCGGGATACTACTACCGGGACGACTGCCTGGCCGTGTGGGACGCGCTGGAGAGGTCAGAGGGGGGCAGCGGTGGCTGGCACTTGGGGTGGACACCCCGAGAGGCTGGAGGGGAGCCTCAGAGTGCCCGAGCTTGGGTCTGGTGCCATCTTCTTCCCCTCCCCACCCCCCCAAGGAAGTTCTCTTTTTTATTTTATTTATTTATTTTTAAATTTCTTTATTGATTAAGGTATCACATATTTGTCCTCAACCCCCCCCATTCCAATCCCCCACCCCTACCCCCACTCATGCCCCCACCCCCCCATTGTCCTTGACCACTGGTTAGGCTCACATGTGCGCACACAAGTCCTTTGGTTGAGCTCTCCCTTTTATCCCCACCCTCCCTCTGAGGTCCAACAGTCTGACCCGTGGCTCCTTCTCTCTGGGTCTGTTCTTGGTCATCCGTCCATGTTGCTCACCATTTCCCCTTGGTGTCATCTTCCGACCTTGACAAGCAACCCTCGCCGTCTCTGCCCCGCAGGACTGGCTCGCCCACATGCCTGGGGCAGCTCTGGGGCAGCTCTGGGCCCAGGGCATGCTGGGAAAGGTGGGAACATGCAGCTGGGGAGGGCAGGAGGAGGGTCCAGACGGAGGCCTGTTTCCCGGCCAGGTATGTGACAGAGATCATCACCTACTATTACCCGTGTGACGCGGCCGTGGAGGCTGACCCGGAACTGCAGTGCTGGGTGCAGGAGATATTCAAGGAGTGCCTCCTGGGGCGTGAGAGCTCAGGTATGGGCCCAGGCACCCGGGCAGCGGCAGGGGTCCAGGGTTTTGGGGTGCCCCCCCCCCCCGGCTGGGCTGGAGCCTGTCTCCCTGGGGGCTGAAGGAGGCCAGATCAGCCCCCAGAATGTGGACAGGCCCTTCCCTCAGAGCTGCAGCCTCTCAGAGAGGCTGGGGAAGGAAGCGCAGCTGGCCCTGGCCCCTGTCTGAGGCCAGGGCTGCGGGTCATCTCTGTAGAGACCTGGAGGGCCCCAGTGTTCTGAGAAACGGGGCGTGAGCGCAGACACAGAGGGCAGAGTGTGCTGCAAGCTGGGGGGCTGGGGGGTGCTGGCTTTTTCCAGGGCGGGAGAGCATTTGAAGTCATGCCACTTGGGCATCCACTCAACAAGCATCTGTGATGTGACAGACACTGTGCTGGGCACTGAGCAGGCGAAGGAGCTGCCCTCAGGGAGTTCACAGTCTGGGGGGGGAGGGGAAGGGGGGAGGGTTAAGGAAGGGGCGGCCCTGCCCAAGCAACAGGCAGTTACAGCAGGGCTGCTGCAGTGTGTTGGTGGGGACAGGAGCCCAGCTTGGGGAGGGGTGGTGGGTAGAGGGGGTGGGCAGACCTGCGGGTGGAGGGTAGCTGTGTGGCAGGAGCGGTGGAGAGTTCTGGGAGCTGCTGGAAGCCGCCCAGCATGGCTAAGGGGTTTGGAGTGGCTCAGCGCCAGAGGGGGCGTGGAGGGGCTGCAGAGGAGAGTCATGTTAGGACAGTATCAGGCTGCGCGGGCAGCGGGAGGCAGTTTGGGCAGCTGCGTGTCCAGGAGGGAGGCGGCAGGGGCCTGAAAGGGTGGGGCTGTGGGGACCAGGATTCCGGAGAGAGTTGGGAAAGGGAAGTGACAGGACGGGTGAGTGGTTTGGGTTTGGCAGAGGGGGGCTGTGGGGGTGCCGCTCAGGGTTAGAGCTTTCAGAACCGGGAGGGTGCGGCGCTGATGGGGGCGTGGAGGGAGGAGGGCTGAGGAGGGAGGTGATGGGCTGTTGGACTGTGTTTGGCTTTGGAACCTGGGGTCGCCCGCCCGCCGGGCCAGCAGGGCGGCTGCCTAGGCGGGACCACAGGGAACAGCGAGAGGCTAGGCTGGGCACGGGGCCAGGAGCCAGGCTGCTGAGAAATGGATCTGGAGTGAGCTGTGTCCCACAGGAGTGTGTGTGTGTGTGTGTGTGTGTGTATTTGTGAGTGTGTGTTTGTATGTGAGTGTGTGTATGTATGTGAGTGTGTTTGTGTTTATGTGAGTGTGTATGTATGTGTTTGTGTGTATGTGAGTGTGAGTGTATGTGTGTATTAATATGTGAATATGTACATATGAGTGTGTTTGTGAGTGTGAGCGTGTATGTGTGTGTGTGTGTGTGTGTGTGTGTGTGTGGCGGGGGATGGATGAAGGACTGGAGTCGGCAGGAAAGCCAGGATTCTTCCAAAGCTGCTCCCCCTGAGACCTGGGGCAGAGAGTCCCCTAAGGCAGCTGCCCGGGCGGGCCTGGACCGCGCCAAGGCTTGTGGAGTGGACTGGAGGGGGGAGGGGAGAAGAGGGGGGAAGGGGAGATGGGGTGTGACCACAGACAGGGAGGGCCAGGCGGATGAGGGCTGGGATGCAGCAGCTTGAGGTGCGGGCAGGACAGGCTGGGCTGGGCTCGGTCGCGCCCTCTAGCGGCCAGCCCGGGCCAGGGCGGGATGGCCATGCCGGGCCTTACTCTCCCGCAGGCTTCCCCACGTGCCTGCGGACGGTGCCCGAGCTGATCCGCTACGTCTCCATCATCATCTTCATCTGCTCCGCCAAGCACGCCGCCGTCAACACGGGGCAGGTACCTGTGCTCACTGCCCACGCCAGCCCCGGCCTCACCTCATCCCAACCCCGAGCTCAAACCTGATCTCCCTCGGCCCGCCCTGCCTCCCCCACCCCTCCATTTAACCTGGAGAGGCCCTGGGAGCTCTGACACCCCCGCCCCCCCAGCTGGAGTTCACGTCCTGGATGCCCAACTTCCCGTCCTCCATGCGGAACCCGCCGATGCAGGCCAAGGGGCTGAGCACCCAGGAGACCTTCCTGGACACGCTGCCCGACGTGAAGACCACGTGCATCATCCTGCTGGTGCTCTGGACGCTCAGCCGCGAGCCCGACGACAAGGTGGGGGGGGTCCGAGGGCAGAGGGGGGCTCTGAGCAGCTGGGAGCTGGGGGGGGACCGGGGCTGGGAGCTGGGGGGGGGGGACCGGGGCTGGGAGCTGGGGGGGCCGGGGCTGGGAGCTGGGGGGGGGACCGGGGCTGGGAGCTGGGGGGGACCGGGGCTGGGAGCTGGGGGGGGACCGGGGCTGGGAGCTGGGGGGGGCGGGGCTGGGAGCTGGGGGGACCGGGGCTGGGAGCTGGGGGGGGCGGGGCTGGGAGCTGGGGGGGGGGCCGGGGCTGGGAGCTGGGGGGGGGCCGGGGCTGGGAGCTGGGGGCTGGGGGGGGGCTGGGGCTGGGAGCTGGGGGGGCCGGGGCTGGGAGGGGAGCTGGGGGCTGGGAGGGGGGGCCGGGGCTGGGAGCTGGGGGCTGGGAGCTGGGGGCTGGGAGCTGGGGGGGGGCCGGGGGCTGGGAGCTGGGGGGGGCCCGGAGCTGGGAGGGGAGCTGCGGGCTGGGAGCTGGGGGCTGCGGGGGGGGCGCGGGGCTGGGAGCTGGGGGGACTGGGAGCCCGGGGGGGGGCTGGGGCTGGGAGCTGGGGGCTGGGAGCTGGGGGATGGGGGATGGGGGATGGGGGGGACCGGTGCTGGGAGCTGGGGGGGCCGGGGCTGGGAGGGGGGGCCGGGGCTGGGAGCTGGGGGGGGGGCCGGGGCTGGGAGCTGGGGGGGGGCCGGGGCTGGGAGCTGGGGGGGGCCCGGGGCTGGGAGGGGGGGCCGGGGCTGGGAGCTGGGGGGGGGCCTGGGGCTGGGAGGGGGGGCCGGGGCTGGGAGCTGGGGGGGCCCACGGGAGGGGGCCGGGGGCGGAGGCCGGAGAGCCGCTGGGGGACGGCGGCCTCAGCGCCTGTGCCCGCGCCCGCAGCGGCCCCTCGGCCACTTCCCCGACATCCACTTCGTGGAGGACGCGCCGCGGCGCAGCATGGAGGCCTTCCGCCAGCGCCTGGCCCAGATCTCCCACCGCATCCGCCAGCGCAACAAGTGCCTGCCCATCCCCTACTACTACCTGGACCCGGTGCTCATCGAGAACAGCATCTCCATCTAGGCCCCCCCACGCCCCCCGTCCCCGCCCCGACTATTTAATAAAACACACAACGTGAAACAAAGCTCAGAAACACTCCAGCCGAGCCTGTGTCTGTGGGCGCACAGGCAGCTGCCTACCGCCCAGGAGGGAGGGGGAGGGGGGAGGGGGAGGAGGGAGGGGGAGAGGGGAGGGGGAGGAGGGAGGGGGAGGAGGGAGGGGGAGAGGGGAGGGGGAGGAGGGAGGAGGGGGGGAGTGGGAGGGGAGGGGGAGAGGGGAGGGGGAGGAGGGAGGGGGAGAGGGGAGGGGGAGGAGGGAGGAGGGGGGGAGTGGGAGGGGAGGGGGAGAGGGGAGGGGGAGGAGGGAGGGGGAGGGGAGAGGGGAAGCTCCTTGACGCCGCTGCCTCATCTTTCACCCCAGAGCGATTCGGGTCGGTCTTCAGTCCCCCCGCTTGGGCACGCAGGCCACCAAGGGCCCAGCCACCAGAAAACCCACCCGGCCTCACAGTCCGCCATCCGAGACCCGCCCACTAGGAACCTAGACCGTCCAGCCTGTCCGACTGAAACATAAACTCCAGACGCCAGGCCAAAGGAATGCCCCAGGCCCCGCACAGCAAACCCAATCCTCTGCGCTCCGCCTGCTAGGAGCCCAGGGTCCCCAAAACCAGACTCTCAGAGACCTGGCACGGCAGGCCCTCCCATGGGGGACCAGCCTGCTGAGTGTCCCTCCAAGGAGCTCACTGTCCCCAGACCCTCCTCCCCCACCCCACGCCGCGCTCCCCGTCCTTGGTCTCACCGGTGACACCCCAGAAGAGCAGGAGGGCTGGCAATGGCACTGACCTCAGGGCCGGAGGCCGCCAGGTCTGGCTGGGCTGCAGGAGCCCCAGATCTGCAGTGGCAGGAGCACTGGGCATCCAGGCACTGGATTCACACTGAACCCCCACAGCCAGGAAGCACAGGGCGGCCAGTGCTCCTGCTTGGCCCCGGGGCTGTGGATGGCAGCACGGTGGGCTGAGCAGGCGGAATGGTCATGGGGACACACTTGACAAGGTCAGCAAAGGACCCCTGGACGGGAGTGGGGTGGAGAGCATGGAGCTGAAACCCAGGGACTGCTGCCCGGGAAGTGGGGTGGAGAGGGTGGAAGACGGGAACGGACACCTCACCTGAGCCCATGCGGTTAGGAACCCTCCTGGGAGCCCGCCCTGCGGCAGGCCTGCAGCTGAGCCCCCCGTCGGGCCCACACAGGCCTGCAGTGTGGCCTGGGCAGCAGTGTGGTCTGGGCAGCAGTGTGGCCAGGGCAGCCTGGGGGTCGGGGAATACCGGTGACTGGCAATTGGGAGGTGATGCTGCCCAAGGGGTGTGAGGGACAAACGTTGCTGAGACCAGCTGCCCGAAAGGAAGAAGTGGAGGCCAGAGAAGGAGAACGGCCAGGCACACATTTTATAAACCACTGGGTTGAGCTTCATCTCCGCCAGGGGTGCCCACAGAGGCAGAGAGCCAGAGTGGGTGTGCAGATGCGTCTGAATAGGATGCCAGGTTGAATCAGTGGCCAGCACTTAGAAACTAGAAAATGCCTAATTGCTCTTGACAAATCTAAAGATCTGGCTGCAGCCATGGCGGAGGTGCCGCTGTCCCGGCCAGACAAGCATGAGCTCTCCACCAGCCACAGTCCCTGCCCACCTCGCGCCCCGAACTTTTTGCCGCTTGCTGACGCGGCAGGCACCGACAGTCCAGCCTTTTGAGCTTGACCAAACCACAGGGCAGAAGTACTCACTAGCTGCCACCCTCACTGCCCCCTGACCCTGCTGTGTTGGGCCTAACAGGGTGGGCCCATCTCCACTCTTGGTTCCCAAAGGGCAGAGCTGGTCTGCCTTGCTCACCCCGCCATCCGCCCCAGCACAGTAGGGCTCATGAAGGTGTGTGGACCCGTCACTAAGAAGGGTTTTGACACAGGCAGCTCCAGCTATGGGTGTCCTAGGTGGGTGGGATGGGGGGTCCCCAAAGTTTTCAAGGGGAGGTGGGGCATGAGCTGAGCTTGGAAAAGGAGAGAGGGAGAATCGGGTGCCTGGCCTCCCTAGACTCAGTGTGTGCTGAGGAGGAAGGGTGGAAAGGGGACAAAGTCCACGGTAAACGCTGCATTCCGTGTGGCAAAACACGGAGCCCTGTGAGCCCATGAGCCCGGTGGTCCCGGTGCTGAGAAGGTTGTTGTGCAGGTTATGGTGGGAGATGGGAGGCCAGGCACTGGGACTGCAGCGGGAGGGTAGCCATGGTGTCAGCCTGGGTCTGAGTCTCCACAAGCTGCTTCTACTGAGGACCCCACCCCCTGTCCACCCCCACCGCCTGCCCACCCCACTCTCAGGCCCCAAAGGCCTGCCGGGCTCTGGGCCGGGAGTGGGCGGGGCTGAGAGGCTGGGGTGGGTGTGGGGGTGTGGGGTGTGGGGGTGTGGTGGGGTGGGGGTGTCGGGGTGGGGTGGGGTGGGGGGGTATGGGATTTGAGGAGGGGACTGGGCTGTGCTGGGACTTGGGGGGCCTTTCAGTAGCGGTGCAGGGCCAGAGAGCGTTGGGATCCACTGAGGTGAGGAGGTTCACTCCTCCCCTTCCTTGTTTCTTTGCCTTCCTGGCCTTTGAACCCCCTCCCTACTTCTTACAACTTTTCTTGGCTTACATTCGTCATTTTATTTTAGTCGATAAGTAATTTTTGACGCTGGCTGGTTTGGCTCAGTGGATAGAGCGTCAACCTGTGGCCTGCAGGGTCCTCGGTTCAGTTCCAGTCAAGGGCACGTGCCTGGGCTGTGGTTTGGATCTCCTGTAAGGGGCGTGCAGGAAGCAGCCAATAAATGATTCTCTCTCATCATGCTGTTTCCATCTCTCCCTCTCCCTTCCTCTCTGCCAGGCACTGAGGTAGGTGCTGTGAACATTGCCCCAGGCACCCAGTCTTTGCCCTCTTGCAGGTTAAAGATTCAGAGTGAGAGAAATAAATCAATGAGGCAGGAGAGCAGTGAAGGAGAGGAAGGTCAGGGAGAAGGTACGGGTTTTTAGCTTTGGGGACACCAGTTTGAGGGTTCTGGCCTGGGAAGACTGTTTGAAATGCTTATTAGACATCCAAGTGGCTAACTGGCCATTTGTATAGCTAATGTGGAGCAGTCTGTGGATATTCTTTCCCCACTCCACCCACTCTTTTTTTTTTTTTTTTTTTTTTTTTCTTACAGGAGAAGCAGGGCCTTTATTAGGAGACGTGGCAGAGGCGATACCCCGGGCCTGGGACCAGGAACAGGCCGGCAAAGGTCCGGCAGAGCAGGAACCAGCCCTGGCTGCTCCGCCAGCAGCCCTGCCCCCTCCCAGGTTCCTTCCTCCGGCTCACCCCCCCCCCCCCCCCCCCCGCCCCAGCACAGTGTGGGGTGCGGCTACGGTGTCCGGACAGGCTCAAGCCTCGGACTGACCAGAAGGCACAGTCCTCTCGTGGGCACGTGCGAGTCCCAGCCTGGAGGGCAGCGCCCTCCCCGCACGGTGATGGCCAACAGCTGTGGTTGTGAGCGTGACCCTGTGGTCCGAGCACGTGGCTCCACGTGTCTGAGTGACACGGGCTCGATAGCGTTCAGGTGCGGGTAGTTGAGTCGGATGGAAACCCAGGAGAACGTTGTACACATCTTGACCAGGCTCTGACTTTGCCTCGGGGCATCTGCTTTCAAACAAAGACTTGGTTTGTGGGATGCGGCGCTGTCTCTCAGGAAGCAGCGTCCCACCGAGGCCCAGCTTTCCTTTCTTTGTTAAATGTATTTTGTTGATTTTTTACAGAGAGGAAGGGAGAGGGACAGAGAGTCAGAAACATCAACCAGCCGCCTCCTGCACACCCCCTACCAAGGTACATGCCTTTGACCGGAATCGAACCTGGGACCTTTCAGTCCGCAGGCCGACGGACGCTCCATCCACTGTGCCAAACCCATTTCGGCAGGAGACCCACCTTTCATTGTCTGTCTTTTCTAAGCCTTTCAGCCGCCCCCACTCAGGGCCACCCTTGACCTTGCCAGCCCAGCACAACAGAGGACCCTCCGGGGCCACAGTTCGGATGGAGGGCAGGATCCCGGCTCCTGCCCCCCACAGTGGGCGATCTGGGGAGCCCGGTGCATCCTCCCCACCACGATGAAGCGGGGACGCCCTTGCTTTGCCCCCCAGAACCGAACACACTCTTGTTGCTCGTGTCTGGGGAGAGGAAGGCGGGCTCGAGCCTCTAATGGACTGAGGAAGAGGCCAGAAGCGAAACCCCAGGAGTTCTGAGGCTCCAACGTCACATGCGCAGTGTCTCCGCTCGGCCAGGGGGACTGACAGGCCAGAGGGGACCTGCCCCAAAGGCATTGTGGGTGTCAGAGGGAGGTTTCCCAGACGCCAGGCTCATCTCTGTGTCCCCAGGGCAGCCCCCGGTGGCCAGGGAGCAGCTACCAGGGGCCAGTAGCCACCCTTGGGGCCACAGGGCCGCTTCGGGCCAGCAGCTCTGGGAGGCAGGCAGGGCTCTCGTCCGCGTGGGACAAAGGGACTGTGTCTTCCTCACTGACCGGCCTGTCCAACTTGGCCTTGAACGCTGGACGCTGATGGTGCGGGAAGGCCAGAGAGGAGAGGGCCTCAGGCTCCCGCACAGACCTGTACCCTTCATGCTCGCCAGCCCCCTCCTCAGGCTCAGTTGGTTTGAACTCCATCCCCGGCCCATCTAGGCAGTGACAAGGGTGTTTGCCGGGCCACCTGGCAGGACCATCAGAAACCGCCACCGCTGCGAGGCAGGCACCGGGCGCTGGCAGGCGGTCTCTCTCGGGATGCCCCACCCATTCCTGCTGGATGTCTCCTTCACGCTTCTCAGGGTGACGCAGCAGCACCTGGGAATAATCGCCCGGGTTCCTCCTAGCCATCACCCGTGGCCCGGTCACCTGGAGGGGATCGGGGCAAACCCTCTGTGTGGCGGCACACACCTGGCACACACCCAGGGACATCCGAGTCTCAGGCGAAGGCCGTCTGCTCTTGTTTGATCGCCACACCCGCCCCTGGGTACCTGTGCCCGCTGCTCCCCTCCCCCCACCTCGCACCTGACATGCGGCTCCAGAGCCGCGGTTTGCCGCTCTGTTGACTAATGAGTTTGCCAACCACTGGTACAGGCGGTCAAGGTATTCCTGCTTGAAGCTCTGCTGGGGGTAGGGTGGGCAGGGGGCCTCCTGCTTGCAGGGAGACAGAGCTGTGCTCCGGAGGGACCATGGCCAGGGTGGGGCAGGGAGACGGTGGGCACAGCATCTGGACGGGGCTAAGAACCACTGACGGAGACTGGAGGTGCCCGTGAGGGTGGGAGGGGGCAGCACATTGGGGGCTGGGCGGAGCCGGGCTGCAGCACAGACAGGAGTGAGGCAGGGGCCTGAGGAGAAGGCGGGGGAGGGGGGGTAGTTCCTGGCCCGGCCCCTGTGGCCCGAGGGCCTGAGGAAGAGGCCCCTCTTGGAGGAGGATGGAGGCCGGAGCACAAACTGAACCCAGGGGCGGCCCGGGCGGCCCTCCCAGACGGCGTGGGGCACAGGGGCTGTGGGCCGGAGAGGGACAGGTGCTGCCTGTGCCGGGAGGAGGAGAGAGCGCGCAGTGGCGTTCAGAGGGGTCCAGTACCAAAAAATGCCGCCAGTAAGCTGAACCCGAATTCCCCGGGGACCACACCCAGGACAGATCCAACCGGGCGGGCCATGAGGAGCTGAAGCTTTTCCAGTTTGAAGTCCTCGTTATGAAAAGGAAAACAGCCCTAGCCGGTTTGGCTCCGTGGATAGAGTGTCGGCCCCCTGACTGAAGGGTCTGAGGTTCGATCTGGTCAAGGGCACTGTGTGCAGGAGGCAACCCATCGATGTGTCTCTCTCACATCGATGTTTCTTTCTGTCTCCCCTTCCTTCCACTCTTTCTAAGAATCAGGGGGAAAATATCCTTGGGGTGAGAATTAGAAAAAAAAAAGAAGAGGGAGATCCAAGATGGCTGCTCGGGCAGACATCTAGCCGCAGCAGCACACAACAATTTCAATGGAATACAACTAAGATGTAGAGTGGACATTGCCCAGAGCTACAGGTAGTCGACTGACTGAAAATTCTACAACAAGAAGGAAAGAGAAAACCAGAAGGAAAATCAGAGGAGCTGAAAAAAAGCCTAAGGTACGGAGACATGCTGCGCGCCCACCCGCACGCACCACGGAGAGGTCGCAGCCGGAGAGGAGGAGAGGGCGGGGTGCTGCCTTTCCCTTCCTAGCAGGAAGGAAATAAAACCCCCAGCCTGGGCTGAACCCCCGAACCGGCAGCGCTGAGCCCCAGTTATGGGCCAGATCCTGGGGACCCAGGCTCCGGCAGGCGGAGACGGGGCTGTGAGGCGGAAAAACGGCGAAAAGCAGGGCCCCGGGAGTCGCGCGCAATGCGCTCAGAGGACTGAATGTTGACTGATGCTGGGTTACCCTAGCCGGAAGAAATAAGGCCTCAGTCCGGACTGCTCCGAACCCCAGTTCTGGGCCAATCCCTGGGGACCCAGGCTCAGGCAGAGGGAGACGGGGCTGTGAGGTGGAGTCTGGGGAGAGCGGCGAAAGGCCGGGCCCCCGGGACTCGCGCAAACTGTGCGCAGAGGACAGTCTGTTGACTGATGCTGGACTTCCCTAGCGGGAAGGAGAAAAAAAGCTCCGTGCTGGGGGAACGCGGCGGGGAGCAGGAGTCCCTGCTGGACACCGGCCAACCGGGCACCAGCAAGGAGGCGGGCCACAGGGCCCCTGGGGGCGTGGGTGCCCCTGAGCCTTTGACCACTGAGCTCGGGCAATGGAGCCAAGGCAGGGGGCTGCTTCCTGGGCGGCGCCGTCCCGGCAACAGGCTGAAGCAGCGCAGGAGCCCGCGGAGAACAAAGGGGTGCCACAGGCCAACCTGCTGAGCTCCCAGGACGAGGAAGAAACCAAAGAAGTTCTCAATGTGAAGAAATCAAGTGAGAGCAAAAAATAGTAAAATTACTTAAGAAAGAATACAAAGAAGATCTTGAAAAATCAAAGACTAAGTCAGAACTCAACTCACCAGCCAACAGTGCAACATAAATGCGTTTTAAAAAGAAAAAAGAAAAAAAAAAAAGGACAGAATGTTGGAACAGTGGCGGCCAGGCCTAGAGTGGCCAGGCACAAGGCAGTGGCAGCCAGGCCCGGAGCAGCAACGGCCAGGCCCCAGAACAACAGCAGCCAGAACCAGAGCATCAACAGCCAGCACTGGAGTAGCCAGACCTGGGGCAGTGGCAGCCAGGCATGAGGCGGAGGCGGCCAAGCCTAGGGTGGCCAGTCCAGGAACATCCAGACCCGGAGTGGCCGGGCCCGGAAAAGCTGGGCCCAGAGCAGCCGGGGTGGGAGCAGCCAGACCCAGAACAGCAGTAGCCAAGCCCAGAGCAACCAGGTTGGGAGTGGCCAGGCTCGGAGCAGCCGGGCCCGGAGCAGCCGGGCCCAGAGCAGCCGGTTCGGGTGCGGCCAGACCCAGAGCAGCGGCTGCCAGGCTGGGAGCGGCCAGGCCCGGGGGAGCAGGCGGGTCAGGTGCGGCCAGGCCCGGAGCAGCGGCTGCCAGGCTGGGAGCGGCCAGGCCCGGAGCAGCCGGGTCGGGTGCGGCCAGGCCTGGAGCAGCGGCTGCCAGGCTGGGAGCGGCCAGGCCCGGAACAGCAGCAGCCAAGTCCAGAGCAACTAGGTCGGGAGCGGCAGTGACCAGACCTGGAGCAGCTGGTTGTGGAATGAACCAGAGCAACAGAGGCCAGGCCCTGAGCAGCCAGGCCCGGAACAGCTCGCTCCTTGCCTGCCCCTGCCCCACGGCTGCTTCTCAGACATGGCTGGAAACTTTCGTGGAAACTTGAGGGTCTGCTGAATCAAGTGATGAAGGCTTAGATCTGGATGTGTTGAGTTAGTTTAGGGCTGGGGTGTTGATCTGTGAGTGCCTTGGGTGGGGCCTGGATGAGGCTGGTGGACCTATTGGGAAATGTCTTTTGTGTGAAGTGTATCAGTGGGCATGTGGAGGTATTATTGATATGAGAAAATGCTAAGTAACTGATTTACTATCTGAAAAGGGATTTACTATTGGGGAAAGGGAGGGAAGAAGAGACTGAACATAAACTGCACCTATGGATGAGGACAATGGGGGATGGGGGGGGGCAGAGGGTGGGGTGGGAACCTGGTGGAGGGGGGAAGAAATGAGGAACCTTTGTAATAATATGAACAATAAAGATTGATTTAAAATAAAAAAAAAGAAAAAAAAAGAAAAAGAAAGGAAAGGAAAGATGTGGCTCAGTGGTTGAGTGTTGGCCTATGAACCAGGAGGTCTTGGTTCAGTTCCCTTTTGGGCTCCATCCCCAGTTGGGAGGGTGTGGGAGGCAGCTCATCAATGATTCTCTTTATTGATGTTTCTATCTCTCTCCCCCTCTTCCTTCCTCTCTGAAATCAATAAAAATATATTTGGGGGGAAAAGAAAACAAAATTGGCTAGGGGGGCTTGGAAGTGGTATGTGTGAGGGCCGTGAAGTCTCACCTTTATTTGCTCTGTAGCGAGCACCCTCTGCACATGGCCATGTGGGCAGGGACTGCCCACCCTCCCAGCCGCAGCCAACATCAGCCAGCAGCCCCGCAGACCAGAGCAACCTCTCCAGCAGGCGAGCAGGTAAGCTCCCTCTGTATTCCTCACTTGAAGAGTGAGGGGCAGGGTTCCCAAGATGGATTTTTGCCCCCATGTCCCTCCTCTCCAGGTCACGGAGCAGCGCTGGGGGAGGTGGGCAGGAGCAGACACGCCCTCCTCCCACCCGGGGTTCCTGAAGCCGAGGCTGGGAGCAGACACTGAGAGCAGATAGAAGGCTGGAGTTTTCAGCTGGACTAACGGTGTGAAGGCGCAGACTGGAGAGATGTAAAACGTGTTCATGCTCATAGCCCACCAAGTCAAAACTCTTTATTTATTTATTTATTTATTTATTTATTTATTTATTTTAAATAAATCTTTATTGTTCATATTATTACAAATGTTCCTCATTTTTCCCCCCTCCATTGCCCCCCTCCACCTCACCCTCTGCCCTTTCCCCACCCCTCCATTGTCCTCATCCATAGGTGCACAGTTTATGTTCAGTCTCTTCCCACATCCCCCTCTCCCCTTTTCCCCAAGAATCGTCAGTTCACTCCCCTTCCATACCTCTGATTCTATTATATTCAACAGTTAATATTGTTCATCAGTTTTTTTAATTTCCTTAGTTTTTAGATTCACTTGTTGATAGTTACGTTTTTGTTGTTCATAATTTTTATCTTTATTTACTTTCTCTTCCGAAAGAACCCCCTTCAGCAATTCATATAATTCTGGTTTGGTGGTGATGAACTCCTTTAGCTTTTTTTTTTTTTTATTAGTGAAGCTCTTTATCTGGCCTTCAATTCTGAGTGATAGCTTTGCTGGGTAGATTATTTTTGGCTGTAGGTTCTTGCTATTCATCACCTTGAGTATTTTTTTTTCATTCCCGTCTGGCCTGCATGGTTTCTGTTGAGAAATCAGCTGACAATCGTATAGGTGCTCCTTTATAGGTAACTACCTGCTTTGCTCTTGCTGCTTTTAATATTCTCTCTTTGTCTTTTGCTCTCGGAATTTTAATTATGATGTGTCTTGGTGTGGTCTTCTTTGGATTCCTTTTGTTTGGAGTTCTGTGCGCTTCCTGGACTTGTAAGTTTAATTCTCTCACCAGGTGGGGAAAGTTTTCTGTCACTATTTCTTTCAGTATGTTTCCGATATCTTACTCTCTCTCATTTTCTGGGACCCCCATAATTCTGATGTTGGTTTGCTTGAAGTTGTCCCAGAGGTTTCTTACATTATCTTCAATTTTCTGGATTCTCTTGCCTTCTTGCTTCTGCAGAGGAGTGTCTTCTGGCTTTTTATGTTCCAAATCTTTGACTTAATTCTTGCTGTCTTCCATTCTGTTTTTAGGACTCTGTATAATATTTTTTTATTTCAGACAATGTATTCTTTATTTCTTGTTGATCCCTTATTATTTCTTGTTGATCCCTTATTAATTCTAGTTGATCCCTTTTCATATCCTCATAGGTTTCATTTATTTTATCGGCCTTTCTAGGAGATTCTTGAACAACCTTATAAGTGTGGTTTTGAACTCTATATCCAGTCGCTTTTTGTCCTCCATTTCTTTCGTTTGTGATCTATTTCATTATCTTGGCATTTTCACAGCTTCCCTGATGGGGCAGAGTTTCAGGGTGGAGCCTACAGGCTTGGCTTCCATCAGCCCCGCCCTGTGCGGCTCCTGAGTCTCAGTAATCCCCAGGGTCCTTCAGTACTCGCTGCAAGCACCTCTGAGAGAAAGGTGCCCTCGATTTTTGCCTGCTACCAAACAGTCTAGGCTCTCCCTCAATGAGCCTGGAACTGGGGTTCAGTTCAGTTGGAAGTGGAGTTGGAGGTGGCGTTCAGAGCAGTCCGGAGATTTTGTCTCCTTCCCGCCAGGGCAATCCCGCGACAGCCAACCGTCCCTTCTCTGCGCGCAATGTGCGTGCCTCCGGGACCTCCTTTCACAGCTCCCCCTGTAAGGGTTACGCCTTACAGCCCAGCTCCCACTGTTTGTACTTGGGTCCCCGGGGTCTGGCCTAGAACTGGGGTTCAGAGGAGTCGGAACTGGGGCCCAGCACAGTCCGGAGCCTTTGTCTCCTTCCTGCCAGGGCAATCTGGCAGCAGAGTCAACAGTCTGTCCTCTGCGCACAATGTGCGTGCCTCCGGGACTGCCTTTCACCGCTCCCCTGGGATTCCGCCTCACAGCCCAGGCTCCCTCTCTTTGAGCCTGGGTCCCCAAGTTCTGGCCTAGAACTGGGGTTCAGCGCTGTCGGGTCTGGGGTTCAGCACAGTCGGAGCTTTTGTCTCCTTCCCGCTAGGGAATGCCAGCCAGGCACTCAGCCACCCCTCCTCTCTGGCTCTGTCCTCTCCGCGCGCACTGCGTGTCTCCGTACCTTAGGCTTTTACAGCTCCTCCGCTCTTCCTTCTGGTTTTTTCCTTGCTTCTCATTGTAGAATTTCCAGTCAGTTGACTTTCCTGTAGTTCTGGGTAATGTCCATTTTATATTTTAGTGGAATTGTTGTGTGCGGCTGCAGCTAGGTGTTTACCTGTGCAGCCATCTTGGATTCTCCCTCAAAACTCTTTTATCATCTGATCACACAGATGTTGTTTTGGAGCTTACATAGCGGGATTTCAGGAAAGAATCAAGGCGGCGTGACGCAGAGCTGCCTGTGACATGAGCTTCTCCGGGGCCTTTGAGAGGCACCGGAGGCCCAGAGTCTGAGCTACTGGGTTTGCTTCCTGATACGCAGTCTCTATGTCATTTCACGTGTGCAAAATGGTGTGCACGGAAAGAGGATGAGGGGTGTGTGGGAGTGTGCAGGGGTGTGAGGGAATAAGCGTTTCGAACGGCAGGATCCAAGTTCCCTGGGAGCAGAATAGACAAATGCTTGGTCAGCACGCCCTTCTCGGGGTCCAGGGCCAAAGACACGGGCTCAGGGGTGGATGGTGAGGTGGGATGTCTCTCAGGGAGAGGACAAAAGGCTTTAGTTTGGATGGGCGAGTCTCTAGCCAAGAGAAGCAAGCCTCACCCTGCAGGAATCCAGGTTTTCCAGACATCACAGGTATTTTCCCCAATTTCTGAACTCCCATCCTCACGCGGGGGAGCAGGGAGAGCCATCTGCCCCACCCCAATCTCCCTGCCAAAGTCCAGTCTCTCATTAGGGGTTGACAGCAGGCGCGTGCTGAGGTTGGAGACCATTCACGCTCTCCATTTGCATCTCCTCCTTCCAGGCAGGACCCAAAAATATTCCTCCACCTTCTAAATGCTGAGTCAGCACAAGACTCCTGACAAGGCACAAAGGCAGTGTGCCTTTTCTCACCCCAGGCCCTCACCTTGTGCTGGGGAAGGTCCCCCTAAATGGACAGTTGCACACAGAGAGGGTCCGGCCGGCTCAGAGACTCTTCTCTCCACTGCTCTCCATCATTCTCCTCCTCCTCCTCTTCCCTCCTAGCCTAGCATTTTTCTCTTTCCTTTCATATTAAACCAGTCTAACCCCCACTGCACTCCATAATTTTTTGAGGACTGTCTGTCAGGACAATTTTGACTACAAAGAACAGCAACAAAGAGCAACACAAAAACCAATTCAATTTGGCTTAAGCAAAGAAAACAACTTGCGAGCCCATGGTACCCACACAGCCCAGAGTGGGTGGTCTGCCCACCTGTCAGTTCTGCTCCTTAACTTTGTGGTGGCAAGACCACTCCGTGTCCCATCCCCTCAGCAACCCCAGAGAAAGGAGACAACATTTTCGCTTGGCTCCCAGTCACGTCTCAGCCCTGAGCTTCTTTTCTCTGGTCCCGGTCACCTGCCTGTCCTTCAAGCAATCCCTGCAGCCACAGGGATGGGGTGGGCAGGACCGGAGGGGAGGTCTCAGGTCGGTTTCACCAGTTCCCCAGGGACTGAGAATGAGGCAGGGATGTTTGCCCACCACTCAGCAGGATGGATGCATCGGGCTCAGAAGGAAATGGATAACCAATGGGCTGGTCACACATTGGTGGCATTGGGATGGTCTGTCTTGCTCTCGTGTCTCAGTAGCAGGCTATTGAGGGGTCAGAGGTCAAATGTGGGTTGTTGGTGAGGTCCTACCCAGAGACCCACGGACCTCACCTTCCCCATTTGGGTGCTCTGTTCCTTCAGTCTTGGCCTCTAGCTTCCATGGGTCATGGGTCACGTGTCATGGCCACAGACAAGCTCTGCCCTTCTCTTCCTTCCTCTCTCTTGTCTGTGACCAAGGGATGAGGCCACACCACCCACTTCCGGAGCCTCAGACACCCTGATCTTTCCTATAAGCCTACAAGGCCCGAGGCTTCCTCCCTGCTCCCCTCAGAGCAGACGCCCTGAGCAGAGAAGCTTCTGGGGTGGGCGTTGTTGGCTCACTCCCCCTGCCCAGGCCATATCCGGGGTTCACCTCTTTCTGAAGCCCTCCCTGACAACCCAGGTCTGAACCTTCTGGGATGGGGTGTCCCGACCATCCAGGCCAAAGGCCCACGCAACGTGAAATGGAAGAAAGCACACCTTTATTTCAACCCCAACCCCCACCCCAAAACCCAACACCACTGCACGAGGCCTGGTGCCCACAGTGCACCGTCCAGAGAATCCGGTGAACAGAGCCCCACATCGCAGCATCACAGGTCCCCTAACGGGGGTGCCTGTGTTTGCTGCAGGTGGGACTAGGGAGCAGGGCCCAGGCCCCAGGAGCAGCAGCTGTCGGAGGCCCCTGCTTTGGCCATCAGTGGTCCTGGTTACAGAGCCATAGCAAAGGGAGACAGCCCCGAGTGTGGGCTCCTGGCACAGACCGGCTGGCAGAGGTAGTGTAAGCACATGAAGGCAGGGAGTGCCTAAGACCAAGCCAGGTGCTGTCTGGGCTGAGAGTTGCCCAGGTTCTAGGAACGAGGAGGAAATATGTAGGTGGAGAGGACTGAGTCAGAGGGTAGCAGAGCTCTAGGCTATTGACTGGGTCCAGGAAAAGTGGTTCCACAGAAATGGGGGAGCTGCGGAGAAAGGCAGGGATAAACTGCCAGGCAGAAAGGGGACTGGGGACAGGGAGAGAGGAGCCTAGAGGCAGATAGACAGGGAGACTGGGAGAGGGAGAGACAGGGATAGAGGAAGAGAGGTTGAGGGGCAGAGAGGAGACAGGCTTAATTTCCCCTCCTTCTCTTCTCCCACTAGCTCTGTGAGCTCTGGGTGGGTGGTCCCCAAATTGTCCTCCCTAAGACAGGACTCTCCTCTACCAGACTCCTCCACAGGCACATCTGCTCATTTGAGAGGGAGGCCTGGTAACAAGGCTGAGTTGAGGGTGGGAAGGGACCTGCTCAGCCCTGTCTGCACCACTTCTACCTCAACCTAGGTTTGGACCCTCCTCCTCCTCCTCCTTCTCCTCTTCTTCTCCTCCTCCTCTTCCTCACCCTCTCCTCCTCTAGGGAATAACTCACACTAATCCCCCCACACCAACCCCAGGTCAACTCTCCCCTGAGGCTTCACTGAGTCACAGGCCATTAGGTACTCAGGCCCCTCGCAGAGGGGAGAGAGGAAGGAGAGGGTGAGGTGAGGTGGGAAGGGAGGGAAGAGGCAGGGGAGTGAGAGCAAAATCCACACTGTCCGGTCCAGCACCAGCAATGCAGAATCTGCCCTAAACCCTGGGACCTAAGTACAGAGAAAATCTGAAGAGAGATGTTTTAAAATGTACACAATTCAAAAAATATTTTGTGCGCACATCAGGGTTTTTACAAAATCCTTCATTCATCATCTCCAAACTGTTTAAAATGTTTTTTGTTTTTTTCCACTAAATTACTCACTATAGCAGCACCACCTTGACTAACCAGAACCCACAAGTGCTGGGTTTTAGATTTTTCTACCTTTAGGAAGGAGGGCACGACCACTAAGCTTGTGGATTTCAAGGATTTTACACATCAGGCAAAGCAACTTCCAGAAGCACTTGCAATCCTAACACTAGCTACTCCCGGAGTCTGAGATCACAGCCCACAGGGCCAGCCGAGCACACAGAGATGCTCAGACAGTGTTGGTGGGGACAGGGAGTGTGGGGACCCTGAGACTGGAGAGCGAAGCCCCAGATTGGGGGACAGTTGCTCTTTAGCTCCATAGACAGTCAGCAGTTGCCCCTCTGCAGGGCTTTTAAGTTCAGAGAAGAGAGAAATTTGGCGTATATATATATATATTTTTAAATGCGGTACCTCTTTTTAAAAAATATATTTTTATTGCTTTCAGAGAGGAAGAGAGAGGGAGACATAGAAACATCAATGATGAAAGAAAATCATTGATCAGCTGCCTCCTGCACGCTCCCTAACGGAGCCCGCGAGAGCCTACAACCCGGACGCGCAAGCCCTTGACCAGAATTGAACCCGGGACTCTTCAGTCCACAGGCCAATGCTCTATCCACTGAGCCAGACTGGCTAGGGCAGTGGTTCTCAAGCTTCCTAATGCCACGATCCTTTTTAACGCAGTCCCTCGTGTTGGGGTGACCCCCAACCATAACATTATTTTCGTTGCTACTGCATCACTGAGATTTTGGTCTTGCAGTTCTCGACCTGTGGGAGAACCGCTGCTGCAGAGCCTAAGACCATCGGAAAACACAGATATTTACATTACGATTCATAACAGTGGCAAGATTACAGCGATGAAATGGCAACGAGAATAATGTTATGGTTGGGGGTCACCACCGCATGAGGGACTGTATTAAAGGGTCTTGGCATTGGAAAGGTTGAGAACAACTGGGCTAGGGTTAAATGTGGTATCTCTTACTTTAAAAACGTTAACTCAAACAAAATAAAAATCACCCCGTAGGCGAATCAGAACAAGTCTCAGGCTAGTTACTAGCCTGTTTTTTTTTGGTTTTGTTTTGTTGTGTGTGTGTGTGTGTGTGTGTGTGTGTGTGTGTGTTTTAATGAAATCTTAGAGATTCTGGAAATGTCAGGGATCCCAGGATCATGTAGTTAGTTCCATGGGCATTTCTAACAAATTCCAAGGTGATGTCACTGCTGCTGGCCCACCCGCCACATAGTGAAGATTTAGCTCATCCTTCCACCTAGGAGTTCCCTCTGGCTGTATCCTTGGTCCATGATGTCTCCAGTTCTACTTGCATACTTCCAGGGACCGGGTGCTCACTGCTAAGAGTGGCAGCCTGGGTGCCGGCCGCACCTGCTAATCCTATCCTGGTCTGCAGCAATGGAGGAGGACACGAGTCACACATGCCGAGGCCCATGCTCTGGGACATGAGAGTTCCACAGAGACTCTCCAGCCAGGGGCGTGCCAGGACGGGGCTGGCTGCCAGGTAAACTGAGAACACTAGTATCCCCTGGGTGTTCTGGTTAGGAAAGGTTAGGTGCAGTTTTGTTTTTTTTTTTTTCTTTTTTTTTTTTTTTTCTCCTCCAATGCCTTAAAGCAAGCTTTTCTCTGCACTTGGGCACGTTACGTGGTTACACCCACAAGTGAAGGCGGCAGTTCCTGATAGGTGGGGGAGGGAGTAGGGACTGACGCTAAACAGAAGCCTTCACACCCTCAGCCTGGGTGACATCCTCTGCTCTGGTGGGCCAGGGGGTCTCCGCCTTCTCTGGGGTTGGGGCATCCAATCCCAGAACTTGCTTCCTGGTGCCTTAAGAAGCCCTGGGAAGTGGCGAATCCCCCCCACCCCTCCCCAGCCCACCTCAACATCCTGCTGGTCTCAGGGTCACTGGGGCTGGAGGTCACATGCCCAGGGCCCTGTATCCCAAGGCCAACCATTTAGAACCCGGCTGTCAGAGCCAGGGGGCGTGGAAACCACGTGGGCCACTCGCACTTCCCGTGGAGGGGCCCAAGCCCAGAGAGGGCAGCGGACTTTCCACAGGCCACACCGCCAGCCGGCAGCCAGGCCTTCAAAAGGCCCAGAGTCCTTGGACGAAAAGCTGCACGGAAGCCCCCGGCAGGCAGTAGGCAGGTTTTGGTCACCTGTAGCAGCACTTGTCAGGAAGAGGAGCTTCTGGGGGTGACCTGAGGGGAGAGGAGGGTGTCAGAGGAAATGGTGGAATCAGGAGGGTTCACCCAGGAAGGGGAGGACCATGGATCAGAGCTTCCTGAAGGCGGGTGGAGGCCGGAAGGGCTTTCACAGTCCCCCGGTGAACGCTGTCCCCTAGGGTTCTGTCTCTTGAGCAGGGCACAGCCTGTGGGGGTGGGGTGGGGGCTGGTTAATGCACTGGGGGTCTGAGGAGAGGTCACAGAAGGTCATTGTTACAGGGATTCCCACGTCGGAATTCCTGGACCCCTCCAGACCTTCCCAACCAGAACCTGCGTGGCTGGTGCTCCCCTCCCGGGGGAGAGAGCTCTGGGGACAGGAGCCAGCCCAGGCTCACCACGTCAGACAGAAACCAGGACACCTGGCTTGGATGGGGAGTCGCAGGCAGGGCTGGTCCTTAAGCTGGGAGAGAGGCGCCAGCCCCTGCCCTCTGGGGAGGGGGCCAGGGGGCAGCACCTGTCCCCGCCCGGCGTCACTTTCCGGGGAACAGGCCCGGCCGCGCCCTCTCCAGCTTCTGGCGCCGCTCAGGGGGGATCTCCTGCAGGTTGATGCCGTGGTTGCTGGCCCTGCAGGGAGAGGGCGCCTCAGGGGTCGAGGATGGGAGGTGGGGTGGCGGGGGATTTAGGGCCCAAGTCTTGCCACTTGGCGGCCGGGCGGGGTCAGGCCCGGCCCGGGGCCAGGGGAAAGGCCGGCCCGCCCCCGGGGGACGGCTCCTCACCCCGGATGCAGGTCCGGCGGCTTGGGGATGGGTTTGGTGAAGCCGCGTCTGCCCACCAGCCAGTACGTCTCCTCCGTGCCCTTGCCCTGGAAGACACGGGGAGGGAGGATCAGACAGGCGGGGCCGGGGCGGGGGCGGGGGGGTGGGGGGAGCGGCGGCCTCACCTTCAGCTCCGTGCGGCCGCGCACCTCGGTCTGGAAGCCCTGGTCCAGGGCGCGCAGGATGCGCACGGTGCTCGCGTTCACGTGGATGCGGTAAGCTGGGGGCAGAGGACGGGGTGACCTGGCTCCGCGCCCGCGTCCTCCCGCTGCCAGTTCCCTGCGGACCCCGCCGCCCCCCCCCCGCTGCCCGCCCCCCGCCCGCCGCCCGCACTCACGCAGCCCCGTGGACTCCATGCGCGAGGCGGTGTTGACCGTGTCGCCGAACAGGCAGTACCTCGGCATGGTGAGCCCCACCACGCCCGCCACGCACGGGCCTGCGGGGAGCGGGGTGGTGGGAGGAGGGACGGGGCTGGAGCTGGCGGCTGGGCGGCCCCTGGGGCCTGGGGGAGGTTAGCGCCCCATCAACCCCACCGGCTCCCCAAAGAAACACTCCCAAGCGCTCCCTGACTGCAGCATGCAGAGGCAGCTCCAGGGCAAGCGCGGCCCCCCCCCCGCCCCAGAGAGGAGCGCCCAGCGAGGGACACGAGTGGGGGAGCACCTACCCGAGTGCAGGCCGATGCGGATGCGCACGGGCACCTCGGGCATGTGGCGCATGCGGAAGGAGCCCACGGCGCTGAGGATGTCCAGGGCCATGCTGGCGATCTCCGCCGCGTGCCGCTGCCCGTTGCGCTGGGGCAGCCCGGAGGCCACCATGTAGGCGTCCCCGATGGTCTCCACCTGAGGGGGGGACGCAGGGCTTCAGGACTGAGCGCCCCCCCCCCCTTGAGGGTCCCTTGTCAGGAGGCCCAAACTGGGTTCGAGCGCAGAGACACCGGGGATCCTCGGAGCTGGGGACTGAGCTGGGGGCTGAGCTGGGGGCTGGCGGGGAGGGAAGGAAAGGAGTTCTGTCCGGGAAAGAGGACCGGGCTGGGGGCCTGAGGGCCGGCGGGGAGGGGCTGGGCCGGGAGGAAGGGCCTGTCCCCTGCACACCCCACCTTGTAGACGTCGTGGGAGCCGATGATGGCATCGAAGAGCGTGTAGAGGTCGTTGAGCAGGTCCACCACCTCGATGGGCTCGCTCATGGCGGAGATGGTGGTGAAGCCCACGATGTCGCTGAAGTACAGGGTCACCTCCTCAAAGTACTCGGGCTCCACGGGCGTCCCCATCTTCAGCGCCTCAGCCACCGACCTAGGGGTGGCAGGCGGCGAGGTCACCCGGAGGCCACCCCAGTCCGGCTGGCGTCCCGCTGCCCTCCCCGCTCTGGCCCCGCGGGCACCTACGGAGGCAGCATCTGCGTGAGGAGCCGGTCCGTCTTCTGCTTCTCCAGCTCCAGCTCCTCCGTGCGCTCCCGGATCAGGTCCTCCAGGTTGCTGGAGTACTGCTCCAGCATCCGCAGCATGGAGTCGATGATGTTGGTCTTGCGGCCCTTGTTGATGCTCTTGAACTAGTGGGAGGAGGCAGCTGGTGGGGCTGCTGAGGACCTTGGCTGCCATGGCCCCTCCTGGGGCAGAGTTATGCCGGATTCTCTCTCTCTCTCTCTCTCTCTCTCTCTCTCTCTCTCTCTCGCCCATTCATTCATCTTCAACTCATCAGGCCCCTCCCACACCCCAGGATGCCGGGCGCTGTGTTTTCGCGGGCACACAGGAAATGGGGACCCCATAAGGCCAGCTGTCCTCGGCTAGTCATTCCCAGAGCACTGAAACCAATCCACCCTCAGCGCCAATTCCCAGGCCCAGGGTCTTTCTGCCACATTTGGCCAGGAACATACTTAGTTCTCAATTCATACTGAGCGGAACCAAATATTTTTACCACCCACAGCTCCGTCTCAGGCCCCAAAGGCCTCTGTGGCCTCCACTCTAACTCTGTCCCCACCCAAAACCCAGTGCTCAGGCTGCCCCTGAGGAAGAGCCTGGCGGGTCAGAGGTCCTGCCAGCTGCCTTCCAGCAGCTCCCCGGGTTGCCGGCAGGTGGCCAGCCCAGTCCTTGCCCTTGCGCAGCCCCTCACCAGGTTGAAGGTGCGGTCCATGGAGGGCCGATGGTCCGGCTGCTCCGCCCAGCACTGCGTCATCAGCTGGATGCACTCCATGGGAGCCTGGTCCATGGACACCAGGGGCCGGCACAGCGGAGGGGGGTTCTGCACCCTCTGCACCACCTCTGGAGGCACGAGGGGACCGTGAGAGGGGGGCACCAGAACAGAAGCCTGACCATTGAAGCTCAAGATGGGAGGGGCGTGGAAGGGGCCCTTTAAATCAGAGCGTTGGTAAGTGGGGAAGGGGGCTGCTGGGAGCGACAAGAGAACCCTGAGCCCTGAATGGTGGGGGCAGGAAGGTGACAGAGACTACCATTTATTACACATAGGAAGCGAGGGCTAGGATGATCAAGTAGCTTGCTGAGTCCTATGGATGATACATAATATAGATTTGAACCATGTTCAACTGCTGTCTTCCCAGCTCTCCCCCTCCCCCTGCTGCCTCCAGAGGCCCCTAAGAACCAGAGAGGAGCCTGTTCCACACGCTGGGGGAGCAGTTTGGAGCCCAGCATCAGGACGGAGGAAACCACTGACGTCTGGCGCCTAAGAACCGCCCCTGCCTGTCCTGAGGCTTGGCTCTCTGCGCCTTCAGACCCGGCTTGAAGGGAGGCCAACATGACTAAGTCTCAGCATTGGGCTTGCGGAAAAGAGGGAGGTTTGGTGTGGCCCGGCTCTGCTGAACAGCAGGAGGCCCTTCTAGCTCAAACCTCACTGGAGGGGGCCGTACCCGCCGGGGTCAGCGCCAGCATGGCGTAGGGCGCGCTGCGGCACACCACCTCCTGCATGATGATGCCCACGCTGAACACGTCGCCGGCCAGCGTGCCCCTGCGCTCCAGGCCCGGGTCCCTGAGCAGCTCCGGAGCTGTCCACAGCTGGTCTGGGGTCGGGGAAGAAGGCGTGGGTGCGCGGAGGGTCTTGGGGGGGAACTGGGGACAGACAACCCCCCCCCTCCCACTCACCAATCCCTCCCCTCCCCCGTCCGAGGCTGCCTGCGGCCCGCAGCTATCCCCAGGGGAGGCCACTCGCAGGGGTCTCAGAAAAGCCCCGCCCTCACGCAGAGGTCCCGCCCCTGGCCCAGAGGAGACCCCGCCCCTCTGGCACAGGCCCCACAAGCCCCGCCTCTGGCCCAGAAAAGACCCCGCCCCTAGGCACAGGCCCCGCCCCCAGGCTAAGTCCCACGTGGAACAGACCGCATCGCAAGGACAGAAAGTCGGCTCCTCAGGGATAAGGCTGCGCCCCGATAGTGCCCCGCCTCTGGGACTTCACCCTCCTCATCCCAGAGGTCACAAGGCCTTGGCAGCAGGGGTCGCGTCCGGGAGATGTGAGATGGAGAGGATGCCAGGCGGAGGGAGAGGATGCCAGGGGGAGGGACAGGAGGGCCTTGAAATTGTGAGTCGGAGAGTCCTACCCTCCGCGCTGGGGGGCTCTGCCAGCACCCTCTGTGCTTCCAGCAGTCTCCCGTGGCCGTGGTCCGTGACTTTTAGCACAAACCTCCCGTCCACCACGCAGTTCCGGGACTTAAGTCGCCCGTGGGCCACGCCTCGGTGGTGCAGGTACCTCATTCCCTGGAGAGGGTGGGTGGGGTGAGGGGCAGCTTCAGCCCCGGCTCCCCTGAGCTCTCATCCCTCCCTCCGCCCCCCCCCCCCGGCCTCCCTGCCCCCCACACACCTTGATGAGGTCCAGGAGCAAGGAGGACTTGAACATCCAGTCCAGCTTTATGTCTCTCTGGGCGAGCAGGTCGTGCAGGGAGCCCCGCGCGCAGTGCTCCGAGACCACGGCCAGCACGGCCTCCCCGGGGGCCGCGGCGCCGTCCGCTCCCCCCGCCAGGAAGAGCCCCAGGTAGAGGGCCACGTTCTCGTGCCGCAGCTCCCGCAGCTGGGGGAAGAAGGTAACAGGCATTTGCCCCGGGAGCAAGGTGGGGACGAGAGGCTGTGACTCAGGACTGGTTTTGAAGATGGGATAACAGTGGTGAACAGAAGGTCTATAGGGCATGTAGGAGGGCTTTCTTCAGCAGACTTCTCTCTCTGAAGAGACATCTTCAAAGGCTACCGTTCAGAGACCGAGTATGGGTTTAGTTTAAAGTTACGAGTGAAAAGACTCCTTTGCACTGGGCATCAGGATCTAGGCAGGTTCCGATTTATTAACCATCAGACTTGGAGCTGTCCAGGCCTCAAGGAAAAACACCTCAGGAAGGAGAAGCCACTGGCACCACCACCTCCCCTTCTAATGTAACAGCTTTTGGGGGAAGAACCAGGGAGAAGCTGCACTGCTTTAAAAAAAAAAAAAAATCCACAAAATACCAGAAATAGCCCTAGATGCCAAAACCGGTTTGGCTCAGTGGATAGAGCATTGGCCTGTTGACTGAAAGGCCCCAGGTTCGATTCCGGTCAAGGGCATGTACCTTGGTTGCGGGCACATCCCCAGTAGGGGGTGTGCAAGAGGTAGCTGATCGATGATTCTCTCTCATCAATGTTTCTAGCTCTCTATCACTCTCTCTTCCTCTCTGTAAAAAATCAATAAAATATATTTAAAAAAATAGAAATAGCCCTAGATGATCTGGCCCAGTGGAAACAGTTTATCTGCGGACTGAAGGGTCCCGGGTTCGATTTCAGCCAAGAGCATATGCCCAGGTTGTGGGCTTGGTCCCCAGTGGAGTATGTGCAAGGGGACAGTCCATTGGTGATTCTCTTTCATCATTGATGTTTCTATCTTTCTATCCCTCTCCCTTCTTTGATCGAGGTCAATATGATTATCTTTAAAACAAACAAACAAACAAACAAAGACCCCACCAGGAATGGCTTGTTCTGGTGAGTCACTCTGCCTGAGGCTCCACCCTCCTCCCCAAGTTCAGGAAGTAGAGGCTGAGTATTCAAGCTGTGGTCCCAGACAGAGGCCCTCACCGCTGGGCATGCTGGGAAATGGGGGCTAGCGGGTGGCTGATTCCTTTTCTAGCTTTCCTTTGGTTCAGGGCTTCTTTCCATCTTCACTGCCTGCCTGCTGTATTAAGTGGTGATTTAGTCCGTTGACAACTACAAGTAGTCCACTTAAGTCATTCTGCAGCCATGACCAAGAGCTTCTGGGGAGGCATCAGGAAGGAGGCCAGGCCAAGACTGCATGGTGTTAGGGGAGCATTAAGGTTGGAAGAACCAGAATAAGCCATTTTATAGCCTCTTTGCCAACTTTTCACTTCACTCTTTTCTATCACTCACTCAACAAACATTCATTGGGTCTCTCTAATGTTCCAGACACTGTGCTGAGTGCTGAAAATATAATGGAGGGGGCCCGGGGAAGCCTTCACACAGCTTTCGGGCTAGTCAGGGAGGCAGATAAATAATCGGGCACACAGAGGAACATAAAATTACATATATGAGCAGCACATCAGAGGAAATAACTGGTGTTATCAGAGAACATAATGGGAAACCTTCAGAGAGGAGGGGACACTTCCCTGAGACCTCTTGATCTTTCCACTGGGGGCCTACCTCTGTACCCAGCTGCAAGGAGAAGGCAAGAAAGGAGAAATGATGCCCCCCCCCCCCATCATGGGCCCAGTCCTACCTTGGAGAAGGCTGTCTTGGTTGCTGGGCGGATAACTATGTGCTGATCCCCTGGGAATTTCTTCAGCCATACCCAGTCTCCCTGGAGCAGAAATATGAGTAGTGAACTCAGTTTCTTTTTATTCTTTTAATATATTTTTATTGACTTTTTACAGGAGGAAGGGAGAGGAATGTTTCATTGATCAGCTGCCTCCTGCATGCCCCTATTGGGGATTGAGCCTGCAACCAAGGTACATTGACCAGAATTGAACACGGAACCTTTCATCCACAGCCTGACGCTCTATCCACTGAGCCAAACCGGTCAGGATGTGAACTCAGTTTCTTAAAACCTGATGCAAAGAGCCCTAGAGTCCCCATATCCACTGCCCCAGAACATTTTCCACGTGACAAAGAGTGTCAGGAGCCAGGAGTTGGGTTTGATGTCAAACCAATCCACTTGTCAGCTAGCTGGGTGGGAGCCCACCCCTGGGTAAGAGATGCAGAAGGCCTGAACGACTTTGCTCACCAACAGTCCTATTGAGCAAGCCATTGCTAACACAAATGTCACTGAGGTCATAGCCGTCATCACCGTCTGGTGCACGAGAGAGCGCTGTGGTGGAGTCAGGAGTCTGGGTAGATCAGGCTTTACTATAGCCTGAAGGTGAAGTTTAGGCAGCTCCCCTCAAGGCTCTGGGCCCCATTGTCCCCAGCTGAATGGCAGGTTGGCTCACGGACATGCAATATCTGCAGCCACACAGGGGCCCACGCTCAGTAGGCCTGAGCTGGTTCAACGATCTGCTGTGGTCATCTTGAATGAACCAGGGGCCCTTCATTTTTATTTTGCCCTGGACCTTGTAGCTGGCCTTGCCTGTTGATAAGGGATTTGGACAAGAAGGGAATTTGGGGAGGGGGGATGTTGATACAGACCCCTAAAAAGCATTTTGAAAGAAAAATGGAGACATTCTGAATTGTCACAAAAACTGAAGGCAGCCAAGCGAGTGTGGCTCAGTGACCTGTGAACCAGTAGGTCATGGTTTGATTTCTTCCAGTTAGAGCACATGTCCGGGTTGTGGGCTCTGTCCCCAGTTGGGGGTGTGCAGAGGCAGCTGATGGAATAGGCTCTATCATCACTGATGTTTCTACCTCTCACTCCCTTTCCCTTACTATCTGAAATCAATAAGAAATATATATATATATTAAAAACAAAAACAGCACTGAGGGCTATGTTTAGTAAAAAGGGCCAGAGATAGGAGACACTCAACATTCTTTAAGGCACAGGGCAGTCCAATACAGTGAGGAATAACCTGCCCAAAATGACGGTAGTGCTGCTCTGAGCTATGGCGTGATGATCTCTACATGACAGTCTCTGTATTTTCTCGGTGACCTGACCCTCTGGAGTTCTAAATATGCCCTCCCCCTCTGATTGGCTGAGCTCTCTCTCAGCTCTCCCTGAATTTGTTCTCATGAACTCCCACTCATCCGCCACTCAGGTTCGCTGAGCCCATGGTTAATGTCCTATGGCCCTTGGTGGCTTTCCTTTTTCCCCTCGAAGGCTCACCCTTCCTGAGTCCGGGTGGAACTGGGTGGAAATGCCGGGCGGGGCCGAAACGTGAGTCTGGTTTGAGGCACGGGTAGCCGTGTCTGGAAACTCGCCCTCCTGAACAATCCGTGTCCTGGAATTGTCCTTTCTGTGGCCGGCAAGCCATATCCCAGAGGCCCCTCCGCCCCAACTTTCCTGGAGGTCTGTGCCCTTCAGTAACCTGGAGGCTTATCACTGAGGCGGGAGGACCCGGGGCTCCCAGCAAAGTGGGGGGGGGGAGGTGTTCTCAGTGGCCACACCAGGCTGCACGCTGGGCCCAGCACGCTCCCCACCAGGCAGGCTCCTGGCCCCTGGGTCACTGAGGTTGGCTCTGCAGACGCCTTACCTGGGTAACAGCTACGTGACAACCCTGGGCAGGAAGGATTCCTGGTTGCTTCCCTTTTAGAAACGTATGGCCTCTCCCTCGATCCTCTTTGGGGTTCCTATCTCCCTTTCCTGAGGATCTGGCTCTGGGAACAGACGGGGCTCGGCCTCCCTGGGTCAGGCTCACCTCATAGAGGCCGATGTTGGAGCTGTCGGCAGGCTGGCTGGGGACGCTGCGAAGGTCTGACACGCTGCGGGCCACCAGACTCGACCGACTACTCCCCGGGGCCACCTGGAGGGCAGAGGTCAATTCAAGGCGTCAAATATACTCCGGGTCCCGGATATACTGAGTTCCCAGGCAGAGTTCTGGGGGTTAAAGAGGCATTAGGGAAGGTGATCCTGACAGTACCTCCCAGTGCACCGCAGTTGACAGTTTACAAAACAAACATTCACTTCCTGTTGGAGCTTCACGCTGTCCCGGGAAGCAGCCAGGACGGGGCCTGTGACCCTCAGTGCACACACCAGGCCTGGGGCAGGGCTGGGGCAGACCCCAGACCTCCTTTCCAGTTGGGGGTTGGGGCGAGGGCTGGGGACCAGATATTTAAGGAATGAGAGTTGGATCCTGGCTGCCTGCTTCTCCCACCTTTTGAGAGCTGCCCCCTGGTGGGTGGAGGAAGGTGATGTCATCCGGAGTTAAGAGGATCTTGTTGGGGCCTGAGGTCATTTGGATGTGAAGCAGCCGGTGCCTGGCGGGGAAGCAGGTCATCTCCAGCGGGCAAAGGGGCCAGCGGGCACGAGAGGAGGCCGGAAGGGGACCATGTCGCTGGGGGAGGGGGGCGGGTAGCCATCCCCAAACCAGACCTCCCTTGGGACTATGACAGCCTTCTAGGACCCGTCCCTCCTGTCCCTTTAAAAAACACTCTCCGCCTCTCTGGAGGGCCCAGTCTTGCTGCACAGTTGCATTTCAGGCGTGAAGAAAGCCAAGCTCCCCTCCTGCTTCCCTCACTGCCTCACTCACCTCACATAATGGGCCAGGAAGGCCCCCGCCAGCCCCATCCCAACCACCAGGAGGAAGCCGATAAAGACCAGGCCCGGGTCCACTCCTGAGGGGCAGGGAGAGGGACCCTGAGGACCATGGCGGAGGGGAGGCACCCTTCCTAGGGAAGCGTGCGGTCAGGCCATACCCTGGAGGCTCCCGGGCGGGGGGTTGGGAGCCGAGAAAGGGAACTAGCCAAAGGCGGTGAGTTCCGATAACGGGGAGCTTCTGGGAATGCCAGGAAGAGGGGGGCGTTCGGGGCTCAGCAAGAGAGGGGTCCCGCACACGTCTCGGGTCCACTGTCTGTCCCCACTCTGTGGGAGGTCCCCGGTGACGGTCCTGGTTGGAGGCTGGGTTTGGCCCTCACCTCCGTTGCAGATGATGTCTGGGTCGAACCAGCAAGAGGGATCGGGCCCAGGCCCCGGGCCCCCTCCAGGGAAATGCACGGGGGTCCCAGCGGAGCGGAAGGAGCCCCGGGTGGGGTCCAGCATGTATGTGGCGAACAGCTGGTCCCCCGCCTCATCTGTGTCCAGCAGCACCAGCGGGGGCTCCTCGGCTCCTCCCAGGGCCCCGCAGAAACCCGGGACCTGGGCCTCCTGGGCGTGGTGGGCCACAGCTGCTCCGGGCACCCCGCCGTCACCTACCGCCGCCCCAGCTCGCGCCACGGCCCCCGCCAACAAGATCACCGCGTCGTAGATGGTGCCGAAGAGTGGGGACACCTGGGGGAGGAGGGGAAGGGGCTCAGGGGGTGGGGTCCCGGCCCATAAACAGACTGCCCTTCTCCTTACCTTTCCCTGGGGCCCTTCAGCCCTTGACTGTTCTCACTTCCCGGTTAGAGGTGCCCCATCTCCCCGTTGTCTCTGGCTATCCCAATTCCTTTCCCACGGATCTCCCTGCTTCTCAGGACTCTCAGACTCTTCTCACCTTTGGTTAATTCTAACTCTCCTTTTCCTACAGATCTTCTCTTCCTTTTCCTGTTGGTGGCCCTGAATATATATATAAGTATTTTAAAATATATTTTATTGATTTTTTTACGGAGAGGAAGGGAAAGGGATAGAGAGCCAGAAACATCCATGAGAGAGAAACATTGAGCAGCTGCCTCCTGCACCCCCCTCTCCCCCCACCGGGGATGTGCCCACAACCAAGGTATATGCCCCCCGACCGGAATCGAACCTGGGACCCCTCAGTCCGCAGACTGAGGCTCTATCCACTGAGCCAAACCGGTTTTGGCCTGGATGTATTTTTAATTGATTTCAGAGAGAGGAAGGAAGAGGGAGAGATAGGAACATCAATGATGAGAATCGTTGATCCGTCAGCTGCCTCCTGCGCGCCCCCTACTGGGGATCCAGCCCGCAACCTGGGAGTGTGCCTTGACCCGCAACGGAAACATGGCCTCCTGCTTCATGGTCGATGCTCAACCACTGAGCCATGCCAACCGGGCCTGACTATATTTTTAACGTCATTACCTACCACTAACCAGGAGCCTTCTAATTCCCATTTTTAGTCTTTTTGTTCCCCGAGACCTTACGTAGCCTCTCTAGTCCCACTTCTCACAGGGCCAGGCAGCATGGGAAGCACGAGGGGTATATTGGTAGACAAGACAGAGTCCCTGACTCAGGGAATCTCCTCTGGCTGGGGAGACAAACAAGGATGTCAGGGCCGGGCAGCGAGTGAGGGCCAGGAACGGAGACAGCTGTGGAGACAGGAAGGAGGGCCCTCCCTCGGGAAATGAGCCGGAATTATCCAGGGAACAGACAGCTGGTGTGGGAGAGCGGGAACAGCACAGCCAGCGGCATGGAGGGAAAGAGAAGGACACATCTAGGGAAACCAAACTAGCCGGTCTGATTGAAGTTCAAGGAAGATGGAAGAGAGAGGACCCCAGATCGGACAGCGATGGGACGAGACCCGTGTTTCTCCTGCAAGAGAAGCCCCTCGGAGGCTTCGGACAGAGGGTGACAGTCCCGTGTCTGAAGTTCAAGCTGATGGTTGGGTGGAGACAGGTCTAGGACAGGTAAGCGCTGAATCAGAGACCATTTGGAAGATTTCGTTCTCAGGTTTGGGCCAGAGATGGCCCGAACCAGGGCAGTGACAGCGAGAATGGAGAGTGGATGGATTTAGAAGTAAACATGACAGGACTTGATGCCTTGCTTATTGAGAACTACAGAGGGTTTCCCCCCCCCACCGCTTTCTCTACTCTCTCTCTCACTTTCACTCCATCCCACCTGTTCCCACTCCTTCCCGCCTCTGGCTGCCTCACATCTGGTATTTCAACCCCCCTTCACTCCCAGCACTCTCTCACAGGGCCCTTTGAGTTGTTAATTTTCTGTGCCCTGACATCTAAATTCCCTTCTATCTTAGTGGCTTACAGCCCCCCTTTTATGCACGGGGTGGGACTAGGTGGTCTGCACAGGGATTCTGGTTCTCAGGGAATCCTGGGTATTAGCTGGTTTCAGGAATAAGCCGCGGATCTAAAGAATTATGGGCCTTTCTGCTTCTCACAAGATGTCATGGCTCTCAACAAGTTAAAACCACAGAGGCCGAACCCGGTTTGGCTCAGTGGGTAGAGTGTTGGTCTGTGGACTGAAAGGTCCCAGGTTCGATTCTGGTCAAGGGCATGTATCCTGGTTGCGGGCACATCCTCCGTAGAGGGTGTGCAGGAGGCAGCTGGTCGATGTCACTCTCTCATCGATGTTTCTAGCTTCTAGCTCTCTATCCCTCCCCCTTCCTCTCTGTAAAAAATCAATAAAATACATTTTAAAAAGCCCCCCAGAGGGAGCACCTCTGAAATCTGTACCCTCTCTCCTTCCTGCCCTCTTAAGAGCACCAGCTGTTTACTATGGTGTCCGCGGTGGTGGTGCTGGAGGCGGGTTTACTTGAAGTATACTGCAAAGATGCTGCAGAATTTAGGGTTCAGTCTCATTTCAGTCTTTCCGGAAACTATGCCCCAAGCAAGCAAGACCAGAGCGTTCACACTACCCAGGAGTCTCCAGGGCAGGTAGAGCTGCTCGTTATTCTCTCCCCATTGTGGTCCTCCTCTCTCCCACAGACTCCATCCTCCTTCTCCAAGGACTCCATCCTCCTCTCTCCCACCAACTCCACCCTCCTCTCTCCACGGACTCCACCCTCCTCTCTCCACGGACTCCACTCTCCTCTCTCCTGACTCCATCCTCCTCTCTCCTCTGACTCCACCCTCCTCTCTCCACGGACTCCACTCTCCTCTCTCCTGACTCCATCCTCCTCTCTCCTCTGACTCCATCCTCCTCTCTCCTCTGACTCCATCCTCCTCTCTCCCACGGACTCCACCCTCCTCTCTCCCACGGACTCCATCCTCCCCTCTCTCCACCGACTTCCCCCTCCTCCCCCCACGGACTCCATCCTCCTCTCTCCACCGACTTCCCCCTCCTCCCCCCACGGACTCCATCCTCCTCTCTCCACCGACTTCCCCCTCCTCCCCCCACGGACTCCATCCTCCTCTCTCCCACCGACTCCATCCTCCTCTCTCCACCGACTCCCTCCTCCTCCCCCCACGGACTCCATCCTCCTCTCTCCCACAGACTCCATCCTCCTCTCTCCACTGACTCCATCCTCCTCTCTCCACGGACTCCATCCTCCTCTCTCCCACAGACTCCATCCTCCTCTCTCCACTGACTCCATCCTCCTCTCTCCACTGACTCCATCCTCCTCTCTCCCACGGACTCCATCCTCCTCTCTCCCACGGACTCTATCCTCCTCTCTCCACTGACTCCATCCTCCTCTCTCCACTGACTCCATCCTCCTCTCTCCACTGACTCCATCCTCCTCTCTCCCACCGACTCCATCCTCCTCTCTCCACTGACTCCATCCTCCTCTCTCCACGGACTCCATCCTCCTCTCTCCCACAGACTCCATCCTCCTCTCTCCACTGACTCCATCCTCCTCTCTCCACTGACTCCATCCTCCTCTCTCCCACGGACTCCATCCTCCTCTCTCCCACGGACTCTATCCTCCTCTCTCCACTGACTCCATCCTCCTCTCTCCACTGACTCCATCCTCCTCTCTCCACTGACTCCATCCTCCTCTCTCCCACCGACTCCATCCTCCTCTCTCCACTGACTCTATCCTCCTCTCTCCACGGACTCCATCCTCCTCTCTCCCACTGACTCCATCCTCCGCTCATGCTATGACTGTATCCACTTCTCCACCCCTTGCCCCCAGCCTCCCTGCCCCAACGTGGCCATCCCCCCTCTGCTTTCTTCCCCAGCTCCCCGCCCTCCCTCTCCTCCCCGTCCCTCTCCCAGGCAGCGGCTACCTGCTGCAGGTTGAGGTCCGGGGGCAGCTCCCGCTGCTCCTGGGCCCGGCGCAGGCCGGCCAGCACGCTGCCCCCGGGCGCACAGCGGCGCGTGAGGGTGAGCACCGCGTCGTGCGCCCTGCGGAGCCGGGAGCTGTTGGCCAGCGCGGCCACGGCCGCGGGGCCGGGGGGCACGGCGTAGTGGAGCGTGTCGAAGGGCAGGAAGGCCAGGGAGCCGTCCGCCAGGCCCAGCTCCTCCGCCGCCTCCAGGAGGCAGCGCTGCTCCTCGCCGCCCAGCAGCACCGAGTGCATCACCATGATCACCGCTGCGGACAGACAGGAGCTCCCGGGTCCGCCCGCCGGGGCCCGCGGGGCGCCCCAGCCCACCCCTCGCCCCGCGGGAGCCTACCTCTGACCCCGGGCCCCGCCCGCACCCTCCGCAGGGCCGCCCGGGCTCCGGACACGTCCGAGGGCTCCATGGCTGTGACCAGGGCGACCGGCAGCCCGCGGGCCCGGAGCGCCGCGGCCAGCGAGCGCCCCGCCTCCACCCACAGGTCCTGCGGGGCGGTGACCAGGGCCACGCGCGCCCAGCGGAAGGCGCGGAGGAGCGCGTACAGGGCATCGGCCGCGGGGGCCCCCGCGGGGGCCGTGGTGCCCGCCGCCCGCGCCCCCGGGCAGCCCCAGGGCACCAGCGCCACCCCCGCCTCCTGCGCCAGCAGCTCGGCCGGCCGGCAGGCCGCGGGGTGCACGGGGCCCACGAGGCCCGAGACGCGGGCCAGCGCGGCGGCCACGGCCCGCAGCGCGCCCGGCGCCCCGCACGGCTCGGGCAGCAGCGCCACCTCCAGGCGGGGCGCGCCCCGGGCCGCCTCCCGGTTGAGGCGCGCGGCGGCCAGGCGGGCGGCCAGCGCGGGGCGCGCGCGCGCGAAGATGGGGTCGCAGGCCCAGGGGCCCAGCACCCCGACCGTGAGCGCGGCGGGGAGCGCCGGCGGCGGCAGCAGCAGCAGCAGCAGCAGCAGCGGCGGCGGCGGGAGCCACGGCCGGGCGTCCGGACGGCCGGTCATTGCCCGCTTCTGCAGCACAAACAGAGCAGGGGGTACCCCAATCCTGATGAGACACCCCCGCACCCCCCAGCTCTCCTGGGCTCTCTCAGCACCCCCTCATCCCCCCGTTTCTCAAAGTCCCGTTAACCCAGTGTCTCCACTTCCCTGCCTCCAGCTTGGATGACCAGATGGGGTCCGGGAGCCCACCGCACCTCCCAACCCTTCGGCTTCCTGCTCCCTTTTGGCTGCCCCTCTCCCCTGGTCAGAGCCCCCGGGAAGTGGGGGTCAGAGGGACAGACCAACGCCCCCCCCCCCCATAGCGTCAGGGGGAGAAGGAACGGTCCACGCGGAGGGGCCTTCGCCGCTCACCGTGAAGCAGGGGCGCGGCCGGGGTGCGGGGTCCCAGCCCTCGCACCGGTCTCCTCTCCAGCCGGCCGGGCGGGGGTGTGGGAACAGCCAGCCCGAGCCCTTAATCCGCCTGAGCTGCTTAGCGCCCCTTAATCAGGCGGGGGGGGGGGGCGCTGGAGGAGGTTGGGACTTGGGGGGGTATCTGTCCTGACTTCCAGGTTCTTTCCCCCCAAACCTCCCAGCGCCCCGATCACAGCCTCAGCACAAAGGGAACTACAGGCCCCCCTTCAGGCTGCTCAGCCCGAACAGTGACCAGACTTGCCCACGGGCACTGCGGGCGCTCCGGCCCGGGTGGGAGCTCCCAGTTCCATTCCCTCCATCTCTGCCTCCCGTTTTGCCAGTTAAAGCCCAAGCCCCATCCCTTGGCTGGCAAAGTGTGTGCCCCAGAGGCCAGACCCAAACCGGCCCACCTGCCTGCCTCTCTCCTGCCCGCGCCTCTCCCGGCCCCGAAACATCGGCCGGGCCGTGGGGAGGCAGGACCCGCAGGCCGAGGAGAAACGCTAGGCAGAGTCCTCCTCCTGACGTGGTGACGCTGGGAAAACTGCTTCATCTCTTGGAGGTTTGTGTGGAAGTCACCTGTGGCAACGAACATAATTTCCTAGATGACAAAAACAAATCAAGTTTAAAGGAGTACGTGATGGGCAACTTGCCCTGCTGTATACCAACATTTACACAAAGCGCCCAGCCGGGTGTGGCTCAGGGGTTGAGTGACGACCCAAGAACCACGAGGTCACCGGTTTGATTCCGGTCAGGGCACATGCCTAGGTTGTGGGCTGGATCCCCAGTGGGGGGCGTGCAGGAGGCAGACAATCAATGATTCTCTCTCATCATGGATGTTTCTATCTCTCTCTCCCTCTCTCTTCCTCTCTGAAATCAATAAAAAAATATATTTAAAAAATTATACAAAGCTATAATAATTAAGATACTTTATAGTATTTTTTTTTTTTAGTGGTAAGCAAATAGACCAATGCGACAGAATGGAAAACACTGAAAAACAACAACACAGCAAGCCCTGGCCGGTTAGCTCAGGCGAGGAGCGAGCTGTTCCGGGCCTGGCTGCTCCGGGCCTAGCCTCTGATGAGGAGCAGAATTTTTTGAACTTTGTTTTTATAGTAAATTATGTAAAATATAAAATTTGCCATTTTGAACATGTTATAAGTGTACAATTCAATGGCATTAAATATATTCACAGGGTTTTGCCACATCACTACTACCCATCTCTAAAACCTCTTAATCACCGCACACCAAAACCCCAACCCAGTAAACACTAATTCCTCATTTCTCCCTCCCCCAGCCCCTGGCACCACCATTCTACTATTTCTGTGACTTTGACTGCTCTAGGTACCTCATATCAATGGATCATACAGCACGTGTGTCTTGCATATTTCACTTAGCATAATGCCCTCAACATTCATCCATGTTGTAGCGTGTGTCAGAATTTCCTTTCTTTTTAAGGCTGAATTGTATGTCTATACCGCAGCTTGCTAATCCGTTCATTTGTCCATAGACACCTGAGTTATTCCCACCTTTTGCCTATTGTGAATAATTCTGCTGTGAACACGGGTTGCAGCCGAGACCGGTTTGGCTCAATGAATAGAGCGTCGGCTTGGGGAACTGAAGGGTCCTGGGTTCGATTCCGGTCAAGGGCATGTACCTTGGTTGCAGGCGTATCCCCAGTAGGGGGTGTGCAAGAGGCAGCTGATCAATGACTCTCTCATCAATGTTTCTAGCTCTCTATCTCTCTCCCTTCCTCTCTGTACAAAATCAATAAAATATATTTATAAAAAAAAAAAAAAAAAAAGAACATGGGTTGCAAACATCTGTTTGAGTCCCTCCTTTAAATTTTTTGGGGTCTATACCCAGAAGTGGAATTGCTGGATCCTATAACAATTCTATTTTTAACTTTTTGAGGATTCTGCCATACTGTTTTTCTACAGCGGCCGAACCAGTTTATATTCCAGGGGCAGAATATTTTAAATCCCGCCTGGTCCCCAGCCTCCAGGCGTCCAGCCCTCCCGAGGACTCAGAGCAGAGCCTGTTTGTTTGTTTGTTTGTCGCGGCTAAAACTGTGCTGGAGCAAAACACCCTTACAGAGAGGCGGGCGCCCTTGGCGTGGCAGTTCGGCGGGAGTTCCCAGAGGGGATTTATATTTGAGTCCTATAAATAACCTCGGCTGCTGGAGCGCTCGCTCTCCGGAAGGTCGGAAGGTCGTCGTTTCTCCGTTTCTTGAGAGGGAAAGGGAAAAGGTCTTTCTCCTGAGATTTTTCATCCCTCCCCCTCCCTCCATGCAGTCATGAAATCTGGAGTGGACAGAAGGAATTAGAAGTTTCTTTTTTAATTTAATTTTATTTTTTATTTTAATGAGAAGTTTATTTTTACTAATTCACTAGAGTAGAATGCAATAAAATAACAGAATTTGAATAAATTAAACTGGCTAATGACAAATAATCAGTTTTCCTCAGTGATGATTCTTCTACATAAACAGGATAATTAAATCCCAAAGGGTCTTTTTGGTGTACCTTCAACATTCTTACACTACATAACCAATCAGGGACATTTTTTACAGATAAACAAAGAGTACAAGTAGCTTTACAGCAAGTTGAGTCTATTAAGTAGATTTGTTATAACAAAGAATTTCTGATACAAAAATTGCTCACTGCACACGGAACTCCAGAGAAGTGATGCCAGGAGATGGCTGATGTTAGAAGGTATTATTGAAGTTGGGTGGGGTGAGAAGTGAGGGATAAATTAAAATCTGGCAAGTAACTCCTGAAGCAGAGCCTCTTTTTAGAGGGCCTACAAAAACTGATGTCACCTTTTTAAATCTCTGCAGATAAGTCCACTTGTTAAGAACTGAAGACCATGCCGAAACCGGTTTGGCTCATTGGATAGAACATTGGCCTGCGGACTGAAGGGTCCCAGGTTCCGTTCCGGTCAAGGGCATGTACCTTCCTTGCAGGCACATCCCCAGTAGGGAGTGTGCAAGAGGCAGCTGATCGATGATTCTTTCTCATTGATGTTTCTTACTCTCTCTCTCTCTTCCTCTCTGTAAAAAGTCAATAAAATATATTTTAAAGAAAAGAAAAAAAAAAAGAACTGAAGACCATTTTATTATCATTCATGCAGCAAAATGCAGCAGTCACACTGTTTCCAAAAGGGTCCTAAAAACTGTAGTGCTAAGGAAACAAAATCTGAGAAAACAATTACAAACACATCAACATTTTTTCCCCAAAGAAATGTGTTCAAAACAGTGACTTTTATAAAAGATGCCTATTTGTTTTAAATGAGGGAAAAAGAACTCTATGAAAGATCAAAGACTCATTTCACAGCTATTTTATACTGCATCAATAATTTAACAATATAAAAACCAGGGGCATCAACCTTTTAAAAATTAGGTCTGAAAGATCAAGAGAAGTATCGATGGGGGGAGGTGTTTTATAGACCCCCAAACGCCAGTATTCCAGCTCCGTGTCCTGTCCCGTTGTGATGATTGATTGGTAAAAATCTCAGCGATGCAGTGATTCGAGTTTTCGTAACTTCAAGGATGTGTTAGAAGACAACGCATCTTGGTTTGAAGAATTTGTTGCATCCGAAGGCTGGAACAGTACTCTACCCCGATGATTGAAGACGTAAAACGATGGGTGATTCCGTAATGTGTCAAAGGTCTTATGTTTTAGTTCTGACGTAGCATCCATATCTTTAAACTCCCCTGCGATATGAACTATGCCGTAACAGGTAACTGCGAAAGCCAAGAGGATCTGAAGAACTATATCTATGGGCAGGGATTCATCCTCCTTTTCTGTTAATCGCATGTAAGAACGATGCTGGGCGGCGGAGAAGGCTGCGTGGGCTAGGGCAAAAAGGCCGACGCCCACCAGCCCCTTCCACAGCGAGGGCACCATGGCTCCGGACCAGCAGCCCAGCAAAAGCAACTCTTATTTCATTAAACGACACTGGCCTAACTGAAGAGGCTAAGCTATTTGCTCTGCAGTCCGTCCTAGACTTTGCTTTAGATTTTTCCTCTTGGTGTCATTTTCCTCCCCTTTCAATCCTGTAGTTCCTGCTTTATTTATAATGTTGAAGTTAAAGATTTTTGGAAATGATACTCACAGATGGATGCTGGAGACACAAAAAAGTCACGGCCCACGTTCAGTGGCGGTAAGATTCATCAAGGCTAAGATGGGAGAGGCCACATTTTTCCACTGTTATCGGGTAATTCACCAATCGGCAGCGTCGGAATTTGAACCCGGCGCCGCACTTCCGTCAGGGAAGGGAGCCCGGGGCGTTCAGAGGGACCTTCTCCAGGAGGCGAAGCGTCCCTGACTCCGTGTAGCGCCCGACCACGCGCCAATCAGAGGCTGCCTTTGCCCGGAATTAGAAGTTTGTTTGTAGAGTCACTGCAGCAGTAAAAAATAAAATAAAATAAAAAATAAAAAGGGAGGAGGACAATGATTTCTCAAAGTTTCAATGAGACAAAGGACTTTTAGTCTTTTTTATCCCAGGTGGCCTGAATCTGAGAGGAGCAGACAAGTTGGGGTGGGGTGAGGGGTGGAAGCCTTATTCCTAAAAAAACAATTCAGGTTGAGTTAAACAATAATACTAAATCCAAAAAAATTAGAAGAGGTGAAAGCCAGGATTTCATCAAACTGCAGTCTGTAATAGAGAATAGTGAGGAGAGAACAGAAATACATAGTCTCCCTATTAAATTAAAAAAATAAAATTTAAATTACCACTTTTTTTGTGTGTGTGTTTTTTCCCCTGCCTACAGAAGCAATGCACATTTCCTGTACAAGTTAAAACATACGTATTTTGTCTTTTAATTGTTCCTGTAGGTTTTTCTTTAACTGGTTGTTGCTTATTAATTTCTATTTTTCTCTTTATAATATACCTTGGGCATTTTCCCATGTCCTTATAGATTTACCTCATGTTCCCATGTTCTTGAGTATAGATTTACCTCATTTCCTTAAGTAGTGTTTTTCTGTTTATATTTTTATTGATTTTTTAATTTATTTATATTTTTATTTTTTTTAAAACACTGTGCGACATTTTAACATTAAGCAAGAAATAGTATTTATTTTTTTAAAATATATTTTATTGATTTTTTACAGAGAGATAGAGAGCTAGAAACATCGATGAGAGAGAAACATCGACCAGCTGCCCCTTGCACACCCCCTACTGGGGATGTGCCCGCAACCAACGCACATGCCCTTGACCGGAATCGAACCCGGGATCCCTCAGTTCGCAGACCGACGCTCTACCACTGAGCCACACCGGTTTGGGCTTTATTGATTTTTTTTAATAGAGAGGAGGAGAGAGGAATAGAGAGTTAGAAACGTCGATGAGAGAGAAATCATCCATCAGCTGCCTCCTGCACACCCCCTACTGGGGATGTGCCCGCAACCAAGGTACATGCCCTTGACCGGAATCGAACCTGGGACCTTTCAGTCCACAGGCCGATGCTCTATCCACTGAGCCAAACCGGTTTAGGCTTAGGCTGTTTTTTCTGTTTAAATGTACATAAACATTAGGATCAGGAGCTGGGAAGATTATTCTGTATTATCCAGATGGGCCCTAAATGCCATCACAACTGTCCTGATAAGAGCGAGGCAGAGGGAGATTTGAGAGAAAAGAAGGAAGTAGATGAGGACTAAAGCAAGATGCTGACTTGGAGCATGGAGGAAGGGGCCATAAGCCACGGGTTAAAGGAACAGAACTCTAGAAGCTGGAAAAGGCCAGGAAATGGGTTTTCCAGAAAGCCTCTGAGAGTCTCCAGAGTGGGACCCTGCCGACACCTAAATTTGGGCTCCATGAAACTGAGTTCGGACTTCTGGCTTCCAGAACTATGAGCGAACAAATGTGCGTTGTTTCAAGCCACCAGGTTTACGGTGACGTGTTACAGCAGCCACAGAAAAGCAACACTAGTCATAGGCCTTTATCTTCTTTTGTATATGTACATGGCACAGCTGCAAATGTGGGCTCAAAATTACTGTAAGGAAGTTGGACTTTCCCCAAAGAGCAAGAAGTATGTTATGAAATAATTTTAAAATCAAGTCTTAGTAAAACGTTAAATTTTATTTATTTTTTAAAATATTTTTATTGACTTCAGAGAAGAAAGAAGTGGGATAGAGAGATAAGAAACATCAGTGATGAGCGAGAATCATCGATCGGCTGCCGCCCACACATCCCACCCTGGGGAGTCCAAAACCCGGACATGTGTCCCGGTCAGACATTGAACCATGACCTCCTGGTTTATAGATTGACAGTCAACCACTGAGCCACACTGGCCAGGCTTCTCTTTTTGATGATGGCCATTCTGTCATGTGTGAGGGGACATCTCATTGTGGCTTTTGGTTTGTCTTTTTGAAACTTCTTTTCTATTCACACCCAGTCAGAAAGTTGAAAAGAATTCAGATTCTAGCTGAAACAGGTTTGGCTCAGTGGATAGAGCATTGGCCTGCGGACTGACAGGGGGGAAAAGGGAGAAAGAAAGAGCCCAGGTTCAATTCCAGTCAAGGGCATGTACCTTAGTTGCGGGCACATCCCCAGTAGGGGGCGTGCAAGAGGCAGCTGATAGATGATTCTCTCTCATCTATGTTTCTAACTATCTCTCTCCCTTCCTTTCTGTAAAAAATCAATAAAATATATTTTTTAAAAAGGAATCCAGATTCTAGAATTTTAATTTCAGATTAAGAAAAAAATATTGAGCCTTTTATTTTTGAATACTATATCTTCTATTTTTGTAATTATTCCTAAAAAATCAATTGCATTACATTTCTCAAATATTTAGGAAGACAGCTACGTTTTGCTGGTTTCCTTTCTCACCATTGTTTCTTTTTTATTGTGCTTCACCGCTTCCTGTGTTCCTGATTCTGATTTGCTTGTGTAGCAGGGGGCACCCTTACACCCACATTCAGGAATGCATATGATAGAGACGCTTTATATTTGTGACTGATCTTGTCTCCTTCCTTCCTCACGCTGACAGAGTCCGTTAATGACGGGCTCACGAACTCTGTTTCCTCCAGAACAGACACACCGTCCTTGGAATCAATCCAGGGTGGGGCAAAAGCAGGTTTACCGTTGTTCACAGGGAAAATAACGCAGTCATTAATAAATAATAACACAAGCGTAAACTCTGTTTCGCAAACTCATAATTGTAAACCTACTTTTGCTCCACTCTGTATGCAGCCATCTCCACGTTCGTCTTCACAAGGCTGTCCTCCCGCTTCTCACTGCCGGTCCCCAGGCGGCCCCTGGGCACGCTGAGAGGGGTGGCTGTCCCTGTGTGTCCTCAGCGGACTCCGGACCCAGCCGGGCGGGTGGTTTGCTCTCTGGACTGGTGCATTCGGGGAGCAACAGGCCCCACCTGACCTTGGGTCCGTCATGGCATCCACTGCTGCCGGCGGCCTTCAATGTCTCTTCTCTTCAGCCTCAGGGTCGGCTGTCTGAGGGGCCTGTCAGGAGGCCAGGCCTCCTCTCACTGTGCCAGGCCGGGCGTGCTGGGTCCCCTGCACCAAACCACGTTGCCAGGCTCTCCTCCTTCCTTCCCTCCTCCGGCCTCTTCCATGCTCTGGTCCAAATTCCCGTTGGGCGCAGCTACCTAAGGGGCTTCTGGTTTGAAGCTTCCCCTCGAGGGTCCAGTGGTCGGCAAACCGAGGCTCGAGAGCCACATGCGGCTCTTTGGCCCCTTGAGTGTTCTGATGCCATTTCTTCAAAATAGACTCGCCCAGGCCGAAAACCGACCTCTGCGCATGGGCCTCGAAGTTTCCATCGCACTGTACGTGCGCGCCCGCACGTGGTATTGTGGGAAGAGCCACACTCAAGGGACCAAAGAGCCGCATGTGGCTCTCGAACCGCGGTTCGCCGGCCACTGCCCTAGTCTGGGTTCACGAGCTCCTGCAGATCCTGTGGTTGGATTCACCATGCCGGCACTCTCCAATCCCAAACCAGGAAGGGGAAGCAAGAACACGTGGCCTGACCTTTCCCTCCTCTCATGTCCTCCGCGGCCTGAGGAGTTGGGGTTCGCTCCTTTAGCAGGAAAAGGTAAGCTCTCTCTCTTAGCTGAGGCTGCCACTATGTCTCCCCTCTCTCCTCGTAAGGACTCTGAGCCTTGCCACGCCGTCTTCCGCTGAGGCCCCAGGGCTGTTTCCTGTGCGTTGGGGGGCGCACACCGTGCTTGTGCATTGACGGGCCTGGTTTTTTCTATCGGAACCACCAGCTTCCTTAGAAATAGGACGTAGTATGGAAGGAAATAATTATAAACCCAAAGATGTCCTGAGCGTTCATCATTGGCTGGCCTGCTAAATCACAAGGTGTTTTTATTTGTTCTGTTTTTTAATATGTTTTTGTTGACTTATTTATTTTTTATTTGTTTATATATTTTTTTTTAGAAAGGAGAAAGGAGAGGGAGAGGAGAGAGAAAGAAACATCAATCTGCTGCTTCTGACCCAGGCATGTGCCCTGACCAGGAATCAAACCAGAACCTGGGACGGCACTCAACCACCTGAGCCATAGCGGCCATTCCATTATGCTCTGTTTCTATTGTTTTTCATTATATTCTGACTTTCTAACCACACTTCCTTTTCTATAGCTGGTTGGCTTGGGGGTGCTATTTTTTATTGTAGTAAAATATACATAACCCAATATTGACATTGTAAGCATTCTAAGTGCACCGTTTAGAGGCATTAAGAGGCATTCACAATTCTGTTTACACGTCATCTCTGCCTCTACCCAATGTTTTCCATCATTCCCAGTGAACAGCTTCCCCCGATCCCCTCCCTCTGGCTCCCCTGTAACTTCCATTCCACTCTCTCCTATTGCAGGGACCTCATGTAGATGGAGTCATACAACATCTGTCTTTCTGTGTCTGGCAATTTCACTTAGCTCAGTGTTTTCAGGGCTTATCCATGTGATAGCATGTATGACAATTTCATTCATTCTTATGACTGACCAATATCCCATTGTAGGTGTATACCACATTTCCTATACCAGGTCGTTGTTTCTATGAATGTGATTGCGAATGACCCAGGTCCCGCATGGTTCAGGGTTCGGGCTCTGGAAGAGGGGCTGCACGCAAATGAAAGAGACGAGACAAGAAATAATTTGGAAATATTGGGGGACCAGGCGTGAGCCCAGCTCAAGAGGAAGGACTCTGCTGGGGTGCCGGCCCGCCATCCCTTTATTCAGTTTGGGAGACCCCTATAGCCCATAGGCAGGCAATCTCCAGTGACAGGCAGACTATCGCATCCGTAAGGATTTACGTGACTGTCCGGTGGGGAAGTTGCTTCAGCTGCCCTTGTTTCGACTGGTATAGCTCTGACCTTTGCCAGAGCTCAAGGGTCACCAGCCTTCTGCTAGTGAAGACATGAGGCCGTTTCCTGCCTGTGATTCTGTCACAAACATTGCTGAGGGTGTTAATTTGAATATTTTAATACATTTGTATTTCCTCCATTCCACCAGGGAGCGTTCTTTTCCAGATTGCCCTTCCTAATGCTACTACTGCTTCTTCTTCTTCTTCTTCTTCTTCTTCTTCTTCTTCTTCTTCTTCTTTATATATATTTTTAAAAATATATATTTTATTAATTTTTTACAGAGAGGAAGGGAGAGAGATAGAGAGCTAGAAACATTGATGAGAGAGAAACATCGACCGGCTGTCTCCTGCACACTCTCTACTGGGGATGTGCCCGCAACCAACGTACATGCCTCTGACCGGAATCGAACCTGGGACCTTTCAGTCCGCAGACCGATGCTCTACCACTGAGCCAAACCGGTTTCAGCTTCTTCATATATCTTTATTGATTTCAGAGTAGACGGAAATGGGAGAGAGAAAAAAACATCAATGATGAAAGAGAATCATTGATTGGCTGCCTCCACTGGGAATCCAGCCCTGATCAGGAATCAAACTGTTACTCCTGGTTCATAGGTCGATGCTCAACCACTGGCCAGGTCCTGACACACCTTTTTAAGAGGTTAATGGCCCTTACTTGTAAGTGATTCTCCCTAGTCTATTCACACTTATGTGTGGTGATGGAAGCGGGAGAACAGAGGTTGCTGTGGGCTCCTTAGGTATTTGCACAAATCTTTTGCTTCCTCTATTTCTGCTCTCTGCTCCCCACTCCCACCCTGGCTCAGTGAGGGCTGGCACCATAGATGGGTGCTATGTGAGTGGAGACAGTGCCAACAGACACAGTTACCGGAGACAGAGCGCCCAACGGATAAGGCAGGGGCTGAAAGGGCTGGAGCAACAGCCCAAGGGCACCTGCTGTGGAGCCAAAGGGGGAGCCGGGCCACCCTCTCCCCAGCCTGCCCTTCCCCGGCCTCAGCAAACCCCGAGGACCTCTGAGCTGTCTGGGTGCAGAGGGTCAAGTAACTGTGCAAGGGCTGGGCTGGGTGGCAGCTGGGCTGGGGTGGCAGCTGGGCTGGGTGGCAGCTGGGCTGGGGTGGCAGCTGGGCTGGGTGGCAGCTGGGCTGGGGTGGCAGCTGGGCTAGGTGGCAGCTGGGCTAGGTGGCAGCTGGGCTGGGGTGGCAGCTGGGCTGGGTGGAAGCTGGGCTGGGTGGTGTCTGAATTGAAGTGGTGGCAGGAATTTGCTGGAACGCCGCACACACTGCCTCTCTGGCTTCCCCACCCGCTCCTGTACCTGCTTTGGCGAGTCCTCACAGGCTCAGGACTGAGGCAGATCAGCACAATGACGTGGGCACCAGCACAGCCCAAAAGCCCTTTTGCCCGGACACGTAGCCCCCCCCCCCAGGCCCTGCGCTGGCGCTGGCGCTGGCACCTGGCTGTGCTCAGGAGAAACAGCCCCCCCCCTCGGGGGAGCGGGAAGCCCTCCTGTGCGGGGGTCTCTGCTCTGCTGACCTCTCTCCCAGCAGAAAACACATTTCCTAGCCCTCCAATACTCTGTTCTGTCCGTGGCATTCCCTGTGCGTTTTTCTGGTTTGCCGGATCGGGTCTTTTTCCTTTTTCTTTTTCATGTTGTATTTCTCCCTTCGATCATTTCCGTGGGATGTGGAGAGAACAGGTCAGTGTGTGGAACAGTCCTTGAAACCAGGAGCCAATGAAGTGTACTTGACTGGATTTTAAAACTCTAGTTCATTACTGTTGTCTATTTCTCTTCTATATGTTTCCTTTTTTGATAGTTATAAAAATTAACTCCTAATGGTCTAGCTCAGTGATTCTCAACCTGTGGGATGTGACCCCTTTGCGGATCGAATGACCCTTTCACAGGGGTGGCCTGTGACATCCTGCATATCGCCGAAACCGGTTTGGCTCAGTGGTAGAGCGTTGGTCTGCGGACTGAAGGGTCCCAGGTTCGATTCCGGTCAAGGGCATGTGCCTTGGTTGCAGGCACATCCCCAGTGGGGGGTGTGCAAGAGGCAACTGGTCGGTGTTTCTCTCTCATCGATGTTTCTAGCTCTCTCTCTCTCTTCCTTCATCTCTGTAAGAAAATCACTAAAATATATTTAAATATATTTATCAGATATTTACATTACGATTCATAACAGTAGCAAAATTACAGTTATGAAGTAGCAACAGAAATAATCTTATAGTTGGGAGTCACCACCACATGAGGAACTGTATGAAAGGGTCATGGCCTTAGAAAGGTTGAGAACCACCGGTCTAGCACATTCTAAATTCACTGTGTGATTTTGGGACGCGTTTAGTTTAGGGTCATAGTTCTGAAGTACAAAGTATTATGGGGAAGGGCTGTGATCAGGATTATAAATAGCAGCAGTTAGATACTTTTTTGAACAAGGAAAGTTATTCTAAATTAACCTAGCTATGTGCAGACTGTTGGGACACTTGGTGGATTGAAATAAAGGCATATTGTCCAGAATGAGAAACCATATTTTCCACCAGGGGGAGCTGTAGGGCTATGGCTGAAGTGGGGTTTTTTTGTTTTTGTTTTAAAAGAGAAATGTTTCTTTAAGTATTTCTTGGACTATTTTTAAACAGGATTCTCCTGATAGATTCAGGCAGAGACACAGACCAAACAGGCTAAGGAGGAAGCCATCGTGGCTCTCCTAACTGAACATTTACGGAGAGCCTAGACCTCAGGCACAGCGGGGCTGATTTAAACAGCCCCATCCTTCCAGGCTTAAGTTCAACAAGACCCCACTTATCTAACGGCTTCCATGGTAACCACACAGGAACCTTATTTCCTTTCATTTGCCCTTTGATTTTGATTTTTTTCTTTTTTTAAAAATATATTTTATTGATTTTTACAGAGAGAAAGAGAGAGGGTTAGAGAGTTAGAAACATCGATGGGAGAGAAACATTGATCAGCTGCCTCCTGCACACCCCCTACTGGGGATGTGCCCGCAACCAAGGTACATGCCCTTGACCAGAATCGAACCAAGGACCTTTCAGTCTGCAGGCTGATGCTCTATCCACTGAGCCAAACCAGTTTTGGCTTGATTTTTTTTTTTTTTCAAACTGGCCTCACCTGGAACCTTATATCCTTTCATTTGCCCTTTTATTTTGATTTTTTTCAAACTGGCCTCACCTGGCGCCCTGACTCTTCCTCACCCTCTCCCTCTCCCTCTCCCTGGCTTAATCATTAAGTGGTCGGGACCATGACGTTCTGGTCAGCATTCAGTAGTTTTTGGAAGAAAAAAAACCTCAGGTCTGTTGACCACAGAGAAAGAGTTTCGGCCAAAGTAGAGATAACAGCCTCTAGGCCTGTTAGTTTCAGCTCGAGAACAACCCCACAAACCACAGCTTTGTGAAACCGGGCGAAGCAACACCTTGGCTGACATCGGGTCCAGACGCCATGACCAACTACCCCCTACCCTAGTGCTTACCGATCGGATCGGTAGACACCACGACCCTGACCATGACCCGAACTCGCTCAGTCACAATGATTCATGATTTCCCCCTGGGAGTCATCGGGGAGTCAGGTCTTTGAGCTCCTGTGACCCCAGGCATGGCGCCAGCTCCTTAAGAAATCCTCCCTCTCGTGATGCACGCAGGCCAAGGGCCCCTTCAGTCCGGTAACGCCACGAAAGTCTGAGAATTGAGTCTCCGGACTCTGACGTCTCCCCAGCCCCTGGCAGTCCCTGGGCAGCGTGATAGATTGGCAAGGCCTGGGTCACCTGGGGCTGAGGGTGGAGCCAGCTAACCCGGGTGACATGAACAGAGGGCGAGGGAGGAGAGGTCTGTGACAAAATCAGGCTCTGCGGGTGCTGGACAGGCCTCGGGAACGACGGCGAGGGCACAGGGAGAGGGAGTGAGGTGAGGGCACAGGGAGAGGGTGTGAGGTGAGGGCACAGGGAGAGGGAGCGAGGTGAGGGCACAGGGAGAGGGAGTGAGGTGAGGCACAGGGAGAGGGAGTGAGGTGAGGCACAGGGAGACGGAGTGAGGTGAGGGCACAGGGAGACGGAGTGAGGTGAGGGCACAGGGAGACAGAGTGAGGTGAGGGCACAGGGAGAGGGAGCGAGGTGAGGCACAGGGAGACAGAGTGAGGTGAGGCACAGGGAGACGGAGTGAGGTCGTGCGAAGCTGGGAGACAAAGGGTCCAGCCCAGCCTACAGGAGCAGCTTCAGGCAAGGCGAGAGCCCCCTCTGCCAGCCACGGTGACGAGCAGGCTCTGCTGAACTAGTGACACAGGCACGGGCGCAGGGGATGACACGGTTGGCATTTGGTCCTGTGAGGCCATGACGGAAGGAGGTATGTTCCACGGGCCACGGGAAGGCAGCGAACTCAGAGGAGGCGTGATGAGTGAGTTGGCCGTGGGGATGCCGATGTCTGAGAATGAGGAGCTGGCGCGGATGAAGGGAGGCTGTGCTCACGGTCAGAGGATGGGGATGCTCATCAGGGAACGGAGGCGTCCCCTTCAGGAAGCAATGGGGAGAGAGGCCAAGGACCCCAAACCTCCCCACGCAGGGGTCTGTGGAGTCTGGGGGGAGCTTCTGGGCAGAGGAGCCCCTGGTGAAAGAGGACATGGAGGGGGAATTCGGAGACTGTGTTACTGCCGGAGAGACTGGGTGAAACAGATCTGCTCACCTCCTCTCCCTCCCCAAACCTCCAACGCAGGAATTAAAAAGGCGTGGAGCCATAGGCCACAAAGAAGGGGGCGGGACCGAGAGCAGACAGGGAAGTCAGCACGCTGGAACCTGGGGACGGATGATCCGTCACTGACTCCGCAGAGAAGAGAAAGCACAAACCCAGCGCTGGCGTTGAGACATCCCGGGACAGACCGCAGGAAAGCAGATCCCGGAAGCCCTGGCAACTGGAGTGTCAGGTGCTCTGTCTATCGATCGCTAAGTCACAAAACACCCCCATGTCTTGACGCACCGGCCATTTGTAACTTCATGACGTGGACTGATGGGCGTCACCTACTGGGCTGGCCTGGGCAGCTCTCCTGGCGCCCGAGCTGGCGCCGGGCACGGCCGGCAGCGGGTGCTGCTGCGGGAGTCTGTTTGCCCAGCTGGGCAGTCGGTGAAGGACCTTTTCCTTCTCTTTCTGGAGCCTCCTGTGGCTTGGGCTTCTCCTGGCCATGAGAGCGTGGAAGGAGCTGATGGTTAGCTAATTCCGTTCTTCCTCAGGCCAACCCTTTTCCAGCTCGGCGCAGTATTGGCGTTGGTATCTTCGTGAGACTGTTCACCTAAGGCAGTTGGATCTCAGAAACGAGGTCGTTGTTGCCCCATATTGTAACCGTACACATGTTCTGAAAAATAAGAGTTGAAAGACATGGGCCCATGCTAAAGTCCTGCCCCGTCATTAACAGCTAGCCCGGCCCATCAGCCTTGTATACGCACAGCGTGTCGTATTCAGAGGGACCACACTCAGGTCTGCAGGCTTCCGTCTGACGTTGTCAGGTTCTGAAAGCAAGATGGGCCTTGGTGACACACAGCTTTGCCACTCTGTGCATTCTACATACCTGAGCAGAGAGACAATGCTCTGAGTCTCTCTTGAGGCATCATGTTATACTGAATTTCCCTCCCTGCAGAGTTCATTTATTCATTCCTTTGCACACAGCTACCTTTTCTCCTCTCCATTTATATCCCACCTTAAAAAATTATTCTTTTTAAAATATATTTTTATTGATTTCAGAGAGGAAGGAAGAGGGAGAGAGAGAGAGATAGAAACATCCATGAGAGAAAATCATGGATTGGCTGCCTCCTGCAAGTCCCTCACTGGGGATCAAGCCCGCAACCTAGGTATGTGCCCTTGACCGGAATCGAACCTGGGACCTTTCAGTTCGCTCTATCCACTGAGCCAAACTGGCTAGGGCAAAAAAAATAATTCTTTATTGTTGAAAGTATTACATATGTCCCCTTTTGTCCCCCATTGACCCCCTCCGCCTGTCCCCAGCCCAGGCCTTCAGCACCCTATAGTCTATATCCATGGGTTACGCATATATGCATATAAGGTCCTTGGCTGATTACCTCTCACCCACCCTCCCCTGCCTTCCCTCCGAGATTCCTCACTCTGTTCCATGCTTCCCTGTCTCGATCCCCTCTGTTCACTCAAACGTTTCCACCCTTGAAAGGGAAGTTAGTGTGGGTCACTGTGCTGGCCCAGAATGCCTCAGGTACACCGTTCTAGCACATGCTTCCCCCTCAGCCACTCCCACGCACACGGGACAGGCTGCGGTCACCCTTCGTCCCAGTGTTGTCAGATGAAGTAAAGACGCAGCCCACCCGCCAGGCCCACGAGGGTTCTGACAGGAAGTTACCGCTTCCTGCCTGAAGCCTCCTTGCCTCTGGCACCCGGTGTGGGACCACTGCACCAGGCAGAAGGAAGAGGAAGTAGGTGATGGGGGAAGAGCTGTCATGGTGCCTCCTCCTCCTCCCCCTCCTCCCCCTCCTCCTCCTCCTTCTCCTCTTCTTCCTCCTCCTCCTCCTCCTCTCTTCTCCTCCTCTTCCTCCTCCTCTTCCTCCTCCTCTTCCTCCTCCTCATCCTCCTCTCTTCTACAGCCTCCCAGAAAAGTGGAGGGACATTCCTCGTGGCACCCGCCCTGGGCCAGCACTTCACGCCTTTGTCTCTCCCTGTTACGGAGAACCAAGGGTTCCCTTGTCTGTTCCAAGACACGACTGTACCGATTGGTGCAATGTTTTCTGTTTAAATCTTCTGTAGTATTTCGAGCATTTGCACCAAGTGCACAGAGCCCTGTCCAGAGAACGTGTCCATTCCTTTCAGGGCCCGTTGGCAGTCGTCTGCAGTGCTTGGCTCTCTCTCTCTTTTTTTTTTTTTTTTTTTTTTAAATGTTTTATTGTTGTTTCATTGATTTTTTTTTTTTTTTACACAGAGGAGGGAGAGGGATAGAGAGTTAGAAACATCGACCTGCTGCCTCCTGCACACACACACCCCGCTGTGCCCGCCACCAAGGTACTTGCCCTTGACCGGAATCGAACCCAGAACCCCTCAGTCCGCAGGCCGACACTCTATCCACTGAGCCAGACCGGTTTCGGCAGCGCTTGGCTCTCTTACTGGCAGATAGGACAGTTCTCTCTGACGTTGTGTGTCTCCGAGGACACAGATG
>OY882873.1:12177500-12437500 GCA_963693515.1 Pipistrellus nathusii
GAAGAAAACAATACAGGTCTATATGCATGTACACACTCGCACATCCTATATAGACTGCTCTAGGCCCTGTCCCCGCTCCCGCCTCTTTGGGACGGAGAAGGCAGGACAAGACTGTGGCAAACAGGCCCCAGACGCACAAGGAAGGAGGGGAGAAAAGCCGCGGCCGCATTTAGAAACGGCCAGTGAAGCGGGAGCCGAGAAAGGCCGGTACACGTGGGCTCGGTGGTGGCCCTGAGTGCTGAGGTGTCTAGGAGTGTCATGCTCAAAGCCTGTGGGGCCCGACCCTGGGGATCAGAGGCCTCGCTACTTACCATCTAGTGACAGCCAGTCGAGCTGAGTACTAGGCAGGGACAGGAATCGGCGGGCTCGATACTCAAAGAGCACAGAGGCAGAAAGGGGTCCCTCCCGCCCGGCCACCTGCAAAGACACCAGCCCTACCTCATGGGCTGGGGAGGGCAAGGTCAGTGAGAGGGACTCTCTCCCCCCAGCGCCTTCTCTGGCCCTCCGTGTTGGAGCCACGGACGGTCATTTCACAGTGAGTTTTCCGCTGCTGGCTTGGGGGGGGGGGGCCTTGGCACTAACTGGGAAGGGATTCCTTTCCTTTGAGAACTCCATACCTGCTATGGGCCAGCGACCCCTTGGACTCTGGATCCTGTAGTTAAGGATGTTTGTTATTCGGCACCAAGGCCTGGGAGCCGAGGGCCAAGAGACACCCATACTTATAAGTAATTTGATGGAGTGTAAACCCCCTGGTCTCCCAAAACCAGTGTCCAGACGTCATGGCTAAGATGGGAGGAAGGAGAGCTGGCTGCTCACCAACGGTGTCTAGTGAGAGCGATGTCCCCGCTATGGCCTTGGAAAGGGAGCCATCAGGCCCTGGTCCCTGACGCACCACCTGTGCACCACTGAACAGGGCTGCTGAGATGGGGGAGAACTCACACATCGATGACAAAGCTGCCACCGTGCCACTGGGGAGCCTTTGGGGTTCACAGTGAGGCTGGCTGACTGCTGAGTGCAGGGTCGGGGGCAGGGGTGGTGGCTAAAGGGCAGAGACTAGAGGTTGTTCTGGCAGTGATGTCCAGACCAGCACTGCCTAACAAAACATTCCCCAACCGAAACCGGTTTGGCTCAGTGGATAGAGCATTGGTCTGCAGACTGAAGGGTCCCAGGTTCATTTCCAGTCAAGGGCATGTACATTAGTTGCGGGCACATCCCTGGTATGGGGTGTGCAGGAGGCAGCTGGTCGATGTTTCTCTCTCATCGACATTTCTAGCTCTCTATCCCTCTCCCTTCCTCTCTGTAAAAAAATCAATAAAATATATATTTTCAAAAATTGCCCAATAATGGAAGTGCTTACCTGCACTGCTCAATAGGGCAGCACTGGCCAGGTGGCTACTGACCACTCAGAATGTGGGTAGTGTGCCTGAGGAACTGAATTTTAAATTTTACTTAGTTTTCACTGATTGCAACGGGCACAGGTGGCTAACGGTTACTGTATTAGATGGAAGCCAATGTCCTTCGATCGGAGACGACCAACATCTCTCCCTTTTCATTCTTCCAAGAGCTAGACTCTGGCTCTAAGGCCGGAACAGACATCAGAGACTCCCTGACCTTGCAGGAGGGGAGGCCAAGGACCAGGGAAAAGAGCAGACGTATCTGAGGTCACAAGTCCAGGAAGGCGCAAGTTTCTTGGACCAGAAACCAGACCTTCTGACACCTGAGCCCAGACTCATTTGCCTGCTGGAGGATGTGGGACTCAGCCTCAGGACTGAATGCTGTGTGCTCTCAGGAACAACTCAACACGCTTGCCCCCAGTGCTTCCAGAAGTCCTAAATGCCAATAGCTAGTCCTCCCCCCACTAGACCCCATCCCCATACCGGGACAGTAGCAGCGTAAGACACCAGGCTGGACAAGTGATGCTGGCACTGCGATGTGATCGAAGACACAGGAGTAATGCTCGGAGGCCTCCGTCCAAGGACCCGTGATGAGCACCTTGACCCCACCCTGCGGACAGAAGTCAGAGGGCCCTGTGGCTAGAGCTCTGTTGGTGTTCACTCACTCACTCACTCACTCATTAATGTAGACTCTCAGGCCCTGTGCTAGAGTCTGGGGGTACAGGGACTGGACAGGACCCCCTGGGGCAAGATCACCTAGTCTGTCCCTCCTCCCCAATGTCCCTGCCCTCCTCCTGAGCCTGCTAGCCTCACCCAAGGCTCCTGACTCATTTGCAGATAGCTGTCATCAGGAGGAAGTCCTTTTTTTAGGCCCCGACTGTAGTTCCTCCTTCCCCTCATTAGGACAGCATAAAGCAGAACTTCCCTACTAATGAAGACACAGTCTTTTAGCTTCCCACAGTCTACAATCACATCCCCACTATGTCTTCTCTTCTCCGCACTAAGGGGCCCCAAGCCCCTCCCTGTGAACGTCACCAAGGGAATGAGTCCCTGGGCACCTGGGGACTCACACCACCACGTGGGATGGGAAGGGAGGGAGAAGGGTGAGTCAGGAGGACTATGGAAACAGGAAAGAAGCCACACTGTGGAAAAATAGAGGTTGGGAAGACTAAGCAGCCATGGCAACCAGGCCCCATACCATGGGGTAAGAGGGACGGGCATGAGAGACTCACCTCTGGGTAGGACCACTCTGGGGAGAAGTCGGTGATGGTGCTGAGAGCAGGTGAGAGCTGGGGGTTTGGGGCAGGGATGCCTGGAGCTTCCTCGCTGATGAGCTCTCCCATAAGGTCTGGGAATGACGAAAGACTGAAGGGCTCCAGCTCGCCGGCCCCACTGGCTCCTCCAAACAAGGCCTCCCCTCTGCCTACCCTGCCCGATGGCTCCGAGGGGGCAGGTGAGGGGGGTGGCGAAGGAGGGGGGGAAGGTATGGGTGGGGCAGGCCCCTGGACCTTAAGGTCCTCTCCACTGTCATCATCTTGAATGAAGAAGCAGTTTCCTCTTCTACCGCCCCCTACTGATGGTGGAGGGGGACCCCGAGCAGCTGCCTGGGGCTCCAGGGCAGCAGCAGGCTCTAGGGCAGGACAGGGCGGATGGGCAGCCTCTGCCTCCGGGAAGTCTGGGCTCACCCCCTGCCCCCCTCCATATGTCTGGCCCCTCTGGGGGCTGTTGAGAAAACGATCAGGGTCAAAGGCAGGGCTGGGAGGAGCTGGTGGGGCAGAGGGCTCCGAGCCGACAACCACTGCCAAGCTCATGGGCGGGTGCGGGTCAGCCTGGGGAGCCAAGTGCCTGGTGGGCGTCAAGCCCCCAGGACGCTGCTCCAGTCCTGTCAGGAGGAGGATAGCCGTGCCTCCCCTCGACGACCCCCCTCGAGAGGTGGGAGGGCTAGGTCTGATCTCTAGGGGTTCTGCAAAGCCCGAGGAAGAGGAGGAAGAGGAGGAAGAAGACGGGGAGGTATGTGCCTTGGGGAGCTCTGGGGGAAGTGGGGCTGTCAGTGGAGGGGGCTCAGGGGGGTGGGGATGGGGGATGGAGGTCAGGGTTAAAGCGCGGGGCTCCACTTTGGGAGAGATGATGCGGTGTTTTGTGCTGCTGCATTTGTGCGTAAGGCTCCCGGAACCTGGAATGGAAAGTGGCAGGGAAGAGAGAAGGGATGGGACACATCTTTCTCCATCATCCCCAGGCTGGGGTGGGGCCAGGGCTAGTCTGCTCCCCAACTCTTCCTCGGTGCAGTCCCTTTGCAGGAATCCCAATCTTCCCACAAATTCCTCTTCACCCCGACCCACCCCCACCTTTCCCCACCCCTTCATGCAGTGGCTGGGACTCCGCTATATACTAGAGCTGTAATACTGATTATGGCCACTGCGGGGCAGCAGAAATACTCCTCCTTCCTCATGTTAAACAGGACTGAAGGAGCTTAGAGCGGGAGAGGCGGGGACAGAGGGCTTGGAGGAAAGGTGAGAAAAATAGGTAAAACCATAAAAAAAAGGACAAAAGAACAGAACTACGGGGGTACCAATTAGGAGAAAAGCTAAGGCTGGGTCTAAGTGGTAGTGCTGGGGTGGAAGGAGTTGTTAGGAGTAGAAGGCAGAAAAAAGCTGGGCTGCCAAGTCTCAAGAAAAAGGAGCCGGGGTCAGTGCACGCCCAGATGGGAAGGCATGCAAATCCCAGCAAGATAGATACCCCCCTGGCTTAAGTGCAGTGTGACCAGTCAGGGCGAGAGCTCCAAAGTCGGGGTCACTCACCAAGGCCCCCACTGCAGAGACAGGCATGGGTTCGTGGTGCAGGCTTGGTCGGGTGGGTGTCCAGGATCTGCTGCACCAGCTGCTCTACAGAGAACTCCTCCGTCCCGTTCCCACAGCTCCACTTGATGCCATGAACTAGGGGAGAGGTGGGGGGAAGTGCTATGGGACCCCCACAAAAGTCCCTCGGCTCCTTCAAGCACCTGAGATGCTCCAAGACTTCTGGCCAAGGGCACAGGCCAGCAGCCTCGAGACTGCTTGCATCTGTAGTTCACAGCTGTCCCTTCTCCATGTGAGAACTCGCCAGGAGGCCTAGCACCCCCGCAGGAAAGCTCCCTCTGCCTTAGACGGACATGGTCACCCCACAGGCTCCTGGTGCCTCTGGGAGGGCCCTGTTTCCCGCCTCCTGGGAGCACCATCCTAGCCCTGCTGCCTTACACATGGGCTTCAGCTGTCCCAACAGCTCCTCCCGGGACCACTTGAGCCACTCTCGCCGGTCGCTGCTGATGGAACAGAAGATGGGGCTGCAGCCCTTTCCACAATCCTCCAGGGCGGGGACGTTCAGGTAATGCACAAGGACGATGTCCGGGTTCTGAGGGCACAGGGCACACACGCAGAGCACGATAGGGCCCTGAGATCCAAGGGCTTCCTGGTCTCCACTCCCCCCCCCCCCCCCCCAGAACCCTCCACTCCATCCCCAAGTTCTGGTTCTCTCTATCCCAAACTCCCCGCCACCCAAGCCCCTTTACCCGCTCAGAACTAGCCACCCTTCACTGCATCCTTCCAGACTCCATGTCCCTCAAAGAGCCAGGAAGAGGGTGCCTCCCTGAGGGCTCCCGCTCCCGTCCTTACCTGGAGCAGCCAGTAGCAGCGCCGGTGGAATGTGGGGACGATGGAAGAGTGAACGTAGCAGCCATAGAGACACTGCCAGGAGACAGGCTGGGGTGGGGGGAGGGCTAGTCTGCTCCCCAACTCTTCCTCTGTTCAGTCCCTTTGCAGGAATCCCAGTCTTCCCACCAGTTCCTCTTCACCCCGACCCACCCCCCCCTTCCCCCCCCTTCAAAACCCCAGCCACCCACCCCCCCCAGTCATGGGTGAGAGGCAGGAGGAGGGCACACTGCGGGTCCGGGCCTCAGGATGAGGATCACATTTGAGATAAAGGACTATCTGGAAATCCGAGGGCGGGGCAAGAACACAACTGAGATGAGGAGCAATGATTTGGGGAAGATAAACCTGTGCTTGGACCCCCGAGGGAAATGCAAGTGAGGTGAGGGGGCTGGGCATTGGTGTCCTCCAGGGGAGGCACACCCTAAGGGCTGCAGAGCTGGGATGTGGAGGGAAATGGGGTGTGGAGGGAGGGCTATCAGCCAGTTGATGCAAAGCAAGTGAGAAGGGAGGGTGGCGAGGCAGACAATGGTCCCAAGTCCTGACAGGGCTGGAACCCAGCTAAGGGCTGAGAAGGGCGGCCACGGCAGGTGAGCAGGATGCCTCGCTTACCTCCATGCCCTGGACCTTCAGCTTCATGTGGTCCTCTCGGGTGGTCTTCCCATCCTTCCGCTTCTTCCAGAGGTAGCCATCCTTCCGGTATTTCACCTTCTTGCGGTTGTAGAGGATGATGGAGCCATTCTGAGGCCTGAAGGCGGTAGTAGGGTTGGCCTTGAGTTCCATGAACAAAACCCAGGACCCCTGCCACTCGCCACCTTCACGAACTTTCTCACCTTGTCTTTGGGGCACAGGACAGCCACTCCTCATGCTTCTCAAAGGTGATCAAGTAGGATGCAATCTCCTGTGGAAGAGGAGGAGCTCAGGTGGGTGTCCCCTGCAACCAGTCTCAGACTGGCCTCTTGGCCACCCCTCAGGGTCTCTCTCTACTGAATTCTGGCAGCTAATGGAGGATGCTGCCAGCTCTCTGGACCCAGCAAGGCTCATGCCCTTCTAAGAATCCCAGGTTCCATCGCAAACCAAAGTCTAACCTCTGGAATTCCATCAGCCTGACTCCCTCCCTCCCCTCCATCTGGGGCTTTTACCTTGGGGCCAGACCCAAGCTCTTCGTCATTCTTTGTTCATCATTATTTTACTCTCCAAATTCCACTTTTGTGCCACTTCCTGACTCAGAAAACTTCACCAGGAATTCCAGATTCTTCAGCCTGACTCCAAGGTTCTCCCTGACTAGGGATCAAACCATCGCTCCTACATTCACCTACCACTGCACCTACCATTCCTGCCAGACTGAACCACTGATTCTTCCCTGAACTGGAGCTGAGCAGCAATATTCTCAGTGTTAGTGCTGTACAAGTCTGAAGTGCCATGTACACATCTCTCTGAGTCGGGAAATCCTAGCCATTCCTAGACCAAATCCCTTCCCAGAGCTCCATGAAGTGCTGCTGACCTCTCTAGCCCTATCTCACACACACACACACACACACACACACACACACACACACACAGACCCCTTTTGACTGACAGTCCTCTTCTAGTTCAATAATCAAATCAATAATGATCAACCACCAAGTACATGCAAAGCACTGGGCGGAGGGAGCACAGAAGGTGTGTAACACAGGACGTGCCCTCCAGAAGGAGCAAGTATAAGTGGTGGTTAAAAGAGGAGCTCTGGCCGAAACCGGTTTGGTTCAGTGGTAGAGCGTCGGTCTGCGGACTGAAAGGTCCCGGGTTCGATTCCGATCAAGGGCATGTACCTTGGTTGCGGGCACATCCTCGGTAGGGGGTGTGCAAGAGGCAATGTTTCTCTCTCATCGACATTTCTATCTCTCTATCTCTCTCCCTTCCTCTCTGCAAAAAATATATTAAAAATATCGCCGGGACCGGTTTGGCTTAATGGATAGAGCGTCGGCTTGGGGACTGAAAGGTCCCGGGTTCGATTCCGGTCAAGGGCATGTACCTTGGTTGCGGGCACATCCCCAGTAGGGGGTGTGCAGGAGGCAGCTGGTCGATGACTCTCTCTCATCGATGTTTCTAACTCTCGATCTCTCTCCCTTCCTCTCTGTACAAAATCAATATATTAAAATATATGTTAAATATATTAAAAATGTAATATATTTAAAATATATTAAGAAAAAAAAAAAAGAGGGGCTCTGGAGCGAGTCAGAAAAGCACATGGGGTAAGTCATTTCCTCATGCGTACCATGGGGATAACCGTGCTTGCTCTAGAGATAGCATCATCAGAGCTGCAGCACGAGATAGTGGAGGTCAAGTGCTTGACGCCGTACCCGGTTTGTAAGAAACACTGTAGAGATGGTAGCTATTATTCTTACTCAGGTGGCCATGCCAAGAAGTGAGTTCCTACAAGATGCAGGTCTTTATACCGCCCCTGGGACGCCCAGAGAGCAGGGAACAGTGCTCTGCACTTGGGAGACCCTCATTCCCTCTCACCAGGCCTTGCTACGCCCCATCCCCCAAGCTCCCTAGGAAACCTCATTCGTATTCCACCGCAGCCGCTCTGGAGGCAGCAGTGAACATCGAGGAAGACACTCCAACAGCTTCTTCGGGAGGAAGATCTTCAGGTGGTGGCTGTTCTCTGGAGGAAATTAGAAAGGAGGGCTCAGGGTGCGGGCCCAGGGCAAAGGGCTGACTCCAGAGCACTGGGGGGACTGGACAGCAGGCAGTCCGAGAACCACAGGCACCACAGGGCCCGGAGGGAGGGAGGTTGTGTCCCAAGTGGGAACCTGGATTGTCGACTCACCAGCAACCTCGGTGGTGTCCTTGGTACTCATGGTGAGGGCTCCAGGGGCAAGGTCACCCCTGGCCGGAGGGGCCGGGGGGAGGGGGAGTCTGTGCTGGGATAAGAGAGAACAGGTCATGGCCGAAGCCCTCACACTTATCCAGGATGAGGTGGGAGAGGCAGCGCAGAACTGGGCCATGGGAGAGAAGAGGAAGAGAGGAAGGAAGGGGATAGGCTCTGATGTGAGAATGGGGGAGGGGGAGAGCCCAGACCTGGTGCCAGGAACCAACGTGAGCGGGGCCCACGACAGAAGAGTAATCAGGAAGAGTCAGTAATCAGGGTGGAGTGGGGGAGGGTGGGGGAGGGGAGACACCGCCGGGACTGGCGTCCTACAGCGTAGGCTCTGGAGGAGGCTGGGGCTTTGGCGGGGTCAGGTCCTGGGGACTGGGACTCAGGGCATCCGGTCCTTGGAGAATGGTTTGGCAAATGAGAGCCTGGATGCTGGGGGTTGGGCGTTGGGCAGGAGATCTAAGTCCAGTGGAGAGCGAGGCCTTAGAAGACACACCCTGAGTCCCTTCTCTATTTGATTTTTCCAAGAGGAAAGACAGATCTGCCAACCTTTCCTCACCTCTCGCTCTGGTCCAGGATGGTCAAGGCCTAGGACAACCTGGGATATTCACCCACGACCCAGCTTCCACACTCAGGACAATCCAGAGGCTGACAGCCCTCTCCACCCTTCACCCACCTCTCTCCCCACCCTCCCCAGAAGCCTCTGCTGCCCCGGCCTCCAGCGGACCCTACACCATCTACACCCCGCTCCAGCCCGAGCCCCCACCCTCCCGGGGGGAACAGATGGAGCTGGAGGAGGCTGTCAGTGCGGGCTCCGCCAGGTGTCCGAGGATGAAGAGGGGGAGGAGGCCCCTCCGAGCTCGGCTGCGTGGGTTGGGGTGAGGACTCCGCCCAGGGCGCAGGTGCACAGTCCGGGCGAGGCCGCCTACTAGGGTGCGGGGCGGGCCCAGGGCGGCCCCCCGCGGGGGGCGGTGGTCCCCAGAGAAGCTCGGAGCTGGGAGGGTCCTGCCTCCAGTCCGCAGGGAGGGAGGGATGTTCTGGGGAAGCTGCGGAGCAGAGTCCGCGGGCGCGCGGCGCCCGAGGGGCCGTGGGGGTCCGGGGGTCCCCTAGGCAGTCCCCGCGCGCAGGTCGGCGGTGGGGCCCTGGGCGGAGCGGCTCCCGGCGCGGGGGAGGAGGACGGAAGCGGGCAGGAGCGGCCGGAGGAGGGCGGTGGTCTCCGCGCGGCGCCGCGGCGGGGCCGGTAGAGCTGCGCCCCCTGGCGCGGGGGCGGGGCGGCGGGCCAGAGGCCCTGGCTCTTACCTCCCGGGGTCCCGCAGGTGACGGCGGCAGCGGCCATTCTACCCCACACCGACCCCCCCCAGCGCCGGCTGACAGCGGCGTCCGACGTCACTGCGCACGGGGCGGGGCTCCCAGTTAAGGGAAGAGGGTCGCGGCGGGGACCGGTGCCGCAGTGGGGCTGCGGCTGGGGCGCTGGCGGGTGGACTCCGTGCCGGGAAGCCCCTGAGGAGGCAGCGGTGTGGAGGGCAGGGTCCCGGGGTCGCGGAGGCGGAAGCTCGCCCCGCTGGCGTGACGGTGGGACGCGGGGGCTGCCCGGTGCCGGGCGAGGAACGCTGGACTTGGGGGGCAGACTTCTCGCCCAGAGCATGACTCCTTGACTTTTGGGGACCCAGCCCGACTTCATTGTGGCTGGGTCTTGCCCACGAGCCTTTCCATCACTGCTTCCCGGAAAGACAACTCTGAGCTCAACGTGTTTTCCTTTTAATGAAAGACCCGGGAAAAGAACGCTGCGGGGAGCGAGGCTGCCCACCGGCCTGGGAGCTGGGAGGGGGGGGGGGGGTTTGAGCCGGGAGGCCCGGGGGCTGTTAGTGCCCAGTGCAGAGATGGGAGGGGAAGCTGGAGAGGCTAAGGACTAAAAACGGGGAAATGCCTTTGGGGGTGATTCCAGCGACAACGAGGCGGCTTGGGTCCCTGAGGCAGCGCCAGCCTGTTGGATAGGCAGGATGGTTTCTTTACTATCCATGGGCCTCTTCAGTCTGCGGAGCCTTCCGAAGGGTTCTTCCTTATTCCTCGGGCAGCTCCATCCCCCAGGTATTGGAAAGGGGGTTCCTACTGGCTCTGAAAGCGCTGCAGGGGGTCAGAGAGCTCAGCTGCCTGGAGAGGAAAGATCCTTCCTGGACCAGGGGACTCCAGGGAGACCAAAGCAGCTGCAAAGAGGAGAAAGATTGAAAAAAAGAAAGAAAAGTTATGTCCCTCCAGATTTCCCAGTGCCCATACCCAGATACCCCCACATCTCTGATTTGTTCCCCTCAAACCCAGCAAGCCAACTTGGCTCTTGGCTTCCGATGCCTCTCCATGCAAGCCCCGGCACCCGCATCACCCTCCATCACCCCTCCGGGTTCCTCTCCGACCGTACCTGGGCCCTGCCAGGAGGGAGGCCGTGGTCTTCTTCCTGTGGGAAGGCTGCCCCCTCCTCTTCCAGATCAGGGTGTTGGCTGGTGCTGGGGAACCCACAGCTCGCCTCGCCTGGCACCGGGGGCTCGGCTGCAGCGCCAGAGCTGCTCCACTGGGCCTTCTTTAGTCTGTGGAGATTTTAGGCTTAGCAGGGGTGCCTGGAGGCCACTTCCGGTCTCTCCATTCCTCACCTTTCTGTCCTAAAACACTGCAAGCTGGGACCCACGGGCATTGTCCTTTGACTTCCAACGCTCCACTCCCACTATCTGCTCCCCTCAGACTGAAGTGTTTTTGGTCCAAGGACTCAGAGGTGACCACCAGCTGCCCACGATCCTCCAGTTCTCTGGAGTGCTTTCCTGTGCTTAGTGATCCAGTTTCCACTTCTTCCAGCTCATATGGCTCATGCACCATCCCTTAGTTCCCTCCTTCCCACATTATAGAAATTCTGCTGCAGTCCCACCAAGTTCATGATTCATTCCCAAACAACCTCCAATTCCTTCAAAATCCTCCACCCCTTCCTTAGCTCAAACCATTCTGCGTCCAAACCCTGCTAGGCACCGGGAGCCCAGATGTCTCTCCTTACTCATTGATGATTCTCTGTCGCCTCCTTAGATCCTCCAGGTGGTAAGTGACAGCCCTTACTCGGGCTGGGATGCCCCCATGTCCCTGCATTCCTGCCAAATACGACCTCCTCTTTCTTCTGAAGAGCATCTCAGGGGGCGGGAGCCCCTCAGGGCCGTACACGCCAGGCTGGGAAGAACCAGTGGCTCCCTGTGCCAAAGAAGGGGAAAGGAGAGAGATGGCAGAACTGGGGCTCTCAGGGGAGCTTCGACTGACATAGGGAGTCCGGGGTCTTGGGAAGCTCAGATCACGAAAACGGCTGTGATCAGACACGATTGATAGAAAGGAGGGCCTGCTCTGTGCTTTGGTTGGGGGGCACTAGAGGGGGCGTGGACTAGGAGAGCTGGGGTGCAGTTTTAACTGGGGAGTAGTGAGGGGCAGAAAGTCTGTCATACCAGCAGGTGTGGGGTGCACTGTTCTTCCATCCAGGTGCAGCTGTGAAGCACAAAAAAGGGGGCTAAGTGCAGAGAGGCACCCCCATCTGGGTTGCTTCTCTAAAGACCCCTCCCAACCACCTGTTTATCTGGCATTAGGAGCTACAGTGTCCATCAACCAGCGAGGCAGTTATTCCCAGACTAGTGCATATTGCCATAAAGCTTCTCCCCCCTTAATCCTCACCTGAGGACATGCTTTTATTGACTTTGGAGTGAGAAGAAGGGAGAGAGAAACATTGATCGGTTGCCTCCTCGCTTGTGCCAACCAGGGATCAAACCTGTCACCTTTCCTTGTTCCAGCTAACTGAGCCACCCCGGCCAGGGCTATAAAGCTTTATGAGTGTTAAAATTTGTACAGCCTTACTGAAACTGGTTTGGCTCAGTGAATAGAGCGTTGGTCTGCAGACTGAAGGATCCCAGGTTCGATTCTGGTCAAGGGCATGTACATTGGTTGTGGGCACATCCCCAGTGGGGGGCATGCAGGAGGCAGCTGGTTCATGTTTCTAGCTTTCTATCCCTCTCTCTTCCTCTCTCTAAAAAAAATCAATAAAATATATATTTTAAAAAATTGTACAGCCTCACCTTCCCACCTCGTTAGTCCTCATTTTCTCCATTTCTACCCACCTGGGCCTTTGACTAAGGTTGTCCCAGAAGATGTCTCCATAACGCTGGGGTGTCAGTCTGAGGCTCTGGGAAGGCAAACTTGGGGGTGAAGATCGGCTGACCACCCTGGAACACCTGAGGTGAGGACAAGGGAGGCTAGGGGCTGGCTCTGCCCTTATATCTGCTCACCCCAGAGATTCAGAGGCCCTGTCTTATTTATTTATTTATTCAGAGGCTCCCTTCTATTCTCTTTAAAAATCAATTTATTTTTAGTTAATCCTCACCCGAGGATATTTTTCCATTGATTTTTAGGGAGTGGAAGAGAGAGGGAAAGACAGAAACATCTATGTGAAAAAGACACATCGATTGGTTGCCTCCTGGATGTGCCCCTACCAGGATCCCTGGGCTGGGGAGGAGCCTGCAACCAAGGTATGTGCCCCCCCCCTTTTTTTTTCAAGGTATATTTCCTTGGCCAGAATCAAACCCGGGACCCTTTGGTCTGCAGGCTGGCACTCTATCCAGTGAGCCAAATGGCTAGAGCCAGAGGCCCTGTCTTTCCATGAGACCTTACAACTACTCAGACGCTCACAGGCTATGTCCCCACTTAATCCATTTTAGCTGAGGAAGGTGGTAGAGCCTCTGATTTGAAAGGAGATTGGAGCTGGGATGAGGGTGGAAATTGGCTATTGTTGAGCCTCAGATCTCACTGAATCTCAAGCTGCTACACCCCACAACCAGAGAACATCATATTTAGCAAGCGGTGCTGTTAAATAGGAAGGCCCAGCGATCAGCTATTCAGATGATGATTGACAGGTTAATGCAAGGATGCAGGAAAGCAGAATTCCTGTTTACTCCTGCTTCATCTCCCCTATCTCAGGAAGACTAATGTCTTTGAAGGTGGTGAGGGAATTACGGAGCTGTTTGAGAACAGTGCTCCTCACCTCCAAGCCTGCGGATTGAGTGATGACTGCTCTCCTGCTCTCTAGGAGGAGAGTGTCCAAGGGCTTAGACCTGAGCCCTGCATCTTCTCCATTCCCATCCCTCCTTAGGTGATCTCAGTCAGGCCCATGACTTAATCTCCCCCTGCCCCTATAACTTTAAATACCACTAATGATACCCAAATCTGTGTTTCTAGCCGGCCTCTTTCCTGAACTCCAGACTTGCAGGTTCCACTGCCCACTCAACATCTCCTTAGCCTTCCCATCTCACTGAAAGGCCCCTAATGCCCAGTTTTTAGAGCCCCAAACCTGGTATACCTCCTTTTCCCTCACCTCCCAAATCTATCAGCAAGTCCTATCAATTCTACATCTAAAATATACCCATATTTGACCACTCCTCCTCATTTCCACTCCCAACACCATATTCCAGCTCATCTGCTACACTGCCTGGACTATTGCAATGGCCTCTTTCTCTCTGATTCCTATAAACTACTCTTCACAGAACAGCTTGAGTGATCTTTTAGAAGTGATCATGTGAAATGATGTATAATTTGAGATTTACTTCAAAATAATGAGTAGTAGGAGGCTGGGTGAGTATACAGATGAGATGATTATCCACATAATGACAATTATTGAAGCTGAGTTCATTTTGCTACCTTCTCTACTTCTGTATTTGTTTAAATTTTCTGTAATAAAAAAGTTGAAGGAAAAAAAAAAAAAAGCCTGCAGTTATTTCCTTGCTTAAAAACTTCCACTGATTGCCTTACCTGGTTTTTCTAGTGCTTAGAGCATTGGTCCGAGGACTGAAGGGTCTCAGATTTTATTCCGGTCAAGTACCTACCTGGGTTGCAGGCTGGATCCCCAGCCCTGATCTGGGACATGTGGGAGGCAACCAATTGATGTGTCTCTATCACATGGATGTTTCTGTCTCTCCTCCTCCCTTCTATTCTCTTTAAAAATCAATGGAAAAAATCTCAGGCGAGGGTTAAAAAAAACACCAACTTCCACTGGTTTCTACTGTACTTAGAGTTAAATCCAAACTCTTTTCAATGGCCTACTAGGTCATCTGCCTGTCTGAATTTACTGTCTATATGCCTCTCATCCCTAAGTTTCGATTACACTGGCCCGATCCTGGTCCTAGAAGATACCAAGCCTGTTTCTGGGAGCTTTAAAAGACCTGCTATTCCTCCCTGGGTGGTGCTCCCCAATGGTCAGAGCCACGGCCCTCACGCTGAAGGGTCTTGGAGTTTGACCCAGCACCAGTCAGGCCTCGTGCAGGAGACATTCGATCAATTATCATTCTCTCTCTCTTCCTCTCCCCCTCTCTCCCTTCCAAAGAAGTAAAAAAATAAAACCTACGATTCCTTTTTCTCCCCAGTGGTTCTTATCAGACTGGCCCCTTCTCATTATTCAGATCTCAATTTAAGTTCACCTCCCTAGAACAGTCTTTCACAATCACCTTACTACATTCTATTTTCTTATTACACTCTGTTTTTTTTTGTTTTGTTTTTTTTTTAATTTTTCACTAGTTGAAATGAGGTTTATTTGCATATTCTGTCTCCTCCTTCTTGAATGTAAGCTCTTTGAACAGGACCTCTGTCTTTCTACTTGCTGAATCCCTGGTGCCTAATACAGTGCCTGGAACAATGCAGTGTTCAAAAATTATTTGCTGAATAAATTAATGAGTCATCAATCCCCTGAGCCCAGGCATTGAGCTTCTTGTTCCTTATTTCCAACTCTTCTTAAGAAAGAGCCCAGGCATGCAATCTTCCCTCCATCCTGTCCCTGTTCTCCCCACTGGGTGGGGACGACTCACTTGGCAAAGGGGATGAGGTTGTCTCCATCTTCCTGTACCTGCATGACTGGACTGGGCTGGCTGGACGGAGGGCTAGGAGGATAATGAAAAATGAGTCATTCACTCATGGAAATAGCTGTAGGGATGAGACCAGTAGCAGACCTAGAGATTAGAAAGAGGATAGTGGGTCCTGAAAAAGGAAAGAGAGCTTTACAGGTATTCCTGGTGCCAGACATGTCTATTAGCTGAATATGCAGGTTGAAGATGGAGAGCCTAGGAAATGTGGATGTGGTAAAAGGTAAAGGAGAAGCCCTAGCCGGTTTGGCTCAGTGGATGGAGCATCGGCCTGCAGCCTGGGGAGTCCCAGGTTTGATTCCGGTCAGGGGCATGTACATTGGTTGTGGGCACATCCCCAGTGGGGGGTGTGTGTGTGTGTGGGAGGCAGCTGATGTTTCTCTCTCATCAATGTTTCTGGCTCTCCATCCCTCTCCTTTCCTCTCTGAAGAAAAAAAAAAAATCAATAAAATATATTTTAAAAAAGATAAAGGAGAAAATAAATTTTCTGAAGCCAAATGTATAGAGTAGGTGAAATTTACAAATGGCAGTTAAGTTCCTTAATTAGGAGATGATGAAATGAAAAGGGATGGCAGGTGGAAACTAGGTAGGACAGAGGTTTCTATGGATTGTGGTATGGAATTGGTGGTTGGGGCAGTTAGAGAATTGAGGGTTGAGACCAGTAGCAGACCTAGAGATTAGAAAGAGGATAGTGGGTCCTGAAAAAGGAAAGAGGGCTTTAAAGGTATTCCTGGTTAAGCATGGACAGAGTGGTCACAGGGAAGGAGGGGGCATGTCTACAGGTCAAGGTGCTCAAAGGTCAGTTGCATGGAGCCAGGGGCAGGGGAGCCAAATACAACCCGAGAGCCAGCTGGATTGTAAGGATGCCAGTTGCAAAGAGTGCCTGTAGGAAACCTAAAAGGAAAGGCCGATTGGAAACTTTATCCAAGGGCAACCGCAGCTGGGCTGGGACAGCAGTCAGGTGAGAGAGAACAGAGGATGCGTGGGGCTGAGGTGGCCGGTGGGATGGAGTTGGGCTGAAAAGGCAGGAGGGGTCTACATGGGAAGCCCTGGGCCGGACGGGGTAAGCTGGCCTCAGGGGCCAGGTGGGAGCTGAGGGCCGTTCGGACTCAGGTGGTTGGGTCTAAACGGGTGACCTAGACCTGAGGGACAGGCCGGGGCTCGGGAAGGGGGACGGAGCACTCGGCAGTTGACCGGGGTGCAGTCAGGGCCTCCCTGGGCAGATGAGGGCCGGAGGGGTCTGGGCTGCGGAGGGAGGGTGGGCGGCGCTGCCCGGAGGGAAGGGCCAGGCCGGTGTGTGGCTTCGCCTAAGGGGGGCTAAGGCGGCCCTGACGTGGCAGCCAGACGGGCACGGGCAGGCCTTCGCGGGCAGCCACGCCTGGGAGTCGGAGGACCGCACGCGGCCCCCCATGGATGAGGGCTCCTGCCTGAGGGGACCGCCTGGGTCTGCAGGGGCCTGAGGTGGCGGCAGGAGCGGAGCGCCGGTGGCTGTGCCGCCGCTGCCCGCACTTGGCCCGGCACCTGAGGCAGCTGCCGGCGAGTTCCAGTTCTAGAACGCCAGGCCCGGCGGCGACGGGGGCGGGGCCGCCAGCGCCGCGCGCGGGGGCGGGGCCTGCGCGGAGCCGCCTCCTGGGCGGGGCCCGGCGAGAGGCCACGCCCCCGAGCGCGCCTCCGCCGCGTGCGCGTGCGCGGCGGTGTCCCCTGTCCCCTGCGGGGTCCGCCCCACCTGCTCTGGCTCCTCAGGCGCTAAGAACCTTCCCGAACCCCGGCGTCCAGCTCGCCCTTCGGCGGCCGTGACTTGGTTCCGCACCCCCTACCCCCCCCGCCCGCCCGGTGGGCCCACAGTCCCGAGGGCATTGCCCCTTTAACAGCCGCTCCAGCCGCTCCCGGGCCCCGCTCCGAGCGGCGCGCCCCCGCCCGTCCGCGTGCGCGCGCCCGCCCGCCGGCTCCCCGCCCCTCGCTCCCGCCCCAGCTCGCGCTGCCCGGGCGGGCGCCGGCCGCTGGCGCCGCTTCTGCAGCCGCCCGCGGGGCGTGAATCGGCCGCCCGCCCGCCGCCCGGGGACCCGGCGAGGGGCGGGGGCAGCCCCGAACCGGCCCCGGATCGCCCCGCTCGCGCCCCCGGCTCCCCGAGAAGTCTGTCTCCGTGCGCCGTGCCGGCCGCTCCGGGAGCCCCGCCGCCGCCGCCGAGTGAGAGCTGGGGGAGGGGAGGGAGGGGTGCCCGCGGAGGAATGTGTCGGGCTGGGGGGCGGGAGCGGGGTCCCCGTGTGAGCGCGACCCGGGAGGGCCGGCTGGCCAGGCAGCCGGGTCATGTGCTGTTTGTCCCGCCGAGGCGCGGAGAGGTGCCAGGCCCGGGCCGCCGTCGGTTGGCTGCACCGGAGGACGGGGACCGGGCCTGGGTGCGGACTGCCGGGCGGGCAGGGTCCAGGCGGTCCTTTAGGCTTCGGTTCGGGTGGGTCGACCCTGCCCCAGTCGTGGCCCTCGCTGCACCCCCTGCTCCTTTGCGCTGCACTGGCTGACCTGCCTGTCCCCTAGCCCTTTCCCCGCTGTCCCCGAGCCGGGCCATCCCAGTCCCCGCTCCGTTGGCCCCCATGGCGGAACCCCTGAGTGTCCCCACCAGGGGGATCAGGATCTGGGGGGGTCAGGGCTGTTCTTCCTGAGAAAGCCTCTAGTTTCAGCTATTCCCTTCCTGCCCTGGGACAGACCAGCCCTTGCATTCTGTGCCCCCACCCCCAAGGCCGGTGAGGTGAGATCCAACCAACATGACAGGAGTTTGAGGCCCTTTAGGGTCTCAGAAGGGGACCCTGGCATCCCCGAGTCTCTCTCCACACTCTCCACCCTGCCTCCGTGGGCGTAGGCTGCTCAGCCTCTCCTCCCAGGGTGTGGGCACCCGATCACCCACATTCCTGGGCTCCAGTCTGGCACCTTCCCCAGGGCAGTGGACGCCATAGCATTGGCCTCAGGCAGGGGGCCCAGACCTGCCTGCCCCTTTCCCTTCTCCCCCTTTTCAGGGAGACAGACCCCAGGGTTACCCTCCCCTCCCCATGAAGACAGGTATCCTGGCTTCCCCAACCCGGAGCCCGGGGCTGGATGGATGCAGGATGACCCCGCCCTCCCCTGCCCATTGTCCTGGATCCTGAGGAGGAAGTGCTGGGGGGCTGGGCCAGGGGTTTGGGGCCACAGGCCCTGTGGATCCCAGCCCTGGACTGTACCTCCAGCCCTTGCACTTTGCCCATTGGCAGCCCCTGCCTGTGTGTGGAGGGTGTGGGCCCTGGGTGGGAGCTGGCCGCCGCTTCTCCCTGGCTGGCCCTGACCCTGCGTGGGAATTTTAGGGTGGGCTTTATGTTTAGGATTCTCTCTCCTCTTGTTTCCCTTCTGGGCTCCCCGTTTGTGCTTTTGCCCTGGAGCCCTCCTCCCTGCCTGGCCTCCCATTTCTGTGTTTGTTGGCCTGCGCCTCTCCTTCCTTTTCCTCCCATTATTTCCTTCGTAGCGTGACCTCGATTTTTGCCTTCTCTCTAGTGTCTCTGGTTTTCTTGGTATCTGTGGCTTTCTGTCCCTCCTCTTCCCCCTTCCCGCCACCCCCAGGGTCTCTGCCCCTGTGTCCCTTTCTCAGAATTGCCCTCTGTGCAGCCTCTCCTCTATCTGACGCTTAGTATGCTTGTGAGTGACGAGGAATAAAAATATCACCGTCTCTGCCCTTGGATTCACATTGCGTTCGGCCACTCCAGAGGGACAGCCATCCTGACATCACCCCTTACCCCTTATTCTTTAATCGTGCAACCCCAAACACACCTCTGGAGCTACAGGTGCCTCCTAACCACTCTTCCCCCACAACCAGGGTTTCCCCCACAGCCCCAGCTGGCGTGGCCAGGCCCCAGGTGTAGGATGGGGCTCCCCCTGCGAGGGCCGGTAGCAGCCAGAACTGATACAGCCCCCCTGGTCTGGGGCCAGGACGACAGGTAACCGTGAGCTGGGATATGGCTAGCAGTGCCTTTGGGAGTCCCCGAGGAGAGTGGCATTTGGGAGGAAGGCCAGGGAACTAGGAACTGGGTTCTTGGGGGGTTAGGGAGCTGAGGAAGGGGGTGTGTGTGGAGACTGGTTCCTTGGGGAAGCTGGGAGTTGATGTCTGGGTCCCCCCAACAGCTCTAACCACCTCTTGTGTGTCTGTCCTCCAGCTGAGGAGGGTGGGAGAATCTGAAGCCATGACGGGTGCCTCAGTGAAAGTGGCGGTGAGGGTTCGGCCCTTTAATGCCCGTGAGACCAGCCAGGATGCCAAGTGTGTGGTCAGCATGCAGGGCAGCACCACCTGTGAGTGAGTCCCAGGGGCCTGGCAGCGGACAGGCGGGGTGGGCCAGGCCCACCACACAGGCTGGTCCTGCTGGGCCGCGCCGGGGAGAAGGGCTGAAGGGCTGTGCCCAGCTCAGAGCAGGTGCTGGTTGTAAGGGTGGGGGTTGGGGCAGGCTGGCCTTTCCGTGCTCCTGTCTGGGAGGGGGAATGCTGGCCTGGAGCCCTCCATTGCCCAATCCAAGGAGGCAGTCTGGTGGGGGCGGGTCCTAGGAAGCCAAAATTAGCTTTGGTGCGGGAGGGGGTGGGGAGCATTAAAGGGGAGAGATGAACTAGGACAGAGGAGGGAGTACTAGGATGCCTGGATTCAGGAGCTTGTGGGCAGTGGGCAGAGGTTGGGAGTGCCTGACCTTGGCCTTCCTTCACCCTCCCCTGCCCCCTCAGCCATCATCAATCCGAAACAAAGCAAGGATGGCCCCAAAAGCTTCACCTTTGACTACTCCTACTGGTCACACACTTCGGTAAGGTTGTTGGGCGGGGGAAGAGCTAAGCAACAAGGGACAGGGGGTTCGGGTCCTGGGAGAGGGCATTGCAAGGGAAGCACCTCTGGGAGGGTGGTTGGGATGGGGTGAGTAGGACACAGCTTGTGACTGGGAGCAGGAAATGGAATAGGACCCCCAGGGATGGTTAGGAGGTGATGGGTGGGAAGCACACAAGACGTTTGGGCAGTCTTTGACAATGGGGGCAAGCCTCCTGGGCCTAGACACTGAGGACCAAGCTACCGAGGGCTCATGCTATCTTTCTGCTCCTTTTCCGCCTAGGCTGAGGACCCCCAGTTTGCATCTCAGCAACAGGTGTATCGGGACATTGGAGAGGAGATGCTGCTCCACGCCTTTGAGGGCTACAATGTGTGCATCTTTGCCTACGGGCAGACCGGGGCTGGGAAATCCTACACCATGATGGGCCGGCAGGAGCCAGGGCAGCAGGGCATCGTGCCCCAGGTACTTGCCGGGACCCAGCGGGCCGCCAGGGCGGGAGCATCTTCAGCTGTCCCTAAGGGTCTAAGGGTTATGGAGCAGAGAGCTGGCTCTCTGAGGCCCTTAGTGACAGGGAACGTGAGGGTGGGTAAGGGTTGGCTGCACCTTGCACATCCAGGACCCTCCAGAAGCAACAAGGCTCCGTAAGGAGAGCCAAAGCTAAGGCATCGGAGAGCCCTGGTTTGACTCTGGTTCTGCCACTTACCATTTACCTTGTCTCGTAACAACTGAGAGTATACCCACCCTGAGTTCTGGTGTGCCATAGTTAACGTGGTGACTATACAGGAAGCCAGCTGCGGATAACTGAGAGATGCTTGTAATTCTCCCTGGCTGTGCAGTGTAGTGGCCTTGCACACAGGCTCTGGAGTGAGGATGCCTGGGTTTGCTAGCTGTGACCCCGGGCAAGTGTGAACCTCTCTGAGGTTGCTTTTCCATCTGTAAAACAGGAATGACCCCTCCCTCAGGGCTGAGTTAGGGTTCAACTGGACTATTTAGGACAGGGCCTGGACAGGTGCGCTGTGAACAGCGGCTTTTCTGTGTCCTCTCCAGCTCTGTGAAGACCTCTTCTCTCGTGTTAGTAAGAACCAGAGCGCTGAGCTCTCCTATTCTGTGGAGGTAAGTCCAGGTCTCGATGAGCAAGAGGGAGGGCCTGGTGTTCCTGGCGGGGGGGAGTGGGGGCAGGGAGGAGTGGTTAAGACCAAGGACAGTCTATGAGTCAGACAGCCTGGGATTCATGCCCTGCCAGTTACTAACGGTGGCTTTGAGCAAATGATTTTATCTCTCAGCTGCTGAGCATGTTCATCTATGAAATGATAATGGCAGGGTCCCCGTCCTAGGGTTGTGGGTGGCTCAGTAAGCATATGCGAGGTGCTTAGCGCCATGCCTGGTGCTAGGAAACGCTCAGGGTAACCTTAGCTGAAATCACCAGTTTCATACTCAGTGGAGTATAGGGTGTTTCATAGTCAGTATTTTGTTTGCTTGTTACTTTTAATTTATTTTTTTATTGAATTTATTGGGGACATTGGTTAGTAGGATTATATAGATTTCAGGTGTACGATTCTGTAATACATCAAGTGTATGCTGTGTTGTGTGTTTACCACTGCAGGTCAAGCCTTCCTTCACCATTGATCTCCCCAGACGCTCTCCTGCCTCTCCCTACTCTCCTCTTTACTTCCGGTAATCACCGTGCTGTTATTTCTTATTTTCTTCTTCCACGCAGGTGAGCTACATGGAGATCTATTGTGAACGGGTACGCGACCTCTTGAACCCCAAGAGTCGGGGTGCTCTGCGGGTCCGGGAGCACCCCATCCTGGGCCCCTACGTGCAGGACCTGTCTAAATTGGCTGTGACCTCTTATGCAGACATTGCCGACCTCATGGACTGTGGAAATAAGGCAAGGTGAGGTGGGCCGGTGGAGTGGAGGGGAAGGGAGCCAGGCCTAGAACGGTGAGAGGAGGGACCCAGTGACCACTCCCTTTCCCCCAGGACTGTGGCTGCCACCAACATGAATGAGACCAGCAGCCGCTCCCATGCCGTCTTCACCATTGTCTTCACACAGCGTTGCCATGACCAGCTCACTGGGCTGGACTCCGAGAAGGTGGGGACAACCTCCTTCCCCCTAACTATCCCTACCTAGTAACATGAAATGGCCTTGTGTCCTCCTCCCTGTCCATGCTGGGTTTGAGTGCCTTCTCCAGGCTTCCAAAGGTCTCGGTCCTCCTCTCAAATAATAGGGTACAGTCTCCTATTTTCTTGTTTGTCCTTTTAACTAGACTTCTCAGGGCAGGGCTTGGATCCCACTGTACCTTGTTCTGCACACAGTGGGCAAGTAAATACCTATAAACAAATTAATGCGCACATGGATGAATAACCAGTCCCTTTCTATTGTCTTAATAAATTTCATTTCCTCCTGCCCTGTTCCTTCGTCCCCTCCTGCAATTTTCCATCCCTTGCCAATAGCCCAGTTCCCTTGCTGGGTGTTCTGCTGATTTGCCTGCCCCACCCCACTGACCCAGCCACCTCCTACCTCTTTCCTCTGACCCAGGTTAGTAAGATCAGTTTGGTGGACCTTGCTGGGAGTGAGCGGGCTGACTCCTCAGGAGCCCGGGGCATGCGCCTGAAGGTGAGGAGGCTTAGGAGGGACGGACGGGGGCAGGGTTGGGGTGTGTGCGGTGGTTCCTCACCCTAACCTGGGACTCTGGTTGCGGGGAGGAGGGAGGAGAAGTGGGGTGGAGTGGGAGAGGAGGGCCTCATTCCCCACATTCCTTATCGCTTTCCAGGAAGGTGCCAATATAAACAAGTCCCTGACTACTCTAGGGAAGGTGATCTCTGCCCTTGCGGATATGGTAAGACCTGGGGGTGGGAAGAGAAGGGGCTCTGGCTGAGGGGACACCGGGGATGGCCCACCCTGACCCCCTTCCCCTTCTATCCCCCAGCAATCAAAGAAGCGGAAGTCGGATTTTATCCCTTACAGGGACTCTGTGCTCACCTGGCTACTCAAGGAGAATTTGGGTGAGGGGCTCCTCCTCTGTCTTTGCTGACCTTGCCACCATTCTGCTAACCCCCTTTGATAAATCCCTTTGCCACCCCGAGAAGCTCAAATTCTCGAGTTGTCCAGTTGACTCCCCTGACTTGGGGAGCATCCTTTGAAGATATCCTGCTGCTGAGATCAAGGCCACACCCTGCCTGCCAAGCCAAGCGCCTCACTAACCTGGCCACTCATGACCCCACACCCACTGCTGACTTCATCCTCCTCCTCCTGCTCTCTGTTTCACCAATGTCTGTTGTCTCCTTAATCTCACCCTGCTCCCTGTAGCTACTGGATTTCATGTGTAGCTCCACAATGCTTAGCTTCAGCCTACCTTGGACAGTGCCCGCCAGACCCCTGTCTGGGCACTAAGGCCCCCTGACCCAGTCTGACTTTCCTTAGTACCCAGCCCAGCTTAAGCTTTCCCCTCCTCTCCGTGCATAGGTGGGAACTCACGCACAGCAATGATTGCAGCCCTGAGCCCCGCAGACATCAATTACGAGGAGACTCTCAGCACCCTCAGGTGGGGCTCTGGTGGGGTGGAAACAGCATAAGAAAAGTGCCAGGGGAGCTCAGATGCTGGTATGTACGTAGTTCAGGAACCTGCCCATGAGACAGAGTTGACCCTCAACTGTGCCCCAGTATTTTAAAACCTGGGAGGGAGAGAGGGAAATAGGCAGCAGGCAGCAGACTAAGGTCACCTGGGTCTGGGCCTCACTAATTCCAATCCTCCTTCCTCACCCAGGTATGCTGACCGCACCAAGCAGATCCGCTGCAATGCCATCATCAATGAGGACCCTAATGCCCGGCTGATCCGGGAGCTGCAGGAGGAGGTGGCGCGGCTGCGGGAACTGCTGATGGCTCAGGGGCTCTCGGCCTCTGCTCTGGGAGGTAGGGCTCCAAGGGAGGGGCAGCTCAGGGGTGCCCCTTGGCTTGCCTCATCTCTCCTCACTTGCCTTTGCTCAGTCCTGGGGCAGGGAGGGCCACTGACCTTGAAGCCCTTCATGTTCTCGGTGACATGGGACAGATACTGAGCGGGAACCTCCCCTGTCTTGCAGAAATATAAGCTTAACAACACTTAATAGTGGGATGGTTTCTAAAGTTTACTGCTTAGCCTCACTGATACAAAACGGTATCTATTCTAGAGGATGTACAACTGTATGGGCTGTGTCAGGTGTTGACTGTGAATTCAGTATTTGGATCCATCCCATTGAGGACAGTCAGGGTGCTAAGGGGCTCAGTAGGGGAAACAAGGGTGTCCATTCTTGGTAACAGAAGGATAAGGTAGATGTAAGAAAAAAACAAAAACAAAAATAGTCTAGTCTCTCTTATCCTAGAAGGCAGGATCAGAAACAGTGGCCACCTGTAATGGGGGTAGATTTTAGCTCAACATAGCTAAGAACTTTCTGATAGTGTGAGCCACCTAACAATGGAAGGAACTCATTGCCTTGTTCAGTAATGAGCTCTCCACCTTAGAGGGAAGCAAGCAGAGACTGGGTGCCCATTTGCTAAGGCTGCAGTAGGAGGGCTTCCTGTTGGGTGGAGGTTGACCAGATGTCTTCGGAAGTCCTTATAGACTGGTCCTCTCTGAGGCCTTCTCTATGTTCTAATCAGCTACATCTTTCCTTAGCCTCCTTCTTTGCCTTCTTTCTCCTTCCCAGGCCTGAAGGTGGATGAGGGGAGCCCTGGAGGTGCTCTGCCAGCTATAGCGTCTCCCCCTTCCCCAGCTTCACCCTCATCTCCCCCTATACACAATGGGGAACTGGAGCCATCATTCTCCCCCAATGCTGAGCCCCAGATTGGGCCTGAGGAGGCCATGGAGAGGCTGCAGGTGGGAAGCTGGAGCTGGCCAGGACGGGACCTGGGGGCTGATGGGAATGTAGTTCTCCAAAGCCAGAAGTGATGTGGGCCCCATGGTAGGTACTTGCCCCAGAAGATCCTGATCCCTGTCTGCCTCATGCCCCCAGGAAACAGAGAAGATCATAGCTGAACTGAATGAGACCTGGGAAGAGAAACTACGCAAGACTGAAGCCCTGAGGATGGAGAGGTATGAGGCGGAAGGGGGACAGTTGGAGTCTTGGAAGATTGGGGGATGGGGAGGGAAGGTCAGATTCTACAGGGGAGGAATTCATGGGTAACGAGGATAAGACTAACATTTGTCTCTTGGCCTGCAGAGAAGCATTGCTGGCAGAGATGGGAGTGGCTGTCCGGGAAGATGGGGGAACCGTGGGTGTCTTCTCTCCGAAGAAGGTGAGTGAGTGGGTGGGTGAAGAGGCCTAGGAGACCCTGGGTGCTTAACAAAGACGGTTGGGGATGGGAGAGTGATAAGTTCTAACCCTCATCTCCAAGGTCTCTGAATTATCCCCCATCATCTCTGTCCCCACTCCTGCATCTTCTCTCTGTGTTGTCTGGCTATCCTGCCTTCTCTCTCCCTCTATCTGACAGTTAGCTAAAGAAGCAAGTTCTCAGTAAGTGCCTGTGGCCAGGAACTCTAGGGACCCAGAAGGATGACAGAGCCCCTGCCCTTAGGGGGCTTCAAGAGTGCTTAGAATCTAGGTATTTACAAACATCACCTCACACGTGTGTATGTGAATTCATGCCTGGACTTCAGTAAGAACCTGGTTACAGTGCTTGCCCTAGGAAAGAGGGAGAAGACCTGGGAGGTTGGAGTTTGGTTGGATAGAGATTTATTCACTGTAAACTATTTTGTATCATTTGACTTCTGTACTCTGTACATATGGCATCTACTAAAAAAATTAGCTAAAAATATATTTCAAAAAGGATAACTTAGAAATAGATAAGAAATAAGCACCAAACTGTAAGATGTTGATTGCAGAAGCGGCGAGAGGTTTAAAGATGGTAGCATCAGTACAGCCTGTAGATGAATGGAAACTGATTTCCTGGAGAAGGTGGTTTGGCTGCAGGAGAGGGCTTCCTGTTTGGTGGAGGTTGACCAGATGTCGTAAGATCAGAGCGTGAAAGAAGGTCAAGATTTGGGAGAAGCTAAGAGCAGAGAGAACATTAGGCAAAGGAAACACAGGTATCAGTGGGTGGGGTGCACCAGCATGTGTCATGTGCCTGGGGTGTAGCGGGTAGCAGGTGCTCAGTACATCTTTACTGAGAGGAAGGAAGGAAGGAAGGAAGGAAGGAAGGAAGGAAGGAAGGAAGGAAGGAAGGAAGGAAGGAAGGAAGGAGGCTAGGAGTGATCAAGCGCATGTGGAGGCACCAGCAGAGCATAGGAACGGACCAATCAGAATGGATGCTAGCCATAGACAGCCGGCACAGCTGTATGGGTCAGACATCTTGATGAAGGGATGACGTGGAAGCCAGTTTGAGTAAGTCAGGAATTCCCAGTCCCCTGGAGAGCTAGCCACATCTGTTTGATCTACTTTATGAAGGACCAAAGTGCTTGATGCAGGCAGGGTCACAGGAACTGCCTAGGACAGGTGGCCGATTATTGGAAGAAGCCCTCCTGGTTTCATAAGATCAGGGCCGTCTGGGAGGCTGAGCAAGCAGGGGTCATTGAACAGGGATCTGAAAAGAGAGGGGTTTGCTTTGCATAGCCTACGGCACAGTGAGGGAGTGAGAGCGCTATGGGTGGGTGATGGAGGGTGGCAGGCTGGACTGAGGGACCTGGTCCAAGGGTGGGTACCCAGGGCTTGGGGTCCTTCTGAGGTCTGCATCTGGGGGAGGAGCTACATATGGCTCTCAACAGAGCTTGCAGCCACCTTGAGGTACTGGGTACCTGAGGAGCTTCCTCCACAGTTGCAGGGCTGGAGGAAAGGTAGAAATGGGTGGAGAAAGGTAGATGTGGTGGGTGTTTCTTCCCTGGAGGGCTTCCACTCCTACTGAAGCTCAGGGACCAATAAGGATGAGTCGCTTTTTTTTTGTAATTATTCTTAAAAAGGTGATCTATACCAGAGAGAGCCTTCCCATAGCGCTGAGAGGTGGGTACAGTGAAAAAGAAGTCCTCTTCCTTCCCCCCTCAGATTCCCCTCCCGGAGGCAAGCCCTCTTATCAGATTCCGACATGTTCTGGAAGTAGCCAGTGCACACACAAGTGCGGGTTATGTATAATTAGACGCAGGTGTGTGTGCATGCAGGCGCGAGTGCCTACATACATGACCTCTTTTTGGAATAGTAGTGGTTGAGTACTTTATACTTTGCTTTTTCACATAACATTGAAATTCTGTCTGTTCTTTTCCAGGGTGTCAGAATATCCTAGTGATGTAGGATAATTTAATTAGCCAGTTTCCTAATGATTGTCATTTAGGTTGTATCCCATTTTTCAATATTATAAACAATATTACAACGCTTGATCTTAAATAGGTCTGTTATCTGTAGAAAAAAATTCCTAGAAGTGGAGATTTGGATCAAATAGTAGCTATGTAAAATTTTAATCTATTTTGCCAAAGTGCCCTCCAACGATAATAACCATGCCACTTTATACTCCCAGAAGCAACATCCTCACCCGCTTCTAATTTAAAAAAATATATATTTTATTGATTTTTTATAGAGAGGAAGGGAGAGAGTTAGAAACATCGATGAAAGAGAAACATCGATCAGCTGCCTCCTGTACATCCCCTACTGGGGACGTGCCCGCAACCAAGGCACATGCCCTGGACCGGAATCGAACCGGATTTTCCAGTCTGCAGGCTGATGCTCTATCCACTGAGCTAAACCGGTTTTGGCCACCCTCTCCTAATTTTTGATCTTTACCAATCTGGTAAAATGGTGTTTTACTTTTGCATTTTCTCAAGGTGGTGAGGATGAACATGCTTTCATATGTTTAAAAGGCTTGTTTGCTTCAGGAGGGGAGCTGTTAGACTACCAATGGGGAAATGGGTGAGGGCTCCAGCCTGGGAATTTGGTCCTAGGGGAAAAGCTACAGTTGGTCTTGGAGAGGGCCAAGAGTCTTAGGGAAAGTTCCCTCTTTCTGGGATCCCCCACCACCAGGCCTTCTTAACTGGGTGACTTTTAAACCTGGCTTGGTGCTGCTTTCACACGGGTGGGAGTGGGTAAGGGTGGTGGGGGGAGGACCAAACTCTGGGTCCCCCACCCCCAGCCTCATCCTGAGTGGCTCCCTGCTTATCTGCTTGACATATTCAGCTTCTAGGTAAGGTTTCATCTGAACAAAAGGTTCCAGGGCTGAACAGAGATTCAAGAGCGCTGTCCTAAATCATGTCCCCTCTCCCAAGGGAGAGATCACTCTCTGCTCTCAGAGCCCATCAGTGTTTGGCATGCCTGACACTACAGAGTTGGGAGGGGCGTGAGAGTCCCTGGGGAGAAGAGGAAGTGTGGCAGCAGGGAATTGTTGGGGTGCCTGGGTAGAGGGGCAGGCGCAGGGGTACATGGTATATCCACGGATCACCATCCAGGGGTCCCCAAAGAAACACGGGGCCCGACCATTGGCTCTTTTCCCTACACTGTGTGCTTTCACGCTTCCATGCTGCTGTTCACACTCCTCTTTGACCTGGAACGCTCTTCATGCTGCGTGTCCACGCCCTCATCCTCAAGATCGGAGCCCGTGCTGCCTTTCCAGGAGGGCTTCTTGAACTCTGAGTCCTGCATTCTTCACTTTATTCATCTTTGCCTCTACCTCCCCCGCCCAGGATCTGGTGGCACTCAGCTCCTGGGAACAAATGAGTGAATTACTAAGTGAAGATGTGAAAAGATCAGAAATTCCACTGTAACGTTGCCACGTCTTACCTTTCCAAGTGGACAGATTTCCTTGATGACAGGACAGCAGCATCGGGGTTGCTTCATCTCTGGGTCCCACCTAGCACTTCTCAGGGTCTTTAGGAAGTAACTTCTTGTAGAAAGAGGCAGAGCATCTTGTCTTCAGTTGGAAGGCAGGGGAGAGCTTTGCGGAGGAAGTGGCATTTGAGACAGACTGTGAGGGAAGTGAATGACTTTGACAGGTGGGGCTGGGGTGGGGCTGGGAGGGAGGCTGTTCCAGGTGAGGGAACAAGGGGAGCAGCTCCTGGGCATGTTTAGGGATAAAGGAATCTTCTGGAATAAGTGTTCAGTCCCACTGGGTGGGAACACAGGAGAGAGGGATCCCAGAAAGGGGCTGGGGTAGGTGGGCTGGGGCCCTGATGTGAATGAGGCCCACGGATGCCAGTGTAAAAGGCAGGCTTAGCCCTAGCTGGTTTGGCTCAGTGGATAGAGCATCGGCCTGTGGACTGAAGGGTCCCAGGTTTGATTCCTGTCAAGGACACGTGCCTGGGTTGCTGATCAATCCCCAGTAGGGGGCGTGCAAAAGGCAGCCAATCAATGATTCTCTCATCATTGATGCTTCTCTCTCTCCTCTCTTCCTCCCTGAAATCAATAAAAAAATATTTTTTTAAAAAAAGGCTTAAGTCAGGTGGGCATGGGATGCCAGCTGGGCTGGTCTGAGTGGAGAAGCATGACTTGGCCATGGTGTGGTATAAGCAGGAAAATTGGGAGACCCCTGGAGACGGCAGGAAGTCAGACAGTTGCGGCCGGGTAGCTGAGGCAGCAGATATAGGGAGGGAGACCTCCCCAGGATGGCAGCAGTGGTGTGCGGGTGTGTAGAGGGAAAAGGGCTTATATATATACTGTGCTTTCCAGAGCTACATGCCTGGGGAGAGTGGGGTGTTGCTAGAGAAACCAGTCAGGAAAGGGTGCTTTGGGGGAAGGGAATGGACTGAGTTTTTGATGTGGAGCAACATAATGATCAGCCCGTTAGATGGGACTCGACAGGGACAACACCAGGCAGCTGCTGCAGTGACCTTGGCCCCAGGTGAAGCAGGGCTGGGAAGGGGTAGTGGCCAGGGAAGATTAGGGAAAAGGGGGTTTGTTTGTTTTATATGCTTTTGAATTAAACTGACACTTTTTTTTTTTTAAAGCCTCACTTGAGGGTATTTTTCCATTGGTTTAAGATAGAAGGGAAGGGGAGGTGGGAGGGATATTGATGTGAGAGAGACTGCAACTGAAGTACTTGCCCTTAACTGGGAATTGAATCCGAGACCTTTATATTGTGTGGGCTGACCCTAACTACTGAGCAAACCCTGCCCGGGCTTGAACTGACACTTTTTACTTTTAAATTATGATTGTTAAGTAAAAGTAATCCATGCTCCTGAGAAATTGAAGCTGTAATAAAAGGTGGGAAATAGCCGAAACTGGTTTAGCTCTGTGGACTGAAGGGTCCCAGGTTTGATTCCGGTCAAGGGCATGTACATTGGTTGCAGGCACATCCCTGATAGGGGGTGTGCAAGAGGCAACTGGTGGATGTTTCTCTCCCATTGATGTTTCTAGCTCTCTGTCCCTCTCCCTTCCTCTCTGTAAAAAATCAATAAAATATATTAAAAAAAAAAAAAAGTGGGAAGTATCAGTCCCCTCACCCAGTCTCTCCAGAAGTGGCAAGATACATTTTGAAGGAAGAAATGAGACCTGGGGACGGGGAATACAGGGAAAGCAGAGGCGAGGGCAGGCAGACTCTAGGTTTCAAGGAGATGGGCGGTCGAGGTGCCTGTGAAGAAATGGGGCCTTCGGAAAGATTGCTGACTTGGGAAGGGGTAGATGGATGGGTTATTTTAGGCCCTGGTGTATGAGGAGAGGGAGGGTGAGGCTGTTCTGAAAGTGATGGAGTAAGTGGGAGTAAGTAGAGGGGAGAGTTCGCCGAGTGAGGGGAGGAGGAGCAGCTCAGTGCTAGAACCCAGAGGAATGTCCGCTGGAGCTTCTTTCCCCCCTGCGGCACCCCCTGGCTGGCTCTCAGGACCGCTTCCCTGACCCCCGCTTTCCCACAGACTCCCCATCTGGTGAACCTGAATGAAGACCCGCTGATGTCAGAATGTCTGCTCTACCACATCAAAGATGGTGTTACCAGGTAGTGTTGGATCAGTGGCCTGTGGGGCAGCCTCTCCTTTTGGGGTGCGGTTTGCAGAGGGACGGCCACACTAGTGACTCCCTTTCCTGGTGACCTTGCTGGAAACACCCCGGATGTCAGGATGGCTGCTCCACAGCTCTGCTCACTTTCTAGGCTTCCTCTGGCCTCTGAGCAGCTGTCCTGCCTCACCCACCACTTTGGTTTGGCTGAGATGCCTCCTGGGACAAACTGACCCAGCGCTGCGGGGATAGCTCCTGACTGCTTAGAGCAGTGGTCGGCAACTCATTAGTCAGCAGAGCCAAATATCGACAGGACAAAGATTGAGATTTCTTTTGAGAGCCAAATTTTTTAAACTTAAACTTCTAACACCACTTCTTCAAAATAGAAGAAAACTATTTTTGTTTGTAATTATTCTTAAAAAATACTAGGCTGTGGTATTTTGTGAAAGAGCCACACTTAAGGGGCCAAAGAGCCCCATGTGGCTCATGAGCTGCTGTTTGCTGACCACAGGCTTAGAGCACAGACGGGGTTGGAATCTAGACCTCCACATTTTTAGCCTTAGCACCACTGCCTCGGCCTCCCTTGATGGAGCCTCCCTGTGGGGTAGAGGGAATCGTGGTCCCAGGCCCTCATTGTTTAGGGGCAGTGCCTGGGCTGTGGGTGGCTGCATGGCTAATGCTAACCCCTGGGGCTCGGTGCCTCTGAGGTCACCTTGGAGTTAATGAGGTGAGGGTGCCCCTTTCTGTCTCACCACAGCATTTACTAGCTGCCCATGGTAGGCAGTGAGCTCTCAGGTGATCAGCTCAAAGGATGATGGGAGGCCCATCCCCTCCGGGTTCCCTTTTCTCGTCTACTACGTGACACAGGGGCTTTGGAGTCAGGCAGACCTGGGTTCAAATCCCAGCCTCCCCACTCCTGGGCTGCATGTCTCTGGGCAAGTTAGTTTTCCTTCTGAGCCTCAGCGTCCTCACCTATGACGTAGAAATAATGACACTTGGCTCACAGAGGGGATGACTGGCATTCAGAAGCGGCTTGGCGACTGTGCGACACCTGCTGAGGAATTGTTGGCCATTGCTTCCCAGGGTCGGCCAGGTGGGTGTGGACATCAAGCTCACCGGGAAGTTCATCCGGGAGCAGCACTGCGTGTTCCGGAGCATCCCTCAGCCGGACGGAGAAGGTAATGCCGAGGGAGTGCGAGTGGAGTGGCCAGACAGGAGAGGACAGGGCCACGTTCACACTGCATGGGGCACTGGGTGTGCAGCCATGTATGAGGGCATGTGTCCTCATCCTCACAGGGGCTTTGAGCTCATGGTGAGCGTTAGGGAAACCAAGGGCCAGGCTGTCTGCACTCACCCCGGTGCTGCGAGGGGCAGTGCGTGGCGAGGGTCCGAGGCAGAAACAGCACTGGCATTTTGATGAAGAGGTCGTCTGCCTTCTTTCTTGACTTTTTTTATCCTAAAACAGCATCCTGGTCATTTTTTATGGAAATTCTATTTGTTCCAGTGGGCCTTCTGAATTTATCTCCGGAAAATGTGTCTATCTGTCCAGCTCTGACTGCAATGGTTTCAGGGAGTTAACTGGCCCATGTATCCCTTTGATTCCAAAACGTTCAGAGATTGTTTTGCCTCTCTATGCCATAGCTGCAAAAGCTTTTAAGAATCACAAGCTCAAAGGGTGATGCCTGTCTGACATCAACAGAACAATGCTCCTGAGATTCGGGGTGTATTTTGAGGTCACCATTTTGGTCTTGATCAGTCATTTCTTTAAAAAAGTGCAATGATTTGTGTTCAGTTAGGCCCAAGTGCAGTTGAGCTGTAGGAAATGTGCTGGGCAGGGCGGCAGATGTTATACATGGCTCTTCCTCACCTTGAACTCCTATCTTGTGTCTCACAGATCTGAAAGGAGTGCCTAGTCTGATGCTTTTGAAGGCACAGGGAGGGGGGACAAGCAATGCCAGCACGTTTTTAAAAGTCAGAAAAGACACTGTTGTGTGGCTTGCAGTTCAGGTGTAAGACGTGCCCATTGGGCTTTGGTTGGTTCAGGGTCAGCAGATTATTTTTATTTTTCAAATTGAACTTATTGGGTAACATTGGTTAATAAAGTTATATAGGTTTCAGGTATGCAGTTCCACAATGTATCACCATCCCAAGTCACGTGGGGTCAGCAGATTCATGCCCTCGCTCTGGTCTGGTTCAGTGGCAGCACACGCTTCCCACTGTGGGTTAAAAGCTGTTGAATCATCCAGCCCAGTGAGTCATTGCCGAGTTCCTGTCCTGAGGTTCCCTCCAGTAGTGCTGAGGTGATAGCAGAATCATTTAAGGCACGCGGAGTGAGCCCACCCTCAGGAGCTCAGAGGGTGTTTTGAGAGATGACAGCTGAAACACCATTAGTTACATCAGTAAAAGCAACTGATGAATCTTTGCCCCAAAGACAGGGGGCTCTAAAGGTTCCGTCCATTTGTGCCTCTGTTCGTACAGCAGGTTGAAGACTTGACCAAAGACAGGCAGAGGGGGTGGGTGCGAGCTAGAAGAATAGTTGTCACTGACCATCTACTGCGTACCTTTGCTCTTTCTCATGCAGCTCCTGTGAGGCATCTGAGACCCAGGGTTAGGGAATTTGCCCAAGACCAATTTGGCTAGAAGATGGCAGAACTAGTTTTGAATATAGCGTAGCAGGCTCCAGGGCCATGCTGTGAACTCTGCGCTGGGCTGCCTTAGTACGGAATGCTGTGAGTTCATGGACATGGAGAAGCTGCCTGGCCAGCTCTGGCAAAACCCTCTCCTTGCCCAAACCCATTTTCCTGTTACACCCGTCATTCTGACTTGAGACTGCCTCCTGACTTACTCATTAGCCGTCTGTCTTACCACTTGGAAGTGAGCTCTGTAAGAACAGGGATTTGGGGTTTTATTTCTGCTACGTTTCCATGACCTCAGGTAGTGCCTGGCAGATAGTAGGGTGCAGTGTGTGTGTGGAATGGATGATTGAATTTGGGGGCATGACAGGGAATAAGGGTGGGCAGCAGGCCGGTACCCATTACAGGCACACCATCCTCTTCTCTGCGGCCTTCTTTCATTGTTGTTTTGGGGCATATGGTGATGCTTCTTTCTCTGTCTTTTTTTTCTTCTCCATTATTTCTTTCCCTTTTTTAGGGTCTCTTCAAGCATCGGCTCAGAAATTGCTGCTTTCCCATACTCATTTCTAGTCCTCTTGTCTAAGCTGAGTTCCTCTCTGCTTTCTTTGTCTCCCACAGTATCAGTAGTCCCATCTCTGCCTTATCTTACCATACACTTCAGTTTCTCTATTACTTCCAGCATAAATCATAACTCACGCTTCCATATCACTTTATTTGGGCTTTCAACCACTCTGAGCTAACTTCTGTGAGCTGTAGAATGGGAAGTCTTTGATGATCACATTTTATAGCTCACAGAAGTTGGGTGATGTGCTCAATGTCCCTCAGCTTAGGAGTTGCAGAACCTGGATTTTTGTGATACAGACTCTCTGTGATAATAGGAAGGCAGGAAGCTGCTGTCAGAAGGACAGGAAGCTGCCTCAGTCATCTTTGTGTCTCAGCAAGCAGTAGGTTTGGTGATTTGTTCAGAGGAGCACCTGGATAAATGCTTGGGTTGGGTTGACTGTACCTTGTCCTGTGAAGACAATGATCGTTTGTTGGCTGTGGCTTGAGCAGATTAGTCCGATAGTGTTTTGTAAGATGCATCAGACAGGTCTAGGGGCCTGCTGGAGGAATCCAGGCCTACCCCAGGATAATGCTAGTTGGAAAGGAAGGGATGGGCATCCGGAAGGCAGGAATGACTGGGCCCGATGACCATTTGGCTGGGAATCACAGGTTTGCTAAGCTGCTGTGGGGAGGATGGTGGTGGGGGAGTACAGAGCTCCTGCAGAGGCTCCTGGGAATGTCAGCTGGGGCTCTAACCCTCCTTCTGCTCTTCCTTTCCCTTGCTGCCTGCCACCAGAGGGGCCATGACACCCCTAACAGGTACTGGGGGGTGGGGCTGGGGATGCATGTATTTTGGGGGGTAATGCAAGATGGGAATATGACCATAATCCTCCTACCCCGGGGTCTGATGGCTTCCTTTCCTTTCTCTCTCCCTCAGTGGTGGTCACCCTGGAGCCTTGTGAAGGAGCCGAGACCTATGTCAATGGGAAACTGGTGACCGAGCCGCTGGTGCTGAAGTCAGGTAGAGGACGTGCTCGGGGAGGTGCTGGCATGCTGGGCAGAGGAAGTGCTAGGGCCGCGCTTCCTGGTGAACCTTGGGCAGCACCCAGAGAGAGCTAGGGAGCAGCGTGGGTGTGAAAAAGGACTGGGAAGTGACGATTAGGAGTCAGGTTTTGGTTTCTCTTGTTGCCCAGGCAAACGGGAACAGGATGCCCTCTGCCCCAGGGTGGGTGGTTCCTGGTATCAGCCGGAGGAGCCTGGGCTTAGACCACCCTCAGACTTGGCATGATGAGAGAGCGGGTGCCAGGGCCCCTGCGACTTGTGGGCAAGACCTTGTACATCTTGGGCACGGGGACGAGTGTGCTGCCACAGGGGAGCGAGTCCACTTTCCCCTCCTCCCATCTCCAGGGAATAGGATTGTGATGGGCAAGAACCACGTTTTCCGCTTCAATCACCCGGAGCAGGCACGGCTGGAACGGGAGCGAGGGGTCCCCCCACCCCCAGGACCACCCTCTGAGCCCGTGGACTGGAACTTTGCCCAGAAGGAGCTGCTGGAGCAGCAAGGCATTGACATCAAGCTGGAGATGGAGAAGAGGTGCGAGGAGGGGGTGCTCCAGGCCCCGGGGCCCTCTAGGCTGTTCCTCCCGGCCCCCAACCCACAGCATCTTGCTGTTGGACACCCATTGGAGTGGCTGCAAAATCTCACAAAGCCTTCCTCTCTCTTCCCACTCCAGGCTGCAGGACCTGGAGAATCAGTACCGGAAAGAGAAGGAAGAGGCTGACCTTCTGCTGGAGCAGCAGCGGCTGGTGAGGAGTCGGCAGGCGTGAGGGCACAGGGGCAGGAGCCAGGCTGGCAGCGCTGCAGCCTGGCTCCGCTCTTGGTGCACACTGCGCCAGAGTGAGGAGTGGCGTGGAGGCGGGTGGGAGTGGTGTCTAGGAGACGGCTGTGAGAGAAATGTGGAGGGAACTGGAGTTCCTTCCAGGGCTCCCAGACTCCAGCCGGTCCTGTGGCACCTTTATGATTTCCACCGGTCCTGTTATTCATTTAAGATTGCTCTTCACGTGAACTTTTAAATCGTTTTTTATTTTATTTATTTTTATTGATTTCAGAGAGGAAGGGAGAGGGGGAGAGAGATAGAAACATCAATGATGAGAGAGAATCATTGATTGGCTGCCTACTGGGGATCGAGCCCAAAACCCTAGTAGTGTCCTTGACCAGAACTGAACCCAGGATCTTTCAGTCTGCAGGCCGACACTCTGTCCACTGAGCCAAACGGGCCAGGGTGACTTTTAAATCTTTAACCTCATCCTGGGCAGTAACACACGTGCAAGAAAACGAGACGATAAGCTGCAGCTTATGCTGATTGGCCACTTTCTGTGCCGGCCACTGCTTCCTCACTGGTACATTAACCTCAGACTGTGCCTGTGAGGGGGACAGTGATATCATCTCTGTGGCATGGCTGAGCAGAGGTTAAGCAGCCCACCTCAGGGTGTGCGGTTCTGATGGCTGTTTCCAGTGCTGTTGGGACTCAGAGTTTTGGGATGTCCTTAGCCTCCTCCCGATTTGTTCTCTCTCTGGCCCCACCCAGTACGCGGACTCTGACAGTGGCGATGACTCTGACAAGCGCTCCTGTGAAGAGAGCTGGAGGCTCATCTCCTCTTTGAGGGAGCAGCTGCCGCCCACCACAGTCCAGACCATCGTCAAGCGCTGTGGCCTGCCCAGCAGCGGCAAGCGCCGCGCCCCACGCAGGGTGTATCAGATCCCGCAGCGCCGGCGGCTGCAGGGCAAAGACCCCCGCTGGGCCACCATGGCCGACCTGAAGATGCAGGCAGTGAAGGAGATATGCTACGAGGTGGCCCTGGCTGACTTCCGCCACGGGCGGGCCGAGATCGAGGCCCTGGCCGCCCTCAAGATGCGGGAGCTGTGCCGGACCTACGGCAAGCCGGAGGGTCCCGGGGACGCCTGGAAGGCCGTGGCCCGGGATGTCTGGGACACCGTGGGCGAGGAGGAAGGCGGCGGAGGTGGAGGTGGAGGTGGCGAGGAGGGAGCCCGCGGGGCAGAGGTGGAGGACCTCCGGGCGCACATCGACAAGCTGACCGGGATCCTGCAGGAGGTGAAGCTGCAGAACAGCAGCAAGGACCGGGAGCTGCAGGCCCTGCGGGACCGCATGCTCCGCATGGAGAGGGTCATCCCCCTGACCCAGGTACCGAGGGCCTTGCCGGGCTTCCTCCCTCCTCAGCTCTCCCCTTTCAGAATCGGAACCTCCTCCAACCTCCTTCCCCTTCTTGCTTTCGGAAATGTCATTCATGTATAGCAGCTTTTCTCAGTAGTTTCTGAATTATGTGCCTCGGTTGCTAGGGCACTAATAGAAAATGCAGATTCCTGGGTCTTGCCTCAAACCCACCGAATCAGCATCTTTGGGGATGGATCCGCACTTATGATGAGTACCCAGGTGTTTGGGAGGTATAATAAGGTTTCAGGACCCCTGAGATACAGTGCACTTTCGTAAGTTACCACTTGCTGAATGTTCACATGTGCTTTCTCATCACTCCCCCTCCATGGGGGCCCACTCACTCTGTGCCTGCTGCCGTGCTGAGCACTTCCTGTGCTACCACCTTTAATCTGCACAGCAGCCCTGCGAGGGAGCATCATCACTGGCCCCTGATTTGCGTGTGTTCACTCAATAAATGAACACTCAGTGCTTACTGTGTACGAGGCTCTGTGCGAGCCTCTGGGGCTTCACGGCAGACAGAGTTGCTGCTCTGCCAGCTTGCTTTCTTCTTCTTCTTTTAAAAAAAATATATTTTATTGATTTTTTTTTAAAGAATTCAGTATATTTTTTTCTTAATATATTATATTTTATTGATTTTTCCACAGAAAGGAAGGGAGAAGGATAGAGAGCTAGAAACGTCAATGAGAGAGAAATATCGACCAGCTGCCTCCTGCACACCCCCCCACCGGGGATGTGCCCGCAACCAAGGTACATGCCCTTGGCCGGAATCGAACCCAGGACCTTTCAGTCCACAGGCCGACACTCTATCCACTGAGCCAAACCGGTTTCGGCCCAGCTTACCTTCTGATGGAGGACAGCAGGCAGGCCTCCATAGCAGCTCGTGGTTACGGAAGGCTTCTCCAGCATAGCTCCCTCTGCTCTTCCACTCCTGCCGCTCTGGCTTACCGCTGGGCGCACTCCTACCTCAAGGCCTTTGCACCTGCTGTTCCCTCTGTCTGGATGCCTTTCCCCATGAAAGTCTCACACCTCCCCCCCTCCTTTGGGTGTTTCCTCTAAGGTAACTTCTCAGTAAAACCCTTTCTGGCGATTCATTGCAGCCAACTCACCCTGGCCTCCCATCCCCCTTCCTTGTTCTTTATCTCAATGTGTATAATTTATGTAAAGTGTATTGTGTAATGTTTGTACTTATATATAGTATGGGTAATGGGTACTAAGTAGTTTAAATACTATCTACTCTTTTTCATTTTTTATTTATTATTTTTTATTAAGGTATTTATACATATCTTCCTATTGCCCCCCCGTAAATATATACTTTATATTTAACTTTTAAAATATATTTTTTTATTGATTTTTTACAGAGAGGAAGAGAGAGGGATAGAGAGTCAGAAACATCAATGAGAGAGGATCATTGATCAGCTGCCTCTTGCACACCCCCTTCTGGGGATGTGCCCACAACCAAGGTACATCCAGAATTGAATCTGGGACCTTTCAGTCCGCAGGCCAACGCTCTATCCACTGAGCCAAACCGGTTTTGGCTATATTTAACTTTTTATTGAGCTATCCTATATGTACCACATTATAATTTTTCTTATTAACTGTCTTCCCCACTGAAATGGTGGCCAGTCTTGTTCTTCCCTTTTTGTTGATTGCCAATCCCCAGGGCACATTATTTGTTCAGCTGTGTTTGTTGAGTGCCTACTATGTATCAGGCACTGTTCTAAACACTTTACATTGTTTAATTTATTTAATTCTTAAAACAACCCTGTGCAGTAGCTATTATTTCTATTGGTCTCATCTCACACATGAAGAGACTGAGGTACGGTGACAAGCGAGTTCCAGACCACACAGCTGGGAGGGGGCAGACCGGGGCTGAGCTCAGACCCCCGCTCCTGGGCCTGTGCTCCTGAACCACTGTCTCCACCGCGCCCTTCTGGGGACCCCTTGACATTCGGCCACTCAGGGCCTTCCAAACCGTGTGCTCAGGAAACTCGGCTCTTCTCACACTCCTCTCTTCTCTCCCTCTTTCCCTCCCAGGATCATGAGGATGAGAACGAAGAAGCCAATGAGGCCACCTGGGCCACGCCCCCAGGGTCAGAGGTCGTAGAGGAGGAAGCCCCCAATGACCACGGGCCCTCAGCCCGGCCCGCTTCGCCACCCCAGTCCAGCTGGGAGCGGGTGTCACGGCTGATGGAGGAGGACCCTGCCTTCCGTCGAGGCCGCCTTCGCTGGCTCAAGCAGGAGCAGTTGCGGCTGCAAGGACTGCAGGGCTCTGGGGGCCGGGGTGGGGGGCTGCGCAGGCCCCCCGCCCGCTTCGTGCCCCCTCACGACTGTAAGCTGCGCTTCCCCTTCAAGAGCAACCCCCAGCACCGGGAGTCCTGGCCGGGGATGGGGAGCGGGGAGGCCCCAGCGCCACCCCCGCCCCCTGAGGAGGTTACTCCCCCAGTGGTCACCCCTGCCCGCAGGCCGCCGAGTCCCCGAAGGTCCCACCGTCCCCGCAGGAATTCCCTGGATGGAGGGGGCCGGTCCCGGGGAGGGGGTGCTGCACAGCCCGAACCTCAGCACTTCCAGCCTAAAAAGCACAACTATTATCCCCAGCAGCCCCAACCCTACCCGGCCCAACGGCCCCCAGGGCCCCGCTACCCCCCATACACTACTCCCCCGCGAATGAGACGGCAGCGCTCGGCCCCTGACCTCAAGGACAGCGGGGCGGCGGTGTGAGGCCACGTCCTGGGCAGAGGGGCTGGTGGCCCCTGTGGGAGGAGAGAAGATGCCTGAGACGCTGCTTCCCCAGAGCCTTGGGGCAGGGAAGCCAGAGATGAGAGAAGGTTCGAGTAGGTGCTAGATGACCAGGTGACGGGCGGAGGCTGCAGGAAGGAAGAGGGCACGGAGATGCCAGGAGCAACCAAAGTGGAGGAAGACGTGGGAAGCTGCCTGGGGGCCGCCCCTTGCAGAGGGGAGCCCCACAAACGCTGCTACGGGTGGGCGGGGCTGGGTGCTGTGTAACCAGTGTTTGACTTTCTTTTCAAGTCCGGGTGAGGGGGAGAGAACCTAGAGTGAGGCACGGTCTCTTCCCCAGCCCTTGTCTGTCTGTCTGTGGTGGTTTGTTTCCAGGGAGGCGTGGTGGGATCATAAGTCATTCCCCTCCCCTTCTAGGCCTCCTGCTGTAAATGGAGGCCCTGTCTGGTTTCTGGTTTGGCTGGGGTCCCATGAGGGCGTGGGACCCTTCAATAAAAAATAGCAAATGGAGCTCGTGGCTGGTGGTCATTGGTTTTGGTGTCTTGTGGAGGTGTAGATCATAGAAGGAAGAGGGATAGGTCTTTTTTTTTTTTTTTTTTTTTTTTTTTTTTTTTTAAGAGCTGCCATTTATTTATTTAAAAAAAATATATTTTATTGATATTTTACAGAGAGGAAGGGAGAGGGATAGAGAGCTAGAAACATCCATGAGAGAGAAACACCAATCAGCTGCCTCTTGCACACCCCCTACCGGGGATGTGCCCGCAACCCAGGTACATGCCCTTGCCTGGAATCGAACCTGGAGCCCTTCAGTCCCCAGGCCGACGCTCTATCCACTGAGCCAAACCGGTTTCAGCGAGGCACAGGTCTTAAGTGAGCGGCCCCGGGTTTTACGTAGATGTGATGCCATGCAGTCCCACCCGATCCCGAGTAAGAACAAGTCCACTTGGCTTCTGAACTTCCAGCATCACCTTCCCTTCAGCGTGCACTGCCCATTAAAAAAAATTATTGTTGAAAGTATTACATATGTCCCCCTTCCCCATTGTCCTCTCCCAGCCTGCCCCGCCCTGCCCTGCCCCCATTGTCTGTGTCCATTGGTGATGCTTACATGCATACAAGTTCTTCGGTGGTTCTCTTACCCCATCCCTGTCCCCCTTCCCTGCCTTTATTTCCCTTTCATTTTTGCTTACCCCGTGCCTCCATCTCTGCCCTCAACACAGCTTCATTGTCTAGGACAGAGGAGGGGGAGGATGAGAGGGGAGGTGGAGGACAGATCTGTCAGGACCTGGACGGACCTGGACGGCTGTTCCCGACAGGCGAGAGGCGACAGAAGGGCAGGGAGAGGCTCTGCTTCATTGATCACTTAGCGACTGGCAAGGTCTGAGGAGCATCGTTTCCCCAGAGCCTTTCATCTTGGCTGTGTTCACCAGAGACCGTCAGGCCCACGGCACTTCCTATTTTCATCCTGCTTCTGTTTCGTGCCTGAGGGCAGGGTCCACGCAGCATTCCAAGTAGCATTTTGTCCTCGGCCTGTTTTCAACAGGGGTGCTGGCTGCTTGTCCTGTTCTGACTTGGAGGAACATGCCCAGGGCAATGTAATATTGTCAGTCTTTACAGTTACTCCAGCCTTGCTCTGCCTTCACCTTGTCAAACCCCAGAATCCCCACTTTGCACCCTGTTCTCACAAAAACATTTCCACCCACTTGGACATTGAGCTGCTTCTCCGCAGCTTCCTGATGTCAGTCTTGAGGTGCAATCAGCCGAAGCCACAGACATTATCCCCGTGGCAGCCAAACCGCAGCTCTGGGCAAGGGTGCGATTAGGTTTACTTAGTTTCTGTACCCGAACGCTGGCTACCTTTATTTTGGCACCTTTGACTAAAGCCAGGTCTTCAGGAACTTGTTGACAGTGACTCAAGATCTGGGCTGTAATGGGTAGTTTGGCGACCGTGTTTATTTGAGTAGTTAGTTATAATCTGCTCAGGGAGACTACCTGTGAGCAAGAGACGATGGAAGAGGAAGGTCTCTGGATGAGAGCAAGCTGAGCGGCACAGACAGCACTGTGGGACTTCTGATGGGAAAGAGCTCATTCATGTGAAATGTAGCTGGCTATTTTTCTCTAAGGGTTCCCTTAGGTAAATGTGTTATCTGACATTTTTATCCATTTCTCACTTCCAAATCAATCTTTACAAATGTGATGTTTAGATTTTATTCAGAGAAGTGCCTGCTTATCTCTTATCCGTGCTGCACACTAACGTATCCTCCTTTGAACAGCTCTATAAAGTTGGTCTCTTTGTTTCCAGATAGGAAGACTGAGGTTTGAATAGATTCATGAATTCCCAAAGGTCACACAGTTCATAAGGCAAAGTTAGGATTCCGCCGAAAACTGGTTTGGTTCAGTGGATAGAGCGTCAGCCTGCGGACTGAAAGGTCCCAGGTTCGATTCCGGTCTAGGGCATGTACCTTAGTTGCAGGCACATCCCCAGTAGGGGGTGTGCAAGAGGCAGCTGATTGATGTTTCTCTCTCATTGATGTTTCTAACTCTCTTTCCCTCTCTCTTCCTCTCTGTAAAAAATCAATAAAATATATTTTAAAAAATTAAAAAAAAAAAAGTTAAGATTCCATCCGAAGCCAAGGTGACTGAAGCCCAGACTTCTCTCTGATGCCTATAGGACATCAGATACCACTTTTCCTCCGGAGACCATGCTGCCTGCTCCTCACGTTAGGTCTTCTCAGTTATTTCACAAGTCTGCCTCTAGTTTCTGATCTCTCCCAAAGTTGTCCTGTGAAGGAGTGAGAACGATTTGTGGACTTCTGAAATCAGGAGCAGAAGTCACCCCAACAATCTGTCTGCCAGGGTGTTTCTCCACCCCCCGCCCCCACTCCCCCAATTTGAACATGTCTGCAGTTTTACCCTTGGTTTCCTCTGAAATGCTATTTGCTTTTTAAAATTTTTCTCTCTGGAGGCCTCTTTCGTTAGACTTTTTTTTTCTTTCACCTGGAGTTTTTATATCTGAGTACATTTGGAGATTCCTAAGATTTTTTAAATAGTCTTTTGTACCTTTCCTATATTCCTAGCTTCTAATTTGGATTGGTTTGGAATTGTTCTTTTTAAAAGATTTGACGTCAGCAGCTACCTGATGACATTTTGGTTCAGGTGGAATGTGTGTAGGTTCTTACCGTCCCCGAAGACCCACCACAACCCTTGCTTGCACCATCGAATTCCTTCACACGGTCTGAGTGTCCCGGGTCCTGCCTCCTCACCAGTAGTTGTAGGGCACACTCCTCAAGGAGGCTGGCTTCCAGTAGCCCATGTAACCTCACAGCTCTCAGCCTCTCCCCTAGACATCTCTGCTACCCACTGAGGTGAGTGTACACCTCTCAGCAGGTCAAAGGCCAGCAGCTGCTGCCTCATTATACAAGTTCCCACCCCTATCTGGATATATGTCTCGGAAAGTTCTGGTCACCAGCCTGGCCGGTGTGACTTAGTGTCGACCTATGAACCAGGAGGTCATGGTTCAATTTCCTGTCAGGGCACGTGCTGGGGTTGTGGGCTCAGTCCCCAGTGTGCGGTGTGCAGGAGACAGCCAATCAAAGATTCTCTCTCATCATTGATGCTTCTTGCTCTTTCCCTCTCCCTTTATTTAAAGTTCTGGTGACCAGATGGGTGTTATGAAAACGGCTTCTCTCATTCCTGAACAATCCACAGTCCCAGGAGCTGACACCAACCGGCAATGCCCCAGATTCCCTCTTCAACTCCCTTCTCCCAGTTTCTTGTGCTCCCTCCACCCCCAACCCTGGAGGACTGGTTTCCAGACACCTTGGAAGCTCTAGTTCTGGGCTGTGGTTGGGCTCCTGCCTGCACAACAGATGGACTAGCCTGACGTGTTCATGCCTCAGAAGCTGAGCTTCTTTAGAAATGACCATGGAATGGTTCTGGGTGTTTTACCTCAGCCAGAGGAGACACTCCTTTCTCCCAGTCCGGGGCCCCATTCCCGGCAGGGTAGGCTCCAGCCAACCTTTGGGGCACACACACACACATCCAGCCTGGTCACAGATTCACTCTGGGTAAGTCACCTCTTTGAGGGCCTCATTATTCTTGTCTGTAAATAGGACAATTAGCCCAGTGAAGCTGTTGTTGAAGATTTCATGCAAAGTGCCTAGCACACAGTAGGAGCTCAAGGTGTTTTTAAAAATATATATATTTATTGATTTCAGAGAGGAAGGAAGAGGGAGAGAGAGATAGAAACATCAATGATGAGAGAGAATCATTGATCGGCTGCCTCTTGCACGCCCCCTCCTGGGGATTGAGCCCCAAACCTTGCCTTTTTCCATGTTTTTAACTGGAGATGAATTTTTGGGAAAGAAGGAAGGGGCCACAACATCAGGTCAGGTACCCCCAAATGTTGAAACTCTCCAGCTCAGCCCTCAAGGTTTGACGCCCCCAACTCACTACTTCCCTAAGCTCTGCTGTTCCACTGTTGTCCGCCAGGAGGAGAAAAGGCGCAGGCTCCCTTTCTGGCTGCTTTCCCCAGCGCGTTCACGCCCGAGGGCGCGGCCGAGTTTCCCAGGGGCGGGACTGGCGCGATTGGGAGCCAGCCACCTGCTTCCCTTTCTCGGTGGAGTGGGTAGTTGGCTGTAGTTGAGGCTGGGGGCTTTGGGGGCCTTGGAGGCCAGAGGAGGGCGGGCCAGCTTCCATCTCCGTTTTCCAGAAGGGATGACCTGATTCCTTTCAGAATGAGCATTTTCCCCATCGTGGCTGCTCTTGAATTCCAAAGAAAGGGAAGAGAGCCGGGACCGGCTTGGTTCAATGGATGGAGCGTCGGCTTGGGGACTGAAAGGTCCAGGGTTCGATTCTGGTCAAGGGCATGTACCTTGGTTGCGGGCACATCCCCAGTAGGGGGTGTGCAAGAGGCAGCTGATCGATGACTCTCTCTCATCAATGTTTCTAACTCTATCTCTCTTCCTTCCTCTCTGTACAAAAACCAATAAAATATATTTAAAAAAAAAAGAAAAAAAAAAAAGGGAAGAGAGAGACCATGCCTTCAGCACCGGCTGCCACGGACACAGTGCAGGGGCCTAGACCAACCTTAGGGGAATGATGCCCCTGGAGGAGAGGGGGTTTGGGAGTTTGCTTTGTCCCAAATTTAGCAAATGCAGACAAGTAGAAGGAAGAAAATGAAATTAATCCATATTTCATCACCCCCAAAGTACCCATTGGTGCCTCCTGAAAGTGTATACTAAAATGTTCAATAAGTTTATATTGAGCCCTAGTGGGTTTGGCTCAGGGGATAGAGCATTGGCCCCTGGACCAAAGGGTCCTGGGTTCAATTCCACTCAAGGGCACTGACCTCAGTTGCAGGCTCTTCTGAGGTCCGGGCTCCGTGCAGGAGGCAATCAATCGATGCATTTCTCTCACATCGATATTTCTTTGCCTTTCCCCTCTCTCTTCCACTCTCTCTAAAAATCAATGGAGCCCTTCCTGGTTTGGCTCAGTGGATAGAGCGTCGGCCTGCAGACTGAGGGTCTCAGGTTCGATTCCACTCAAGGGCATGTACCTTGGTTTTGGGCACATTCCAATAAGGGGTGTGCGGGAGGCAGCTGATCAATGTTTCTAACTCTATCCCTATCCCTTCCTCTCTGTAAAAAAAATCAGTAAAAATATATTTTTAAAAATCAATGGAAAAAATATTCTCAGGTGAGGATTAAACAACAACCACCGTAAGTGTGTATTGACACCTATCTATACTGTGTGCTCAGCACTGTTCGGCTGTGTGAAGACTACAGAGGGACGAGAATGATGATCAGGAAGCAGGGTTTCTAGAAATCCGTGCAAATGAACACATGTCACTATCTTAAGGGAAGCAGGGCAAAACAAGAGAATCGCTTTACTAAGGAAGAATTCAGGAAAGAAGCCCCACAGAAGTGAGGAGCTATGGATGCGATGAAGGAGCTACAATCTGCACCGAATCAAATTGCACATTGGAGAATACACACAGCATGTAAGGAGAGTTATTTAGCCCAAACCTCTGGTTTTATTATTTTTTTCTTATAAGGTTTTAATTTGAGTTTTAAAAACAAAATACTAATGTATAATGTTAATTATATATAAATTGTAAACTATCAGAATTTCCATTCTCAAGGGGAAAATGAGGCCAAGAAGGGCAGGACGGGGACTGGACTCGGGACCTCAGATTTCCAGGCCGGTACTGTTCCTGTTGTATCAAATGTAGCTCAGGCTTTAAGGGAAATTCTGACATTATTGAGTTTCAGAGGATGCATCTTAGAGGAAATAAGTCTAAAAACTTAATCAGAGCTGGCATTCTCAGATAAAAATTACATCTTGGATAATTTTTATTGGGAAGATCATCTTTAGACAAAACGAGTAGCTTTAGGAGATATATAATGACTTTTAAGAGATAGCCCAGTTTTTACTGAAAAGTAGCTAAATATTCAATAAATATGATAAGAAGTCAGAAGTATTCTTTTTTAAAAATATATTTTTTATTGACTTTTAAAAAAATATATTTTATTGATTTTTTACAGAGAGAAAGGGAGAGGGATGGTTAGAGACATCAATCAGCTGCCTCCTGCACACCCCCTACTGGGGATGTGCCTGCAACCAAGGTACATGCCCTTGACCAGAATCGAACCTGGGACCTTCAGTCGGCAGGCTCATGCTCTGTCCACTGAGCTGAACCGGTTTCGGCAGAAGTATTCTTATCTTTGTGAAATTCCAGGGAACTCGCTCTTGAATTAGCTCCATAAAAGTTTACAACTTCCACAGAACCAGGCAGGTGCCTGTCACTCTTGTCATTGGAGGAGCCACCCGATTCTCTTTCTTTGTGAATCAGAATTTCATGGTTCACTCTTTTTTTATTTTTAGAAGAAGGAAGAAGAGAGAAGCATCCATGTGAGAGTACAACATGGATCTGTTGCCTCCCGCACGCCCCCTACTGGGGATCAGGCTCAAAAACTTGGCATTTATCGAACATTCAGTTGTCTATGAGTTCAGAGGCAAAAGAAACCACGAGGGCTTTCGAACCGGAGCTCTGTGGCTGCAGAGAAGCAGAAGGCTCCGAAGGCCTCGCACGGGAAGCCAGGCCCACAGGAACGGAGCCTAGGAGCGGGCTGTGCAGTTGCTGTCAGCATAAGTGAGCCTGGGGTGCTTGTGGTTGTGGGATCCTAAAGGCGCCTTTTGTGGGGGGTGGGGTGGGCCCAGCGAGGAGTGATACTTGAGGTAGGCAGTGGAAGAACCTGACTTGGTAAAGAACATCATTGGGCACTGCCATGTCCCAAGGTCAAACTTGTTTACGTCACAGGGTTGAGGGCTGACACATCTGGGGGAGAGAGGTCACTGAAGGTCTCAGTGGAAAGTGCCATAAACCTTGGGCTTCACCAAGGAGCAGAAGGGTTACCAGGGATAGGAGTAGTGGTCCCGGGAAGGGATGGGGTCAGGGAATAACCACGGGACCAAGGTCTGACCTGCTCTTCTCCCCGGAAGAGTCCCTGTGCTCCTTGGTGGCCGGGGGTTCATAGTACCCGGGGACCCTAAGCCACCCTGCTGTGTGCCCCGGGGGACAGGCACCCCAGGGAATAGCACTGAAGACGAGGAGTGAGTGAGTTTGGGGGACCTAAGGCTGCCCCCATTTTGCTGCCAAGAAAGGTGATGGCTCCTCATGCTCCCTCATAATATCCAGTCCAGCTGGATGGGAGGTGCCATTTGTAAGGATTTTCCAACTCTCCATTTCCTAACTTTTCACTTTCCTTACCAATTAGCCACAGAGTACCTGGAATCTTGGCCAATTGCTAGGGTTTCTGACTTTCTTTCTTTCCTTTTTTAAAATATATTTTTATTAATTTCAGAGAGAGAAAGGAAGAGGGAGAGAGAGAGAAACATCAATGATGAGAGAGAACCACGGATCAGCTGCCTCCTGCACTCCCCCCCTCCCCCACCAGGGATTGAGCCCACAACCTGGGCATGTGCCCTGACAGGGAATCGAACCATGACCTCCTGGCTCACAGGTCAATGCTCAACCGCTGAGCCAAGCTGGGCGGGCAAGGGTTTCTTCTTTTGAAGACCTCACACAGCATTCAGTTACTGTTGCAGGGAGAGGGTTAGGAGGGCGGACCCAAATCCTACCGGCCGGTCAGCGGGCCCTGGGGTAGCATGGGAAAACCCGTCTTACTGCCCGCAGTGACTTACCCACGTCTGTGCCGGCGCCGTGGCTGTCGGCCAGCGTTTGCCTTCTACTCTCTCCTCTGTCTTAGGAACCGTGGCCCCAGAGCTCAGAGCAGGAGGTGAAGCCCTAGTCAACCGGAATTCCTTTCTTTCTCATCTTATTCCTCTGCTTCAAAGTGGCTCCTCCTGACCCCGTCCCTGGGGTGGTCCAGGGCCGCAGTCTTACCCTGGGTGTGACCCTCCAATCCAAGGTCTGATTTTGGCAACTCCCCCAGGGGGAGGGCAAGCCCAGCCGAATGGCATAGCTTACCTTCAGGTGGTTTTACACCCCTCTCCCTCCCCCAAACAGATACTTCTATGGAGCAGACTTTGTAGAGAATAAGCCCATCAGGACACTGGATACTCCCATTGGAAACTCACAACGTTCGGAGCTCAGATCTCGGGGAGACCTTGGCGGCAGCACTGACTTGTGAGACAAGCTAGGAACTTTGAACCCATCCTCTTATTTTTATTTATTTTTAAAAACATGGAAGAGCCTGCTGCATAGGGTGAATTTGCTATGTATTTCGGACGTCACAGAGACAGATTACAGATCTATGAAAGTCTGGCCCGGTCCTTCCTCTCCTGCCTTCTCCCTGGCGCTCTGCCTCCAGCAAGTTGTTTATGTTCTTCCCCTGGCCGCCTCCTTACCCCTCCTTACCCAGTTTTACATTGTGTCCAGCCTCTGTGCCTTTCCTCCTCCTGGAAGGTCTTCCTTACCCCTCAGCTCCCTCCCCTGGCCCCCTTCGTACCCCTCAGCCCCTCCCCTGGCTGCCTCTTCACCCTCAGCCCCTCCCCTGGCCGCCTCCTCACCCCTCATCCCCTCCCCTGGCCGCCTCCCTACCCCTCAGCCCCTCCCCTGGCCGCCTCCTCACCCCTCATCCCCTCCCCTGGCCGCCTCCCTACCCCTCCGCCCCCTTCCCTGGCCGCCTCCTCCTCACCCATGAGTCTCAGTTTGGCTGCTGCAGTCTCAGGAGACCTTGATTCCCTCCGGTGGGGCCGGGGGGGGGGGGGGGGGGGGCAGGGGGGAGGAGGAGGGCGCGGGTTAGGGATCCCTTTCCTTTATCATTGCACTCACCACATATAATAACACAATTGTAAATTCTGTCCTTGTCTCAGCTTCTTGCCTCTAGACTCCCTGAGGTTAGGGACTGGACCTTATTTGCCCTTTGAATCAGACCTAGATTTTCCTCTAATGAAGACGGCAGTGCAGCCCTAGCTGGTTTGGCTCAGTAAACAAAGCTCCGGCCTGCAGACAGAGGGGTCCCGAGTTCAGTTACAGTCAAGGGCTTATGCTCGGGGTTTCAGGCTCCATCCCCAATAGCGGGCGTGCAGGAGGCAGCCAATCAATGACTCTCTTTCATCATTGATGTTTCTATCTTTCTCTCCCTCTCCCTTCCTCTCTGAAATAAAAAAAAAATATATTAAAAAAAAAAAAAGACTGCAGTGTAGGAGGAAGAGAAACTGGCATGAGGCTTATACAATGATTACAATGAGGTAGGTGTGATAAATACCGTAACAGTAGTATAAGTGAGGAAACTGAGGTTGCTACTTGCGTAAAAACTCTCAGGTTCTTGGCAGCAGGCCAGAGCTAGGAGCCCACCTTTAGTTGGAGGAACTAGCCTGTGTGTGTGTGTGTGTGTGTGTGTGTGTGTGTGTGTGAAACCACATCAGACTCAGCACCAGTGCTAAAGGCCTTGAGTCATAGGGAGGTTATATCAAGCTCAGGAACCCAGGCCGGCCTGTGTGACTCAGTGGTTGAGCATCGACCCATTAACGAGGTCACTGATTCCATTCCCTGTAAGGACCCTTGCCTAGGTTGTGGGCTTCATCCCCAGTAGGGGGTGAGCAGGAGGCAGCCTATCAATGATGTTTCTCTCATGGATGTTCCTATCTCTATCCCTTTCACGTCCTCTCTCTCTAAATAAGATTAATAAAAACGTATTAAAAAAAAAAAAGATTAGGAGCCCAAGTCATAATCAGGTGAATGTTCTGATCACAAGGAGGCAACGAGTAGTGGAAGGAGCCCACGACCAGACATCAAGAGAGGACCTGGGCCCTAGCTGGTTTGGCTCAGTGGATAGAGCATCAACCTGCAGACTGAAGGGTTCCAGGTTTGATTCCGGCCAAGGGCACATGCCCAGGTTACGAGCTCAATCTCCAGTGTGGGGCATGCAGGAGGCAGCTGATCAATGATTCCCTCTCATCATTGATGTTTCTATCTCTCTATCCCTCTCCCTTCCTATCTGAAATCAATTATATATATATATATATATATATAAGATATATGAGAGATAACCTGGGTCCTGGCTCATACTCTGTTCCATCTGATCCTTTGCCTCAGATCCATCCCAGCCCATAATGAGAACCCACTGCCAAATGGGACTCCCCAACTTGTCATATCTAGTCCTCAGCCTAGAATAACGTCTGTTCTTCCCAGCGATCTCCTGGTCAAGATATTGCTCTTTTTAAAGACCCAGCTCTAACCCTACGCCCTGAGTGAAGCCTTCTTCATCTTCCTACCCAGACTGAGGTGAGGATTTCTCTTCTCACCTCCGAGTGCCCGTAGACACACTCACAGGACTGTCTTAGGAAACGTAGTCTCGTTCTGCCTTACTGTTTACACAAAGGCTTCTCTTGTTTCTCCTACTAAATTAACTCCATTGGATTTCCTCCTCCTCGAGAGCAAAGACCGTGTTTACTTGTGCAGCTTCCTTATTACCTACTTTATGGTAGATGCTCAAATATTTGTTGACTAAAAGAAGGACTCCCTTTTATCAGTGAGGTATCGTGGCTGATGGAACTTTGAGTCACTCACTAGCTGTGTGACTTGGGGCAAGTTACGCTTTCTGTGTATCCGTTGCCCCAACAGAAAGTGGTATAACAGCACCGGCCTTGTGAGGGGTGCTGAGGAGCCAGTGAGCACTTAGCCTGAGACTAGGCCACTCCTTCAAAACGTGCCCAGCTGGAAGGCTGCCTCTGTGTTCAAGGCCAAGACCTTTCTCCTCCCTGAATGAGTGCCCTTCTCCCTTGGCCCCTGGTTCTGCTCTGAGCAAACCCTCAGTGAGCTGTGAAATCCTTCCAGAGAACCTCCCATTGTTCTGGATATTTCTGTGGATTACTTGGTTTGGGTCTGCAGCCTGCAGATGGAAAGTTAAGACTCTGTGTCATGTTTTCCAGTTCATTGTACAATTTACTTATTAATTTGCTTTTCTTTCTTTCTTTCTTTCTTTCTTTCTTTCTTTCTTTCTTTCTTTCTTTCTTTCTTTCTTTCTTTCTTTCTTTCTTTCTTTCTTTCTTTCTTTCTTTCTTTCTTTCTTTCTTTTTTTCCAGAAGGAATGCCTTTAGATAGGTTCCTGAGAAGCCACAGAGGTTTTTTTTGTTTGTTTCTTTAAAAAAATTAAAAAAAATATTTTATTGATTTTTTCAGAGAGGAAGGGAGAGAGATAGTTAGAAACATCGATGAGAGAGAAATGTCAATCAGCTGCCTCCTGCACGCCTCCTACTGGAGATGTGCCCGCAACCAAGGTACATGCCATTGACCAGAATCAAACCTGGGAACCTCCAGTCCTCAGTCCAATGCTCTATCCACTGAGCCAAACCGGTTTCGGCTGTTTGTTTCTTTAAAAATATTTTTTAAATTAATTTCAGAGAGGAAGGGAGAGGGAGGGAGAGAGAGAAACATTAATGATGAGAATCACTGATCAGTTGACTCCTGCATGCCCCTTATTGGGGATTGAGCCCACAACCCTGGGCATGTGCCCTTGACCGGAATTGAACCAGGGACCTTTCAGTCCGAAGGCTGACATTCTATCCACCGAGCCAAACCGGCTAGTTTTTAAAAATACATATTTATATTTTTATTGATTTCAGAGAGGGAGGGAGAGGAAGGGAGAGATAGAAACATCAGTGATGAGAGGGAATCATTGATTGGCTGATGATAGGTTTTTAAAGGCCACAGGGTGAGGTGGATTTGTAGATAGAGGGGTGAAAAGCGGAAGTGAGAAGCGTTAAGGGGAACAGGAGGAAAGGGGCTGCCACCCGTGGAGGGAAATACACAGGTCGCTCTGACAGATTCTCTGCTATTAATTCCAGCACAGCTGGCCCTCTGCCCGGCTATGCTGCACAAACACTTTGTGTTTCCGAAGCTTTTCCCGTTGGAAGGCCCTGGGATGGAGCTGCGTTTCTCTTCCCAGTACCCACATCTGGCACCAGAGGGAGGCCTGCGGGGACAAGAGCCTCTGGAGCCGGCTTTTTTGGAGGGCGAGACAGACTGCAGACAACCCTTTTGGGTGTCTTCCCAGGCGCGGGCTCCTTCACGGGGGCAGCCAGAGGGGGAGGGAGGGGGCAGCTGGGCAGACATCCTCCTCCTCCTGCTGGCGCTTGTCTCCTTTTAAGGACATTTATTGTGTTTCTGTTCTCACAAACAAATAATGAGATGTCCCGTGGAGGGCTGGACTATTGGAGGAACTTCAAGGCGGGGGCATATTCCTGCTTTCTGTTCAGCTGTGCAAAGGGGGAAGGGAGGAGAGGGCAAAGATGGGCGTGGAAAACTTAACTGCATCCTTGGGCTGGTTTTCTGCTTCCGGGAAGCAAGCCTTAGAGTTTAACCGTCATCACACACCAGCACTCCCCTACAGGGGAGAGGGCATTCACAACAGTCACCATGGAGTCTGAGGACCACATGGCGCCCCAGAAGCAGCAGTCGGTGTTGGAATGCTCAGTCCAGATGTGAGGACGGACAGGCATCCTGAGGAGTGTCAACGCAAGAACCCTCCAAACCTGGAGAGAATTTTTATGAGTTTATTTGAGCCAAACCGATGGCATATGCCAAGGAGCAAGATCTCAAATGCTCCAGAGAGTAACTCCAAAGGGTTGTTTTGTAGCTTTTTATTATGCACTTGAAATGGAGAGGGCAGCCAAGTTACGTGGGGGTGGGAGGAAGCAAAGTGGGGGCCAGAATCCAGGACAGTTCAGACTGCGTGTTCTCATGAGGGTGGTCGTGTATTAAAAGGGAGTCTGAAAAGGGACATTTCAAAGGTGTGTTAACCTACATGCTTAGAAACAGCGGACAGGGCTTGCTAAAGAAAAGACAAACCTTTTGGCCCTGGCCAGTAGCTCAGATGGTTAAAGCATCGTCAGATATGCAAATCTCTCTCTCTCTCTCTCTCTCTCTCTCTCTCTCTCTCTCTCTCTCTCTCTCTCTCTCCTCTCAAATAAAAGAAAAAAATATATAAATCTTTTCCTAAAGAAGTTATTGGCCTGGAGCGTGACTGCTCACGGTGCTCTGCCCAGTGAGGAATTTATTTATTTATTTATTTTAAAAGAATGTGCCTGCTTTCTGTAAAAAATATATTTTATTGATTTTTTTATAGAGAGGAAGGGAGAAGGATAGATAATTAGAACTATCGATGAGAGAGAAACATCAATCAGCTGCCTCCTGCACACCCCCCACTGGGGAGGTGCCCACAACCAAGGTACATGCCCTTGACCGGAATCAAAACCGGGATCTTCTTTTTTTTTTTTTAAAATATATATTTCATTATATATATATATATATATATATATATATATATATATATATATATTATTGATTTTTTGCAGAAAGGAAGGAAAAGGGATAGATAGCTAAAAACATAATTGAAAGAGAATCATCGACCAGCTGCCTCCTGCACACCCCCCACCGGGGATGTGCCCACAACCAAGGTACATGCCCCGGACCGGAATTGAACCTGGGACCTTTCGGTCTGCTAACCGATGCTCTATCCACTGAGCCAAACCGGTTTTGGCTCAGTGAGGAATTTATGCTCTGATCATGCTGTGAGGTGACTCCATGGAACCCACTTTTCATCACAGGAGGCTCAATGGTTAGACTTTTTTGAGCTTTAGACAATTGACTAAACCCTTGAAGCTCTAGTTTATGAGAGACAAGAAGAATCAGTCCCAATATATGACCTGGTCCCATTTATATGAAATATTCATAATAAGAAATCTCTAGAGTCAGGAAGTAGATGAGGGGTTGCTAGGGCTGGGGTGGATGGGGGAATGGAGAATGACTGCCAATAGGTACAAAGTTTCTTTCTGGGGTGATGAAAATGCTCTAAAAGTATGTTTTTATTGAATTAAGAGAGAGAGGGAGAGGGAGAGAGAGAGAAACATCAAGCAGTTGCCTCCTGTATGTGCACTGACCAGGAATTGAACCTGGGTATGCGTCCTGACTGGGAACTGAACCCACAACCTTTAGTTGCATGGGATGACAGTCAACGAACTGAGCCACACTGGCCAAGGCAGGTCTATATCTCTTTTCCCGTTGTTTCCTATTTGGGTTCACAAATTTGTTGTCCATAATTAAAATAAAATAACTTCTAACTACAGTGGGTGCTTTTTTCATTGCATCCAGACAGGCTTGCTGTCAAACTTTTGTTGAGTGTGGCTTTCTGAGGTTCTGGCCATTGCATTACGACTGGAAACAAAGATGCAGCTTTTGGTTCTATTGACTTCCTGTTTTCAGTTTCATTGATTTTTTCTCTCTAATTTTTTAAATGGCATCGGCCAATTTTGTATTTATTTATTTACATATTTTTAAAAAATATATTTTATTGATATTTCACAGAGAGGAAGAAGGGAGAGAGAGAGCGAGCTAGAAACGTCGATGAGAGAGAAACATCGACTATCTGCCTCTTGCACACCCCCTACTGGGGATGTGCCCGCAACTTAGGTACATGTCCTTGACCGGAATCGAACCTGGGACCTTTCAGTCCGCAGACCGACGCTCTACCACTGAGCCAAACCGGTTTCGGCACATATTTTTTTTTTAAACTCCTCACCTGAGGATGTTTTCCCATTGATTTCTAGGGAAAGTGGAAGAGAGAGAGAGAGACAGAGAGAAACATCGATGTGAGAGAAACACATCGATTGGTTGCCTTCTGCATGAGCCCTGACCAGGGCTCAGACTAGGGAGGAGCCTACAACCAAACCATGTGCCTTGACGGAAATCCAACCCAGGACCTTTTGGTCTGCAGGCCCACGCTCTATCCACTGAGCCAAACCGGCTAGGGCTCTTTAATTTTTATTATTTATTTTCTAATGCTTACTTTGCATTTAATTGGCTTTTTCTAGTTTCCTAAGGTGGGAGCTTGGATGATTGATTTTATTTATTTTATTTTATTTTTTTTAATTTTTTTTAAATCAATCTTTATTGTTCATATTGTTACAAAGGTTCCTCATTTCTTCCCCCCTCCACCAGGTTCCCACCCCACCCTCCGCCCCCTCCCCATCCTCCATTGTCCTCATCCATAGGTGCACAGTTTATGTTCAGTCTCTTCTTCCCTCCCTTTCCCCGATAGTAAATCCCTTTTCAGATAGTAATTCAGTTACTTAGCATTTTCTTATATCAATAATACCTCCACATGCCCAATGATACACTTCACACAAAAGACATTTCCCAATAGGTCCACCAGCCTCATCCAGGCCCCACCCAAGGCACTCACAGATCAACACCCCAGCCCTATACTAACTCAACACATCCAGATCTAAGCCTTCATCACTTGATTCAGCAGACCCTCAAGTTCCCGCGAAAGTTTCCAGCCATGTCTGAGAGGCAGCCGTGGGGCAGGGGCAGGCGAGGAGCGAGCTGTTCCGAGCCTGGCTGGTCAGGGCCTGGCCTCTGTTGCTCTGGTTCGTTCCACAACAAGCTGCTCCGGGTCTGGTCACTGCCGCTCCCGACCTAGTTGCTCTGGACTTGGCTGCTGCTGCTCCGGGCCTGGCTGCTCCCAGCCTGGCAGCCGCTGCTCCGGGCCTGGCCGCACCCGACCCGCCTGCTCCCCCGGGCCTGGCCGCTCCCAGCCTGGCAGCCACTGCTCCGGGCCTGGCGCACCCGACCCGGCTGCTTGGATGATTGATTTTAGATTGCTCTTCTTTTCTGATATATGCTTTGGTCAAATGAACTCAATATAAATTGGGAGGCTTTGCTGGAAATAAAGGATAAAGATTTACTCAAGGATCTTAGAGTTTGCAAACTGGGAATACAGTGAGGCAAAAACCTGGAAGTGTTCCAAGGAAGAAAAAAAATTAAAAGTTCTTATAATAAAAAGGACATTTTAAAAAAATCCTCATCCAAAGATATGCTTTCTTGATTTTTTTTTTTTAAGAGAGAAAGTGAGGAAAGGGGAGAGAGAGAGAAAAAACAACAACATTGATGTGAGAGAGAAACAGAGAAACATTTATTAATTGTCTCCCACACGCTCTGACAGGGAATCTAACCCACAACCTAGGTATGTGCTCTGATTGGGAATCGAACCTGCAACCATTTTGATGTACGGGAAGACACTCCAAGCAACTGAGCCACCCAGCTAGGGCTAAAAAGGACATTCTTGAGAATTACCTGTCCTGCATTCTTAGCCCTGCTCCAGAATGATTAGTCACACATTAGGCAATCTGGATATGAGTCCTTTGGGGGGTAATCAGAGGGTTATCTGGAAGTTTGGTGTATGTCCAGATGTTATCTGGGCATTGATGCATGACTGGAAAGTTCAAAACAAGTTTAAGTTCCCAGGATAGTCAGAACAAGAATGGAATCTCTCCTCATGCCTGAAGCTTCGTAATGTTAATCATGTTAGCAGCTTGGTTCGAGTGACTCCTGTTATAGATTCCCTATCTTCACACGTTCCTCATGGTTAATGCTATAAATTTCCCTCTACGCACTGCTTTCACTGAGCCCCAGAAATTTTGCTGTTATGTTTTAATTTTCTCCCCCCTCCATGGTTTTAAAGATTTTATTTGCATATTTTAAATATTGTGCATTCCAATCATTAAAATCATTTTAAGAGAGGGAAATGGCTACTCTGAGGAAACTGCCTTGTACAGCCGGCAGGACCCTCGATCAGCTGGGTTTTTGCTCTGGATTTCACTGTCCTACCACCCAGCTTCTTCCTTCACCAACACGCAAATTCTGTTCCTTTCCTGCCTGCCAGACAGGCAGAGAGGCAGGTTGGCCTTTGCTGTCAGTAGTTCTCCGGTGTGAAAGGGGCAGCACAGCCACGCACACGGATTCAGCCTCCTTGCAGCTCACAAAGCTAAACAACTCAAAGAAGCAAAGTGAGAAGGCAGCGCACATTGGCAGAGCCTTTGCCGTTGGCCTGCTTGCTTTGTTCAGCTGTTTCTTTTGAAGGCAGTGGGTTCTTCTCTTGCTTTTCCGTCTTCCGTGTCGACCTAGGGGATTTCTCAGCCTCAGCCCTGTCTTGTCTATCAGACGCGGCTGCAGAGGAAGTGGGGTGAGGCGTGCGGACGAGTCGAGTCAGGTCTGCTCAGCGGCCGCCACCGAGTTTAATTTTCATTTAGTTCAAAATAGTTTTAAAGAATTCTCTTGAGATTTCTTCTTGGACGAGCGTGTTAATTTAGACGTGTGTTGTTTAACCTCCGTGTATTTTGGGATTTCCCAATTATCTTTGTGGTATTGGTTGTGATAGATCATCCCTTCCTCCAGTTGATAGACGGACCCCACCTGCATCCAGACGTACCTGATCTCTGAACCACCAATCAGCACCTGCCAAATACCCTAAGCCCCCCGATTCCTAAGTCCCTAGGTCCCTAATCACCAATCAGCGTGTGCTGAGTGCCCTAAGCCCCGTCCCCTGTCCTTAAAGATTCTTGTACCCAGGCCCTCGCTCTCCTCCGCCCCTCTCTGTGGAAGCAGCCGGCAGGGGTACTCTTCCCTCCAATAAAGCCTGTGTGTGTCCTGCCATCCAGGTCTCTGGCTACCTCTCTATTTAATCTATCAGATTGCAAGTTGAATTCCATTGTGATCTGAGAGCAACCACTGCATGGTTTCTGTTATTTTAAATTTGTGAAGATATGTCTTATGGCCAGAAAGTGCTCCATCTTGGCAGATGTCCCATGTGAACTTGGGGGAAATATGTATTCTGCCGTTGTGGGTGAAATAGTCTACAGATGTTCCCTACATCCAGCTGATGGATGCTGTGGAGCTCAACTAAGTCCTCACGGACTTTCCGCCTGCTGGATCATTTGTGACAGAGGGTATTGAAGTCTCCAACTATCGTAGTGGAGGCATCTATATCTCCTTGCTGTTCTGTCTTTTCTTTTTTTGCCTCGTGTATTTTGATGCTCTGTTGTCAGGTGCATACCCATTAGGGATGGTTATATCTTCTTGGTCCAAGTGGTCAGCAAACTCATTCGTCCACAGAGCCAAATATCAACAGGACGACGATTGAAATTTCTCTTGAGAGCAACATTTTTTAAATTTAAACTTCTTCTAACGCCACTTCTTCAGCATAGACTTGCTCAGGCCGTGGTATTTTGTGGAAGAGCCACACTCAGGGGAGAGAGGAAGCCTCCTGGAGGAACTCACGCGTTGTCCAAGCTCAGGGAGTTGGGGGGGGGGCAGGGAGGGGAGCCTCTGGGAGAAACGGATCGTGGAGGAGCCCCAGCCTCAGCTCAGCCTCCTGAACACCAGCGAGTTCGGGGAAACGTTTAGACACAATTCAGCCTCACCAGTCCGGAGACTTCGTACTAGAAGAGAACCCTCCCTTTTTATTTTTATTTATTTTACTTTAAAAAATATATTTTATTGATTTTTTACAGAGGGGAGGGGAGAGGGATAGAGAGTTAGAAACATTGATGAGAGAGAAACATCGATCAGCTGCCTCCTGCACACTGGGTATGTGCCCACAACCAAGGTACATGCCTTGATTGGAGTCCAACCTGGGACCCTTGAGTCTGCAGGCCGACACTGAGCCAAACCGGTTAGGGCCCCTCTTTTTTAAAAATATTTTTTAAAAATGGATTTCAGAGAGGAAGAGAGAGAGGAAATAGAAACGTTAATGATGAGAGAGAATCACCAATGGGATGCCTCCTCTTGGGGACTGAGCCACAACCTGGGCATGTGCCCTTGGCTGGAATCGAACTGCGACCTCCTGGTTCAATAGGTCGATGATTAACCACTAAGCCACGCCGGCTGACCTAGAAGAGAACCCCTTTGAAGGTAATGACTGATGGACAGCCATTCCTCAGCCGCACACCTTCCTCTGTCTACAGCACTGTGTCTACCTGTGAGAGAAACCCTGTAATTTAGCCAAATGGGGTAAAACCTTCATCAGAGTCTGAGTCTCATTCAACATCAAAGGCTCCAATCTGGAGAGAAACCCTGTAAAGGCCATGCGTGTGGGAAGGCCTACAATTACAGTTCAGACCGTATTTGACTGCAGGTGATTCATATGGGAGAGAAACTGCTTGAACGTAATAAACGTGACAATGCTGTCTGGCCTGGGCCAAGCTTGACAACCTAAAAGAATTCATTTCAAGGCAGAATCCTATGAATGGAATGGAAGTGAGGACACCTTCCACCAGCCTAGTGCCTGAGAATCTGCTCTGTGAAAAGAGAGATGATAAAAACGTGAGCAGTTAAGATATGTCTGTGGATTTATTTTGTGATGCAAACGTGGACAGCGGATCCAGGGCTGAGCCGGGGAAGTTTTTCCTCAGTCCTGTTTATTTGTGCTGCGCCGGGTGGAAAAGCAGTAGCTGCAATTCTTGGAAAGGAGCGGATGCGTTCTGACTTGTCATGCTTTGTAAGCAGCCTGAACGTCCGTGTTGATAAGGGTCCATTGTCGATTTGGCTCAGTGGATAGAGCATCAGCCTGCGGACTAAAGGGTCCCAGGTTTGATTCTGCTCAATGGCACGTACCTGGGTTGCAGGCTCCTCTCCGGCCCTGGTTGTGGTGCGTTGCAGGAGGCGATCAATCGGTGTGTTTCTCTCACATCGGTGTTTCTTTCTGACTTTCCCTCTCTCTTCCACGCTTTCTAAAGATAAATGGAAAAATATCCTCTCTTCCACTCTTTCTAAAGATAAATGGAAAAATAAATGGAGGATAAAAAAAAAAAGATATCGTTTTCTACCATTCAGATGTAGCTCAAAAAGATTCTGAGATGCTGGTGAAAAGAACTCTCTGAAAGGGGTGAACGGAGAAGGGGTCCTGGTGACAGTGAGGGAGGTGGATGCTGGCCACCAGGACCCTCTCCAGTTACGTCCCGGCACTTAACGTTCACTGGATGTTAGTAGTAACGTTCACCGTAAGTAGTAGATATAGCCCGGGGGTATAATCTGATGGTAGAAATGACTGTTGACATCAGGGTTTCTCAACTTGGCCATTGGCATTTTGAGGAAGACAATTCTTTGTTGTGGGGTGGTGGTTCTGTGCATGTGGAATGTTTAGAGGATCCCTGGCCTTTACCCATTGGATGCCAGTAGCCCTGAAAATAAGAGTTATGACAACAATGTATCCAAGCATTGCCAGATGGCCCTTGGGGGACAAAATTGCCCCAAATTTAGAAACACTGTTGTACAATTTGGTGACTACTGTAGCCATATCTAGAGCAGCAAGAATTTGGAAGCAGTTTAAATATTCTGTTTAATAAGACAGTGGATGTTGAGCTGTTGTCATCCAACCATTACAGAAGCTGGCATTGAGAGTAAAATGTGAAATACGGTGACCTGGAAATATATGAACAAAATATTGTAATTTCACCTATCTACATGTGGATAAGAATTAGAGGAGAGTTTGCAAAATTAACAGTAGTTTGGATTACAGTTGATAATTTGTGTCTATAAGTTTTCTTTTCTTTTTTTAAAATATATTTTTTATTGATTTTATACAGAGAGGAAGGGAGAGAGATAGAGTTAGAAACATCAATGAGAGAGAGTCATCGATCAGCTGCCTCTTGCACACCCCCTACTGGGGATGTGTCCGCAACCAAGGTACATGCCCTTGACTGGAATCGAACCCGGGACCCTTCAGTCCCCAAGCCGATGCTCTATTCATTGAGCCAAACCGGTCCCGGCTATAAGTTCTCTTTAATGTTTTAATAACTTCAGGATGGTGCACTCGTAAGACCCCGTCCCACTTACCTGGATGAACGCTCGACTCTGTGTCCTGGACTCCGCCCCTGTGCTTCCCCTCCCACCTGCCCGTTCCCTCTGAACACACAAATCTGAGGGTGTGGGTTCCATGCAGAGACGCCTTCACGCTGGAGTGCAGGGCTGAGAGAGAGCGAGATGCCGGGGTTCAGGACGTGCGGAGGAGGTCACTCTCTTGTGTGACCCCGAGAGTGATGTCCCCCCGAAATGCGGTGGCCTCGGGCCTCACTGGCCTCACCCTGGCCCTGGCCCTGGCCCTGGAGCACGAATGATTTGCTTGGAGGCGACTGAATGGAAATCTGGATCTTGGGGGTCTGGGAAGAGCTGGGACAGAGAGAAAGCGATGGGAGGGAAACCCCTGGGAGGGAGCCAGCTGCGGGAACATGCTTGGTCACCGGGCCACAGCTGGAACAGCTGGGCAGCTCTAGGACACAGTACTCCAGTCTTCAGGGACACCAGTAAGGGGCCCTCCTGCATTCAGTCACACCTTCAAGCGCCCACACTGCCAGACACATTGCCGTTAGAAATATGCTCTATGGACCCTTTTCACGCTAGCTCCGGGAACGGTGCCTTTTTATAAAGGAACTAACTAGGTTTGTTGCTTTATTTATCTTTTTGGCTTTATTGTAAAGGTAGAGCGCCATCACTTAGTGGGCCTGGGCTGCCCAAACCTTGTACATTCCAAAGATTTTCGGGACTGGCCCACCTTCCGGGGGATAAACTGGGCCCGTGGACTAGCCTCCTGATAGGAGTATCCGTGGGTACCCGAGGCCTTGGGCCACACCACCTGACCAGGTGATGCGTGGGGAACACCTGTCTTTGCTTGCCAAGAGGCTTTGGGCCACATGCATCGGTTTGATTGTTTTAAATATATTTTATTGATTTTTTACAGAGAGGAAGGGAGAGAGACAGAAAGTCAGAAACATTGATGAGAGAGAAACATCGATCAGCTGCCCCCTGCATGCCCCCCACTGGGGATGTGCCCGCAACCAAGGCATGTGCCCTTGACCAGAATTGGACCTTTCAGTCTGCAGGACAATGCTCTCTATCCACTGAGCCAAACCGGTTTCAGCTAGTTTTTAAATATAAATTTTCATTGATTTCCAAGAGGAAGGGAGAGGAAGAGAGAGATAGAAACACCAATGATGAGAGAGAATCACTGATTGGCTGCCTCCTGCATGCCCCCTACTGGAAGTTGATCCTGCAACCTGGGTGTGTGCCCTTGACTGGAATCGAACTGAAGACCTTTCAGTCTGCAGGCCGACGCTCTATCCACTGAGCCAAACTGGCCAGGGTAACACACTGCATCAGTTTGCCTGGGAAGGACCCTGACTGGCTGAGGGCGGTCACAAGGGCACTCACTCCACACTCCCATGACTGACTGCAGGACAAATTCTGAACTCCGAGGCCTGGCGGAGCTCCCCTGTTTGGCAACGCGTTGTCCACATCGCCACACATCACTGCCGGGAGAGCAAAGTGCTCGTGACCTACCGGCAGCAGACCATTGGAAGCCTGTCTGGTGACTCCCGGACTCCACCCTATGTGCCCTTTCCCTTTGTTGATTCAATCTGTCCCCTTTCACCACAGTAAAGCGTAATCTAGGTACCCAGCTGTCTGGCTGGTGAGTCACGCTAGGAACCACTAACCTGAGGCTGGCCTTGGGGTCCTCGGCATAGCCAGAGGCTCATGCAGGGGCCCGGGAAAAGCTGGACAGGAAGACCTCGGATTGCTTTGGATCCACAGTAGCTGAAAGAACTTCTTTGAAATATAACTTTCAGCCTCAGAACTTTATGTGTAAAGCAGTTGTAAGCACCCAAGATAAAAGTTCAAAACACAAAAACAAAACAAGAAGAGGACACTGCCGAAACCAGTTTGGCTCAGTGGATAGAGCGTCAGCCTGTGGACTTAAGGGTCCCGGGTTTGATTCTTAGCATGTGCCTTGGTTGCGGGCAGATCCCCGGTGTGGGGTGTGCAAGAGGCTGCTGGTTGATGATTAGCTCTCATCGATGTTTCTAGCTCTCTATCCCTCTCTCTTCCTCTCTGTAAAAAATTAATAAAATATATTAAAAAAAAAAAAAAAGAGGACACCAACAACTGTCGATGTCTATATGCTGCTAATTCTAGTGGCTCGAAAGGGATTGCCCCCAATGTCTGACAGAGGATGCCTCTGGGCTAGAGACAAGGCACACGGCCTCATTCATAGTTTGATGTTGGCTTTCCTGGAGGAACCCATCTGTGCCTTTCTCAAGTAATGGGTCTCTGGTCTTAACGATCATCTATCTATCTATCTATCTATCTATCTATCTATCTATCATCTATCATCTTTATTAATCCTCACTGGAGAGTATTTTTTCCATTGATTCTTAGTGGAAGCAGTGGGGGAGAGAGAAACATCGATGCCAGAGAGACACCTTGATTGGTTGCCTCCTACACAGGCCCCAACGAGCCAGAGCCTACAATCCAGGTACATGTTCTTCCTTGACTGGGAATCCAACCCCCGACCCTTCGGTGCGGCGTGCAGGGGGACGCTCTAACCATTTAGCAACACCGGCCAGGGCTTAATCATCCCTTCTCCCAGAGGAAGAGACTAGGACTAAATATTTAAGTATAGTGTCTTAGCTATCGTTCCTTAACTATCATCCCGGAACGTCTCGGTAATTACAAAAGTAAACTACTTATTGGGAAAAAAATGCCTGTCAATGGTGACTCAGTAATAATTTATTGGATGATTAATACCTTAAGCTTCACCTCCACCTGTTACTCTCTTATCTCAGAAACTTAGGACCTTGATTAAGGTCCCCCATTCCTTCCCCCTACTGGTTTGGTGACTAGTTCCAGCAGGGCCAGAGGGGGCTGGGTCTTCCAGTTGTCCTCAGCTCTAGGCCTCTAGGCATGGGGCTCCTGGTCAGACAGCAGCGAGAGAAGCCTCCCGCCAGCCAAGCGCTCCCTGCAGCGTCCTCCCCCTGCCCCCTGCTTTTCTGCCTGACGCTACTCAGCTCTAAAAGTCTGAGGGTTGTCTTCCTATCCCTCTCACCACCTTCTCTGCTTGATCTTCCCTTTTTGGATTCTATTTTTTCTTAAAATAGTCTGTGTAAACAAAGCCAGCGTTCTTCTGTGATGTATCAGCTGGATTGGGATTCAAGGCCTGAAGTAACAGTGGCTTCTGCATGACTTATGTTTATTTTCCCCTCCATTGTCCCGAGGTGGACAATTCAGGGTTTCCCTGGAGCCCTGTAACCCCCTGGGATCCGGGCTGTTTCCAGCTTCCCACTCTGTCATCCTGGGGCACAGCCTCCGCCGTCAGGCATAAGGGGGAGCTCCTGGCATCAGAACCATGTTCCAGGCAGGGCCCGGAGGGGGCACTTGCCATGTGCCTCTCAAGGAGGACCATGAACTGCCTTGCGCCCAGCTAAGCCTCTAGGATGCTGAGAGGAGTGAGTGTTTCTGGGACAGACAACTTCCAGCTTCAGTCACAGTTGTCGTGACTTCTCACATTTTTCTCTTTCTTGTCTCCACCAGGGCCCACATCTCACTGCTGTGTTTGTCAGCAGAAACGGCTTGTCTGGTTTGGCATGTGGGTTATGTTCCTTATGATAGTAAGGCGTATACTAACTTACTGTTATAACATATGGTGTGCATGTTTTTTCCTACCTTAATAAAACGTTATCTGCTACTTTGTTGTTTATCTTCACCTGAGGATATTTCCCATTAATTCTTTTTTTTTTTTTAAGAGAGAATGGAAGGGAGGGGGAGAGACAGAGAAAGAGAGAGTGAGAAACATTGATGTGAGAGAGACACATCGATTAGCTGCCTCCTGCATGTGGGACACTGGGGTGCTCTGACTGGGGCAGGGGATCAAACCTGCCCCTGACTGGAATCAAATCCGAGACTCCTCAGTTGACATTCTGTCCACTGAGCCGAACCGGTTAGGGCTGTAATCTGGTATTTTAAAGACATATGCAAAAGCAGTTAAAACGTGACAGTCTTGATTTTGCTTAGCTAGATCCTTTATATAAAGGATTTTTATTTTTCCTCCTTAATTTAGCTGATGTGGATAAATCACTGAGAAAACGTATCACTTTAATCTAGCATCGTCCTAATGTTGTTTACGATTAATAGCAGTACTCTATAATTGACAATATGGGGCCGAATTATTAAAAACAAACTTATTTACCTGCCACAGTACACATCTATAATAATAAAAGTGTAATATGCTAATTAGACTGGACGACCTTGCAGACCTCTTTCCGACCGACCTTCGGACAAAGTGAGGCACGCCGGTGCCCGCAGCCGGGGAAGGAAGGCCTACTCTTGCACGAATTTCGTGCATTAGGCCTCTAGTGTTTTAATATATCCCTTGATATACAAATAATTAGGGAGGGAAATCTAGAGGCTTTATCTATGGACTGAATTTTATGGCTTCAGAGAAATGTAAACCTGACTTAAGATGCCCTCTCTGAACAAAGTGCCAGCTGTTGTCAGGTGGCCCGGTGCCCACGGAGACTCAGCTTTTTCCTTCTCCACTTTCCCAGCCACAGTTGACTCTGGTTTGCAGGCCCGGGGCGCCACCTGATGCCCGGGGAGAACACTGCCTCGTCATCTGCGCTCAGGGAGAGGATGCCTAGATACATATTCATAGCTCCCGTGCCTTTAACGATCCCCCAGCTACCTGATTCCACTCCAGGTAACCTTTCGCACACAGACACCCTTTCTTTCTGCCCCATTGTTCCAACTCCTTCCTGCTCCCCCCCAGAAAAGCCCTTTCTCCTTATTTGCACATCCAGTGGCTGCCCTGGTAAGTGTTCACTGCATCCATTCTCGTGCCTGGTGTGTACTAAGGGCTTTCTGTGCATTTAATTCTCACCAGAACCCCAGGTACCCACATGACCGCATTTTACAGGAGAGGACACAGGCTCCAAGCTCAGGTCATCTTCCCAGCTGTGCAGAGCTGGTGCGTGCTGGAAGCCCACGTGGAGCACAGGGCTGTCTCCAAAGCTCATGCCCTCGCAGTGGTTCTCAACCCCGGCAAGCTCTTAGAAAAGTGTCATTTTTATTTTATTTTTAATTAATTAATTAATTTATTTATTTTTCTTTTATAACTTTATTTTTTTTTCGTTTCCTGAAGTTGTTTTCACCTCAGTTTTTATTTTTTTTAATTTTTATTATTTTTTTAACCATTTATTTATTTATTTATTTTTACATATTTTATTGATTTTTTTTGCCCCCCTTCCTCTCTCCCATACATCCCCTCCCTCCCCAGAGTTTTATGTCCATTGGTTGTACTTATATGCATGTATACAAGTCCTTCGGTTGATCTATTAGTGTCATTTTTATTTTTATTTTTATTTTTTATTTTTTAAAAATATATTTTATTGATTTTTTACAGAGAGGAAGGGAGAGAGATAGAGAGTTAGAAACATCGATGAGAGAGAGTCATCGATCAGCTGCCTCTTGCACACCCCCTACTGGGGATATGCCCGCAACCAAGGTACATGCCCTTGACCGGAATCGAACCCGGGACCCTTCAGTCCCCAAGCCGACGCTCTATCCATTGAGCCAAACCGATCCCGGCTATTAGTGACATTTTAAAAATTGAGTTGATCTGGGGGGAAGCATGGTATGTATGATGATGGGCTGAATTGCCATCTCACCCAAATTCCCATGTTGAACTCCTAACCTCCAAGGGGACTGCATTGGGAGACAGTCATTAAGGTAAAATGAGGTCATAAGGGTGGGGCCCAAATCCAATCTGACTGCTGTCCTTTTAAGAAAAGAGGAAATACGAGGAATACTCTTGCGTAAAGAAAAGGCCACGGGAGGACACAGGAAGAAGACAGCGTCTATGTGGCGAGGAGAAAGGCTGAGGGAGAAACCCACGCTGCTGACACCTTGATATTGGACTTCCGGCTTCCAGAACCGTGAGAAAATAAATTTCTGTTGTGCAAGCCCCATTGTCTGTGGTACTTTATTATGATAGTCCTATCACGCTGACACCTCAGGAGACTTCTTTTTTGTTTTGTTTTGTTTTGTTAGTTCCAGAGCTAATTCTACAGTATATGCAGTTGAGAATACCGGAAAGAAAACCCTAGGAGAAAAGGCAGTCTTGGATTCTGGGGTAAAAATGGACTAACAATCTTTAGAACTCTTGAAATAATTCAGATGGTTCTCTCGTTAATTCTGCCTGTGCCCACATTTTCTTTCATTCTTGTTCTATTTACTCAACATCAACACTTCAGATAAATGAAATATTCTTTCTTATCTGCTTTCCTTTAGTTTTATGACTAACACCACAGCATTCTTTCACGCTTCTCATTGCAAAGGTATGCTATTTCATCTGTGTTATTGGACAAACAACATATTTGTGGGTTGTTAGGAGGCCTGATCCAACATGCATACAACATTCCAAGGGTAAATAAAAGTATTTCAGGTTTCAATAACCACATTAAAAATGGGATTTGGTAGCACCTCCTGAATGTAGGCTTAAGGATGTCTGTATACTTATGGGTTTGGCACATGTTTACTGAAATATTCATTATTAATTCTCTTGAGTGTGAATTTCAGCATAGGCTGCTGTGTTACTCGGATACTGAATTTGAATTGACAGCCTTGTTCCTCAGAGCTGAGGTGGCTTTTAGATTTATATTTTAATCACCTGGGGGATTAAAATATGGATAGCTCTGCCCCCATCCTGGACTTCCTTATTTTTTTTTCTTTCTTTATTAATGTATTAATAGTAGCTTTCTTCCCAATTGCCAAAGCTTAAAGACAAAGATATCCTTTAGTTTATGAATGTATACACAAATCTGGATACATTTGGACAATGGGATATTATTCATTGATAAAAATGTAATGAGCTGTGAATCCATGAAAAGACATGGAAAAAACCTAAATGCATATTACTAAGTGAGGAAAAAAAAAAAAAAGCCAATCTGAAAAGGCTGTATTCTGTATGATTCCAACTGTATGACATTCTATAAAAGGTAAAACCATAAAGATAAAAATATCACCGGTTTCTAGGAGGAAGGGGGAGAGCCACAAATAGGCATAGCACAATACTTTTAGGGGAGTGAAAATGCTCTATCTGATATTTATAATGATTGATGGAGTCTATGAAACTCTGGTCCATACCCAGAGCTTATACACCACCAAGAATGAATCCTACAGTCAACCATAGACTTCAGCTGATTATGATGTGTCAATAGGTTAATCCTTGGTTAAAAATAGATAAGGAAAGAAAGAAAGAAAGAAAGAAAGAAAGAAAGAAAGAAAGAAAGAAAGAAAGAAAGAAAGAAAGAAAGAAAGAAAGAAAGAAAGAAAGAAAGAAAGAAAACCATTCTGGTGAGTGATGCTGCTAATGAGGAAAATGGGAAATGCAATGGGCAGGAAAATCTCTGCACTTCTTTCTCAATTTTGTGGTAAACCTAAAACTGCTCTAAAAACCCCATTCCGGACGTTCTAAACCACATCTCCTGAGGTGGGCCCTGGGAATCTGGAATCTGCCTTCTGTTCACCAGGGGAGCGGCCTCATGTCTGTGTGGGGTTACTGGACATGTTGTGTGATGTTGAGTACTTTGAAAGCATACGATAGGAAATTCATTTGGAATAAAGCCGGTCCCCTCAAATGAAAACAAAATGTCAAGAACCACAATGTGAGAGTTTGCGAAGGAAACTGTGCACTGTCCACAGGAATCCTCCTGCGCGGACAAACCAACGCCCGTGAGGCTCAGAGGACGTGGCAGTGGTTCTCGTTTGCATCTGCACCTCCTGTGGTCGTGCTGTGGATTGTGCTGTTACCATAAAGAATGCTGTGAGAGGAGCCTCAAGAGACACAAATACTAGCTGTGATGTGTATTCGAGATGGGATCCTGGGACAGGAAAAGGATATTAAGTAAAACCTAGAAATCTGAGTAAGTTTTGGGCTTCAATTAGTAACAGTGTATCAATTGGTTCATTAATTATAATAAATGTGCCACATTCGTGCAAGATGTGAAAAGGGGAAATTGGATGTAGGACTCTATACCACTTTTGCAATTTTTCTATCAATCTAAAGCTGTTCTAAAAATGAAAAATTTACTATTTTTATTTTTTCAGCTTTATTGAGATACAATTGACAGATACCAATGTATGAGTTTAAGGTGTACCACATATGTTGTACAATGTAAGATTATATTGCAAAAGAAGTTTATTTAAAATTAAAAGTAGGGGGGGGCAAAAAAATTAAATTACAAGTAAAGGATTCCAAAGATGGCAAAAGTGCAGTTATAATTTATAATATAACCCTTGCATTTATTACATAATTGTGATCATGTTAGCACCGAACAATGCATGCAGAAATCTTATTTTAAAGGAGAAGTAAAATTCAATTAAACTCCATGGAAAAGTTTTAACAACCACCTTGCTACTTGGTTGTATACGTTTAGGAGAGAGTACTCTGTGAAATCATAGAGACAATCAACAGCCTTAACCCTAAATGTGTTCATTGATTCTAGGTTTGTGAGCCACATGGGGACACCACTCCACTACATCTTTATTCCTGTTGGGGGAAGCATTTGAAGTTATGTGACGTCTTTAGAAACTCATTTCTTGCCTAAGGCTGACAGATGTGTACTTAGTGGTTTTCACACAAGGCACCTCACGAGCAGGCCAGGATATTCCCATTTTCAGATCGGGGAACCAAGAGGTGAAACCACATTATTGAGGTCCCAGAAGTAGTAAATATTTGGCAGAGCCAGGATGGGAAGCAGGCCGTGTGATGTTTAATCCACTCTGCAGCAGTAAGAGCTGGTCCTTAACCCTTTTAGAAGGGTATGCCATACTTCTCCTCCCTTCCTATCAGAATGCCACTGTCACTTGGGTGCCTACACATGTCTGGAGCCCCTGAATTCCACAAAGGACAACTGGGCCCCAGCTAAAAGTGGCTCCTCAGTAGTCTAACCAGGGTCCTCAATGTCGAGGCACACTGGAATCACTCGGGAGCTTCACTGATTCTTCCGTCTCAAGGCCTATATTTTGCCCATCTGGATAAGATTCATATATTGTGATTTCTTAAAAAAAAATAAAAAATAAAAAAAATATATAATATTTTATTAATTTTTTTACAGAGAGGAAGAGAGAGGAATAGAGAGTTAGAAATATCGATGAGAGAATCATCAATCAGCTGCCTCTTGCACATCCCCTACTGGGAATGTGCCCGCAACCAAGGTACATGCCCTTGACCAGAATTGAACCTGGGACCCTTCAGTCCACAGGGTGATGCTCTATCCACTGAGCCAAACTGGTTTCGGCTTAAAATATATATTTTTTTTTTTTTTTTTTTTTTTTTTTATTTTTTTTTTATTTATTTTTTTTTTTATTTTTTTTTTTTATTTTACATATTTTATTGATTTTTTTTTTTGCCCCCCTCCTTCCCTCCCATGTATCCCCTCCCTCCCCAGAGTTTTATGTCCATTGGTTGTACTTATATGCAGGTATACAAGTCCTTGGGTTGATTTATTGTCTCCCCCAGACCCTCCTCCCCTCCCCGTTGTAATTTGACAATCTGCTTGTTGCTTTACTGTCTCTATATCTATCTTTTGGTTCATCAGTTTATAATGATCTTTATTATCCACAAATGAGTGGGGTCATGTGGTGTTTCTCTTTCATTGATTGGCTTATTTCACTCAGCATGATGTTCTCCAATTCCATCCAGGTTGCTGCAAATGATGAGAATTCCTTCTTTTTTATGGCAGCATAGTATTCCATTGTGTAGATGTACCAAAGTTTTTGGATCCAATCATCAGCTGACGGGCACCTCGGCTGTTTCCAGATTCTGGCTATTGTAGATTGTGCTGCTATGAACATAGGGGTGCATATATCCTTTCTGATTGGTGTTTCTAGTTTCTTGGGATATATTCCAAGAAGTGGGATTACTGGGTCAAATGGGAGTTCCATTCTCAGTTTTTTGAGGAAACTCCACACTGTTCTCCACAGTGGTTGCACCAGTCTGCATTCCCACCAGCAGTGCACGAGGGTTCCTTTTTCTCCGCAACCTCGCCAACACTTGTCGTTTGTTGATTTGTTGATGTTGGCCATTCTGACAGGTGTGAGATGGTACCGCATTGTTGTTTTGATTTGCATCTCTCGGATAATTAGTGACTTTGAGCATGTTTTCATGTGCCTTTTGGCCTTCTTTCTGTCTTCTTTTGTAAATATTCTATTTAGGTCCATTGCCCATTTTTTAATTGGATCATTCATCTTCCTTTTATTTAGTTGTATCAGCTGTCTGTAGATGTTGGAGATTAAACCTTTATCTGTGGTATTATTTGCAAATATATTCTCCCATACCGTGGGCTTTCTTGTTGTTTTGTTGATGGTTTCTTTTGCTGTAAAAAAACTTTTTATTTTGATGTAGTCCCATTTGTTTATTTTCTCTTTAGCTTCCATTGCCCTAGGGGCAGTATCAGTGAAGAAGTTCTTTTGGCATACGTCTGAGATTTTGCTGCCTGCGGATGCTTCTAGTATTTTTATGGTTTCCCGTCTGATGTTTAAGTCCTGTATCCATTTTGAGTTTATTTTTGTGTATGGTGTAAGTTGGTGATCTAGTTTCATTCTTTTGCATGTGTCTACCCAATTTTCCCAACACCATTTATTGAAGAAACTGTCTTGACTCCATTGTATATTCGTGCCTCCTTTGTCAAATATTAATTGAGCATAGTGATTTGGGTTGATATCTGGGTTCTCGATTCTATTCCATTGATCTATATGTCTGTTCTTGTGCCAGTACCAGGCTGTTTTGAGAACAGTGGCTTTGTAATACAGTTTGAAGTCTGGTATTGAGATCCCTCCTACTTTACCCTTCTTTCTCAGGATTGCTGTGGCTATTCGGGGTCTTTTATTGTTCCAAATGAACTTTTGGAGAGTTCTTTCTAGGTCGGTGAAATATGCCGTTGGTATTTTAATGGGGAGTGCATTGAACCTATAGATTGCTTTAGGAAGTATGGACATTTTGATGATGTTGATTCTACCGATCCATGAACATGGTATATTCTTCCATCTCTTTACATCTTCCTCTATCTCTTTTTTCAGTGTCATGTAGTTTTCTGCATATAGGTCCTTTACTTCCTTAGTTAAATTTATTCCTAGGTACCTTAATTTTTTTGGTGCGATGGTAAATGGAATTGCTTTTTTAATCTCTATTTCTATAGTTTCGCTGTTGGTGTATAGAAATGCCGTGGATTTCTTGGCATTAATTTTGTATCCTGCTACATTGCCAAATTCATTTATTAAGTCAATTAGTTTTTTAATGGCGTCTTTTGGGTTTTTTATGTACAGTATCATGTCATCTGCAAATAAGGATAACTTTACTTCTTCTTTTCCAATTTGGATGCCTTTTATTTCCTCCTCTTGTCTAATTGCAATGGCTAGTACTTCCAGTACTATGTCAAACAGGAGTGGCGAGAGTGGGCATCCCTGTCTTGTTCCTGTTCTTAGAGGGAATGGTTTTAGTTTTTGCCCATTGAGTATAATGTTGGCTGTGGGTTTATCATATATAGCTTTTATTATGTTGAGGTATGATCCTTGTACTCCCACCTTGTTAAGAGTTTTTATCAGGAAAGGGTGTTGGATTTTATCAAATGCTTTTTCTGCATCAATTGATATGACTATATGATTTTTATCTTTCAGTTTGTTTATGTGATGTATCACGTTTATTGATTTGCGGATATTGTACCATCCTTGCATTCCTGGAATAAATCCTACTTGGTCATGGTGTATGATCTTTGTGATGTTCATCTGGAGTCTATTTGCTAGAATTTTGTTGAGGATTTTGGCATCTATGTTCATGAGGGATATTGGCCTGTAATTCTCTTTCATTGAGTTGTCTTTATCTGGTTTTGGTATTAGGGTGATGCTGGCTTCATAGAAGGAGTTTGGAAGTGTTCCTTCCTCTTGGATTTTTTGGAATAGTCTGAGGAGGAAAGGTTTTAGTTCTTCCTTGAATGTTTGGTAAAACTCTCCTGTGAAGCCATCAGGCCCTGGGCTTTTGTTTGCTGGAAGCTTTTTGATGACTGTTTCAATTTCTTCCCACGTCACTGGTCTATTAAGATTTTTAGATTCTTCCTGATTGAGTTTTGGAAGGTTGTATTTTTCTAGGAATATGTCCATTTCGTCCAGGTTGTTCAGTTTGTTGGAATAGAGTTGTTCATAGTATTTTGTAACAATCTGTTGTATTTCGGTGGGGTCTGTTGTTATTTCACCTCTTTCATTTCTGATTTTGTTTATTTGGGTCCTCTCTCTTTGTTTCTTGGTTAGCCTGGCTAGAGGTTCATCTATCTTGTTTATTCTTTCAAAAAACCAGCTCTTGGTTTTGTTGATCTTATGTATTGTTTTTTTGGTCTCTATGTCGTTTATCTGTGCTCTGATTTTTGTTATTTCCTTCCTTCTGCTTACACTGGGCTTTTCTTGTTGCTCCTTTTCTAATTCTTTGAGTTGTAGAGTTAGATCATCTGTTACCCTTTTTTCTAGTTTTTTGCAATAGGCTTGTAAGGATATGAACTTCCCTCTCAAAACTGCTTTTGCTGTGTCCCATAGATTTTGGATTGTTGTGTTTTCATTGTCATTTGTTGCCAGGATGTTTTTAATTTCTTCCTTGATTTCTCTGGTAACCCAGTCCTTGTTTAATAGCATGCTGTTTAATCTCCATGTGTTTGATTTCTTTGGATTATTTTTATTGTAGTTAATTTCCAGTTTTATGCCATTATGGTCTGAGAAGATACTTGATACGATTTCTATCTTCTTAAATTTGAAGAGACTTTGCCTATGTCCCAAAATGTGGTCTATCTTTGAGAATGTCCCATGTGCACTTGAGAAGAATGTATATTCTGCGGCTTTGGGGTGGAGTGTTCTGAAGATGTCAATTAATTCCATCTGGTCTAGTGAGTCATTTAGGATTGATATTTCTTTGCTGATTTTTTGTTTAGATGATTTGTCAAAGGGTGACAGAGGGGTATTAAAATCTCCTACTATGATTGTATTGCTATGAATCTCTCCCTTAATGTCCTCCAGCAGTTTTTTTATGTATTTGGTTGCTCCTGTATTGGGTGCATATATATTTACCAGGGTAATTTCTTCTTGTTGGATTGTTCCCTTTAGAATTATGAAGTGGCCTTCATTATCTCTTATTATGTCCTTCAATCTGAGATCTAATTTGTCAGATATAAGTATTGCTACCCCAGCTTTTTTTCATTTCCATTTGCCTGGAAAACTTTTTTCCATCCCTTCACCCTCAGTCTGTGTGCATCTTTTTTTCTGAGGTGGGTTTCTTGTAGACAACAGATGTATGGGTCTTGTTTTCTTATCCAATCTGTTACCCTATGTCTTTTTGGCTTAAAATATATTTTTATTGATTTCAGAGAAGAAGGGAGAGATAGAGAGAGTTAGAAATATCAATGATGAGAGAATCATTGATCGGCTGCCTCCTGCATGCCCCCTACTGTGGATCGAGCTCGAAACCTGCGCATGTGTCCTTGGCCTGAATTGAACCTGGGACCTTTTAGTCCGAACGTGGATGCTCTAGCCACTGAGCTAAACAGGGTAAGGCCATCATGATTTCTTATACAGTATTAATGAGGTGAGGTCAAGGAGGGTCATGTGAATGACTCAGGACTGCAGGATAGAGTGAGCTTGATTGAGAGGGAAAGACAATGAGCCCAAGATGAGTCCCGAGAGAATTTGTGGATGTTGGCAGCATAATGAAGCCTCAGAGACAAAGAGACCCTTTTGCCTGAAAGGGACCCTGAGGTATTATCACAGTTATGAGTTTCAGTGGCAGTGGAACAAGGACAGCATTGTGAACACAGAATGAAGGGTAAACATGAGTGTGTGAGATGGCAAATGGATCACGTTAGCATGAGGTTGAGTCATAGAGAAGGGAACTTATTAGGGAATGAAATAGCTCATCTAATATTTTCTAAAATATATATCTTATTGATATTTTACAGAGAGGGAGGGAGAGGGACAGTTAGAAACATCGATGAGAGAGAAACATTGATCAGCTGTCTCCTGCACACCTCCTCCTGGGGATGTGCCCACAACCAAGGTACATGGCCTTGACCGGAATAGAACTTGGGACATTTCAGTCCACAGGATGATGCTCTATCCACTGAGCCAAACCGCCTAGGGCCATCCAAGATTTTTGCTGGGCCACATCTTCAGCTGGGAAAATGACACCATGAAAATAGGACTGGGAGTCATTTTGGCAGTCTCATGGTTCTCTAGTCACATTAGGAATTTATGTCCCTGCGATGGTGAGAAACACTGCAACTTGATTTTCCTCCCATTGTATTTTTTTTTTCTTTTCAAGAAATACTCACGTAGGATGGCTTTGGCCCTGGGAAGACAAATAATTTCTACTCATATGCAAATTCAGACTAATTATTAGCACAGCCCCCAGGAGTGCTGTGATGACAGGGTGGACCTCAGGCTCAGTGGGCAGGGGCTCCATGATGGCTCAGTGATGCCTTAGATCTGGTGGCAAGTGTGCTGATTGCTTTGCGACTTTGTAAAGACTCCAGAGACCTAATAAGGGGCCTCATAAGCTGGGGTACAGCTGTCTTTTGATCACTTGCTCCCTTGTATGTTCTGCTGTCATTTCCAGCGTACCCTCTCCCACCATTTCCAGCTCCCCTCCGCAAAGCCCAGCACTGACCCCTGTACCAGGGCCACCTTCTCTTCTCTGCCTCTCCACCTGGCACCAAACCAGGGAGCAGTCATTAGGAGGCTGAGGTTTCTGGGTGTTGTTCCATTTTATCACACGTGAGAGAGGTCATGGTTTTGCCCGAGCAATGCGGCCCTTAGAGGATCCTGAAGGCATCTTGTAGACTTAGAGACCTTGCCCAAGGAAGCTCTGCTCTCCTGACACAGCGGAAACATGATCTTGCTGGGTCAGGCTCAGACTGGTCTCCCTGGGCTCCTTGGTAGAATTGTTAACTCTAGAGAAAGACTTGACTTTTTGTTTCATCTGCTTCTGCATAGGTGGAGGTGTGGGGGGAACACTGAGGACTTAATTGAACCTTGATCAGCTTAAGCTGTTTGCTTGTGTGTGGAGGTGGGATGAGTATCTCAGGGCAGCTGGGTTCTACTGAACATGGACCCAGCATAGCTAGTGCTTCTCGGGGAAATGTAACATTGCTGTGTTTCTCGGGGAACACTCTCTACCTGGGGTAAAGCTCTGCCCATAGGAAATGGCTCAGTCACATAGGCAGGATGCATTTGTGCCATCCTGAGTGAGGTTTCCGGTGTGGTAAGGTTGGCTAGTTGGAAGAAAGGAAGGAAGGAAGGAAGGAAGGAAGGAAGGAAGGAAGGAAGGAAGGAAGGAAGGAAGGAAGGGAAGGAAGGAAGGAAGGGAAGGAGGGAGGAAGGAGGGAAGGGAGGAAGGAAAGAAGGGAAGGAAGGAAGAAAGGAAGGCAGGATTAAGAAAGCAGGATCAAGTGCAGTGATACAAGAAGTAGATATGAGAAGGTAGGGAGGGAAGAACAGTTCACAGAAAGAGCAGGCTAGTCAAGCCAGTGTCCTTGTGTTAATCATATTCTAGTCCAGAGTTATACAGTAAGTCCTCACTTAACGTCATCGATAGGTTCTGTGACTTTAAATGAAATGACTTATAATGAACCTAGTGTTACCATAAGCTAATTGATATAAACAAGAGTTAAGTTCTTGTGGCATCTCAATGACGTTGAACAAAATTATATTATTCAAGGGCTTGCTGTGGGAGAAGGGGTTTTGAAAGACCTGAAGATCTGCAAGGTGGAGTGTACTTATGGCCATTTCTCCCACGTACATGCTGTCGGAGATGACACTGAGTGATGTGACTCAGAGTTGGGTCATGCAGGTGGTGGAAGTGGAGTTCTTGCAGCGTCACAAGAAAAGCATTGCGGGAGACCCACATAGGGGAGATTGTGTTGTGATTAAGATTTGTTTGTGGCACCAGATGCAAAATCAAGAGTGCCCATTCTGGGTTCCCTATATCCAATCTCTGTCCCTCCCGCCATGGAAAGAGTCCAGTCTTGTCTCCATAAGGCCAAAACAAAGGCCAGTGTCCAGAGTTTCTGTGCCATATTGAAGCTGAGGTTTGCGATGGGACCCAGGTGGCTGCTAAGCGGTCTCAGTCCCTGTCTAGGTAGCTTAGCGCTGTTCCCATCGGCCTTTGGTTGCTGTGCTGCTGTAACCAGGCTCCTGCCTGAAGCCTGCGTTTGGAGAATGAATACGCGATTACCTGGGGCAAGTGCCTGTTACTGGGATTATATCATCTTGGGCTTGGGAAGGGCCAGGCCCGCTTTCAAAATAACAAATCAATTTCTAAAACCTTTGCAGGGCTTGCACTGGGTCCACCTTCTAACCAATCCGCTCTTTTCCCAGACTGGACTGACAGGCCTCTATGGTCACCATCTTGGCAACTATTGTGCATGTGCCTACCTCCCTCTTTTTGTTCCATCCCTTCCCCTAGTGATCTCAAGGGCAAGACGGGCAATTCCCTGGGGAACATGTGAAGCTGTAACTTCTTGTTGAAGCAAGCAAGCTCATGTTCGCCAGATGATTATGCTCATTAATGTCTGATTCCCTTTCTTTATTAATATCTAGCTACCCACACTAACAGTAATAACTTGGAATGTGGCTAATGAAAGACCTGAATGTTTTCAGTTGGGGGTAGTGGTGGTGCTTATGGTCACTTCTTCCAGAATCCTAGCAATGGCTTACACTTACATGCTGAGAAGACGACAGACAGCTGAAAATATAATTGCAATCAGCACCAGGCCCAAAACAGAGTTGTAAACTAATTACATAGAGGATGTGATTTAAAGTTTTAGAAATGGGTGTAGCTGTGCTGATAGCGCCCCCTTCCCATGTGTTCCGCAGACAGAAGAGAAGGGACAGGGTGAACATGAGCAGTATGCCTTTTCTTTTTCGTGTGCCTGTCCCTGTGTGAATTGAAGAAGGCAGACAAGGTTTCTACCTGCCATTTTTTTTTCTCCAAGAGGACAACACTGCTCATAAAAACCTATTCAATGACAGTCCTGAGCTTGTTAGGAGACCATGAAACATCAGCCCCTATGCAGTCTTACACATCCTCATTCACACTGGACATTGGAATGGCATTTGTGGATCATATGCCTTGGTCTCTTTCCCTCAATATATTCCCATTGCTCCAGATGGCCCCTACACTGGTGAGTGTAATAAATCAGGTAGTCAGGGGCAATTGCCAGGAAGATAAAGCTTATCCACTTTCGCCGAAACCGGTTTGGCTCAGTGGTAGAGCGTCGGACTGCGGACTGAAAGGTCCTGGGTTCGATTCCGGTCAAGGGCATGTACCTTGATTGCGGGCATGTCCCCAGTAGGAGGTGTGCAAGAGGCAACTGGTCGATGTTTCTCTCTCATCGACGTTTCTAGCTCTCTATCTCTTTCCCTTCCTCTCTGTAAAAAATCAATAAAATATATTTTAAAAAAAAGAAAAAACTTATCATTTTTCTGTCTAGATCACATACAAGGCTGATGAAATGAAGCACTGTCAATGTCTGGGTCAAACCTTAGTGTGCATCAGAACCCCTGAAGAGCTTGTTAAGCACAGATTGTTGAGCCCTAACCCCTCAATTTCTGATTCATATACTACACTTTGAGAATCACTGAGTTAGGATGTTGTTTTTCAACCTTGTTAGCTACATGTTAGAATCACTTGGGAAGCTAAAAAAGCAAACAGAAACCTCTCAAACCCCCCCCCCCCCCCCACAAAAACAAAACAAAGACCCTACTGGATTATATCTGAGATTAATTGCAACAGAATCTATATGGATGGCAATAGACATTGATATTTTAAAGGTCTCCAGGGGATTCCAATATGAAGCCAAGTTTGAGAATCACGGATCTAGGCTCTTGATGCAGATGCCCATTAATGCAGATACATTAGGTAAAGTCAATATCCCCCATCATTGATTCTGAGGCAGGATACTTTTGTAGTCTGGGCACCTTGGGATGAATGTGGCTGGCGATGAATTGTGATGGTAACTGACTCTTCTTGGGTCATGGCTTGAGCAGAATGAAGGTTGAAATGGTAATCGTGAAAAACGGTAGGCAAGCTGACTAGGGAAACAGAAAATGATTTCTGGGGAGCAGTGACAAACCTTTGGAAAGTGGAAACCATACATTTATCCTGGGGTTCTTCCCCCAAATGTGTAATTTTCCCCACTAGTTATTAGCCTGGGCAAGGAAAATAGATATTTCAACTGATTCATGGTTAATAAACTCCTGGACAGTTGCAGACAGTAGGTCAAAAAAGTTAAGGATATGTGAGAGTGGCTAAAATGATGGACCTTAGAGTGTAGAGCTTAATCCCAATGATGATCTCAAGAGAAAGTTTTCTTTTCTTCTATACAGGGTGTCCCAAAAAATGTATTCACACTTTGAATATTAATTCCAATGGTTAAATCTGAAAAGAAACATCAATTGAGCTACCAGCCATTAACATACACAATCTCCCTTTCTGAGAATAGTCACTCCCTATTACAGTGAAACAAACACAAAAACCAGACCCCACAATTGGGGTAGATTGTGACCCAGATGTGGCTAATCCTACTATCCCTTTCCCCTGAATATAATGATTGGTCCAGGGGCGAGCACCAGACCCAAACAAGGCCAATCATAGCCGTTGCCAATTGACATTTGGGACGGACAGTGTAGTTTGAGGCAACATCAGATAGGATGGAAGGCTACTCCAACCAGTTACTTTTGAACGGACACCTGAATAACAAGAACCTGCCTGGCAGGGATGGCTCACTGGTTGAGCGTCTACCTGTGAACCAGGAGGTCACGGTTCCATTCTGACCCAGCTCAAGCCTGGGTTGCCCACTAGATCCCCAGTGCGGGGGGGTGTGCAGGAGGCAGCCAATCAATGATTCTCCTTTCTCTCTCTCCCTCACCCCTCTTCTCTGAAACCAATAAAAGCACACTGAAAAGAAACAAAAAATCTTGTGCAAAGAAGAGCAGAGGCAGTAACTAGTACAAACGTTCTGAAGCGAGATGGGCTGGCTGTGCAGGTTCACGACGTAAAAAAGGCTAGCGTAGGAGGCTGTTCCCATTGAATGAACCTTCAAATTTCAGTCCAAACTTCACCCCCAGCCTTCCAGGACCGCGGGGCAGGTCTTCCTGTGTCCCCAGCTTCTTCCCGGGACCCAGCGGGCCTGTTTACCAGACTCACGAATAAGGGATGCAGGTTGGGGGCTTTAAGAAGGTCCCCCAGTCTCTGCCCGGCGAAGAGGCGAGACCAACCAACTCCCCATCTCTCCAGCCGTCCACACTCCGGGAGCGACACCAGCGCGCGCAGAGCGGCCGGTCGCAGGGCGGAAGTTCATCCCCGGAGCCGTTCTAGGAAACCTGGAGGACCCAGCTCCTCAGGGACCCAGGGGCGGAGGCGGGCAATGGCGGGTTCCCAGGGCCACTCCAGGGGGCAGTTTTGGCAGGCGGTGGCGAGAAGGCGCCCGGGCTACGGTGCGAGTCCGCAGGAGGCTGAGCCGGAGCGGGGAGGAGGCGCCGGCGTGCGAGCCACCTGCTCCTCCCGCGCGGACAGCGGCGCGCGCTGATTGGCTGGAGCGCCGCCCGGCACCGGAAGTAGCCGGTGCCCGTCGCCAGTGAAACCAAGACAACAGCCGCGGGCTGTGCGCGAGCGGGCGGAGTGGCCCCCCGGGAGCCCGAGCCGAGCGAGCGTGGGGCGGGAGCGGCCTGCGGTGAGACCTCGTTCCGTCCCGGAGGGAGGGAGGAGGGCGCGAGGCTCCTGACTTCCCGGCCCGCGAGCCGAGGGGAAACCCAGCGTCAGGTCAGGCCCGTTCCCGACTCGGGGTCGCTTGGTGACCTTGGACTTGATGGCCAGCCCGGGCCTCCGTGTCCCACCAGCACACGGAGCGTGCGGTTCCGTGCCTGTCAGCCGCGAGGGCAGAAGAAGCAGGGGTTCCGAGGTGGGGGCCGATGGGAGCCGTGGTTTTCTGACATTCCACCCCCAAGTCAACTGCGGGGAGGAAAGGTGAGGCGCTGTCAAAAACTCAACCCCGGCCCCGCCCCCTTCCAGGCACTTTGTGCCTTGTGCCGGCCCCTATAGGATATTGGCTTATGAGGGTTAGTTTTGGGAAGGAGACAAGTAATAGAGCCTTCTTGATTATAGGAACCAGGGGGAGGACAGCGGAAAGGATGATAAAAGTGCTTTAAATTAAATACCATCCCGATTGGGAAAAGGAACTCATTTCTACAAATAGTTATTGTCATCAGCTATGTATGTGTCAGATATTGTTCTAAGCTATTTAGATACACAATGAATGAAATATCTAGTTAGTCCTCAAGGGTATCACAGATTCGTTATGTAGATAAGGCATTTACACAGATTCATTTAACAAAATTTGCCAGGTCCCTGACATGTGCTAGGCACTGGGAATACCAAGATGACTAGAACGTCATCTTTGCTCACGCAAGAGGGAAGCAGACATGAAAGTAGAATAATACAATGAGGTAACTCTACAAGGCATCTCAGGGGCAGGGAAGAAAACAGAAGGGACTGTCTGTGCCTGGTTGAGTCCTGTAGATGTTAAGTGCACAAGGTGGCCAGGCAGCGGGAATAACCTGTTTGCAAAGGCAAAGACGCTCTTAAGAATAGGGAGCACTGCAGGACCCTGAACTTTCAACAGTCGTTGGAGAGCGTGGAACAGGAGATGGAAAGGGCGACAGGGGCCTGACCAGGAGGGCATTAGGAGCCATGTTAAGTTTTTATTCTGTAGGTTTTGGGAAGCAATGAACAGGAAGCGACACGATAACTATAGTATAAAGAAAGAGGTGAGTGAAAAGCTGGTTCAGAGGACCAAGAGAGAACCTCCTTCCTGCAGGTGTTAGTGGAAACTTTGGGGAGGAGCTGATTCTTTTTAAAAATATATATTTTATTGATTTTTTACAGAGAGGAAGAGAGAGGGATAGAGTTAGAAACATCGATGAGAGAGCATCATTGATCAGCTGCCTCTTGCACACCCCCTACTGGGGATGTGCCCGCAACTAAGGTACGTGCCCTTGACCGGAATCGAATCCGGGACTCTTCAGACGCTCTATCCACTGAGCCCAACCGGTTTCGGCAGGAGCTGATTCTTATACTAGATACTGAGTATCTGCCTTTCAGAAGTTAAGGAAAAGGATTTGTATCAAAAGTAAATGCTTTTGTAATGTAATAAGTAAGACTACAGCTCAAGTTGGCTTAATGCATGCTATTAACTCTCCTCATTGGAAGACAACAGGCAAAGTGGTTTTAGGACTGACTTAATCTCTTGGCCCTGGTTCCATTTCCCCTCAATTTTCTTAGCTTTACCTGCCATCACCCACAACTTGCTTGTGAAATGGCAGTAGCAGTTCCAGGCAACCATGTATAGACGTCTCTTCCTGAGACTTCTCTCAGGATGGTAGGAAACTATTCCCAGAAGCTCCCAGCAAACTTCCTCAGCTTGTCACTGAGCCAGATGAAGGCATATGTTCATTTCTGAACCAGTTCCTGCTGTTTGGAGCAGTCACTTGCAAATGGATGGTATTAATCTGACTGGGTTAACTCCGTTGGGATTTACTCCTGGAGTTCTGAGAGCAAGGCCACTGCAAACTTTTTTCTCAAATACCCCAAACAATAATTTGAAAAGCTTTGTATTCTCTTACATATATGTAAGTTGACATCCAAAATGTTTCATCTTTTCTTTTTTTTTGTCATAAATTTGAATAGTTGCAAAGGCTATTACTTTTGGTGTATTATAAATTTTGACATTTCAAAATTAAACCTCATGCCATTTCCCTGCATACCTGTCCTTGTTTCCTTGCGCTCACCACATTCTTCACCTTCTCTGTGACCCCCATCTACCAGCATCCTATTCCTCCCTCCCTCCACTTCATGTGCCTCCCTGTCTCAGTCATCCCAAGTGTGTCCTGATTGACATGCTCAAGTCCCTCCCTCTCTCTTCCATCATGCATATCTCTAGACTCTCAGCTGCCCTGGGGATGTCAGAAGTGTCACTGGAGAAAGATAGGAAGCCATGCCTATTGACTTCTCCTCACACTGATGCTCTCTATCATACTTGTCTCCTAAGGAAGTTGTGAGGGGTTAACAGGCTATTGTCTATAAGTTGCTTAGCACACAGTACATATTAAGCACTCACCATTACTCTCCACATCAAAATGTCAGTGCATCCTCACTTCTTTCTTATCTACACATAATACATTGATGTTAGAATGTTCTTTCTGCTCCTTTATTCCTTCTGTACTTCCTGGCCTCTGATGATTTGCTTACTCCATTCTCTGCTCAAAATGCTATTGTGCAGTAGCCTTCGAACTGAAATATATGGAGGACGTACACAAACCCTTTCTGTAACATCTGTGGGCACATGGATTGTTGAATGGGAATCAGTTTCTAGATCCTTGATTTCAATATTTATCGTTGCTTACAACCAATGTACTTGAGATTGGGCCTGTGGTCTATAGCTTTCTCTTTTCCTCCTCTACAAAAGAAAGACACGTCTCTCACCTCCTGAATATTGCTATGGTGTATTACTCTGGGTAGAAAAACCTCTGGAGTAATACACAAAGGGAGGGTTTGTTGAGAAAGTAAAGGATCCTGGACCTTTTGTAATTTAAGTCCCAGTCTTTGCTTTCAACAAAATTTTTAAAACATCAAATCAAACTGTCAGCTGATAGATTATTTATTTATTACTGCAAATTACAATATGATTTTTGGCAGGTAAGTTCAAAGGATTGAGTGTTATTTGCTATCACAAGAGGTGTTGTAAACTCTGACTTATGCAATTTGGGAAAACTCAGGTCCAGTCATAGTATTTAGAGTCAGTCTGATAAGCACAACAGGAATATGATTCTAATTCAGAAAAAGGAATCTAATCACTTGTATTATATCTTCCCTGTCTGCCCTCAGAGGTGTAGGGGCAGTCAAGATGGGGGATAGGAAAAAAGCATGAACTGACAATGTATCTATAATACTGCTGCTGTGCACATGGTTAGCTATTTGGTAGATCAGACCTTGGGTAGGAATAGATGCACCAGATGGAGAGTGGGATAACTTCAGTCATTAAGACTGCCTAACACAGTGTTTCCAAACCTGATAGGTCATCAGAATCACCTGGGATACCTGTTAAAAATACATATCCCTTGGCCCACCTTTGGAGATTCTGATTTTGAGAGTTATGAGATGGGAAATAAGTATTTTAAAATATTTCCCAGTTGATTCTTATGCATCCAGCCTAGTTCCAATCCAGAGTTATTATTTAAGATTCATCAAAATAGAACAAAACAAAATTTAAAAAAACCATCTTGCTATGATCGTAAGCCTACTAAACAATTTTCAGAGCCTGCTAAGCAATTTTCAGTGTTTTATGTGGTTTCCCATTGTAGATTTTCATCTGGGCATTGTAGTCCTTTCAGAGCATATTTCTCATTGTTAATGAATAGGTGGGTATCTGGTTTATGCATTAGTATTTTGTGAATGAGGTTTTCTGAGCCTACTCTAGGATGCATTAAACACACACACACACACACACACACACACACACACACACACACACACAAACAATACAAGTCCAAGTCTGCAGCTCTGAAGACTCTATTCTGAACTGTGGAGATCCAGTTGAGGTCTGCTTGTTACCCCCCAGACTGAAGACCAAGAATGGTCATCCTCAGGTGGCACCTCCATCTTATCTCTCTCCAGAAACAGCTAATTTCAATTCAGAAAAGTGAAGTGAGAAACAGAAAGATAAGAAATTAGGTTTGGAAATGTAAATTTAGTCTATGAGTAGTAGAGTGTTTTCATGTGAGGATGAAGTTTAATGTGTGACTGTTCCTCTGGAAAAATCAACCAAATGGAGATTGGCTTTGATTTTTACATGAGGAGATACCTGTAAAGCAGTATTTTCCAGATGACATTCATATTGTGTCACTGGTAGAATGCGAAGCAAAAGAATGGTCAGATGGGTCAAATTTAGTAAATGACATTAATAGTGTGTCATTGGTAGAATGTGAGGCAACAGAATGGTCAGATGGGGTCAAATTTAGTTGGGGAAGACTTTCTGGATTTGAATTTTGAACCAGATCTTGAAGCTGAAGATAGGTGCTTACCTAACTTTTATATCTTTATCTTGTTTTATGGTGTACAAGTGATTTTCCATATGGTGTGACCATGAATGATGACTTTGTAAAGAGCTAGATGATGGAAAAGAAGTAACTGTAGGAGAGATGAGGGTGAGAAGGAAAGGCCAGAGAGAGGGCCTGAAGTAGATAGGGACTTGTTCTTGGCTGAGTATTAGAGAGAAATTTAAGACAGTACGTTCCAACTCAAATGGTACTGTGGGTGAAGATAGCTAAATTCTCTACAGTGGATCCTTATAATTATATGGACATGTATTATCTATAATTTTCAATAAATAAGAGAAATCCAGTTTTGGGGTGCCCACCTACTCCATGGGAAAATAAGAGAAATGCTAAGGCAGGAAAAGTTGAAGAAGATTCCAGTTTATTTTGAGGAGTAGCACTAAGGGTTTCCAAGGCTTCAGGATTCCAATAGGAGATAAGTTCCTAGCAGGTGTTGGAGGTATTGAGGGGGACAGGGAGACGGGCGAGGGGCGGTATTACCAGGCTGCACTGATGAGTGACTGAAGAGGCCCCAGGGTAGGATTGGGGTAGTAACTACCATCCTGAGGATGACTGGGGCCATAGTTAGATTTAATCACCCTTTATCTTGATTACTTCATCAACCTTCTAACCGATTTCTCTATGTCTAGGAATAGTATGTTCTAGTTCAGCCACTGAACGGCCACTGGTGTACATCTACCTAATGTTAGCCTGACAACGGACTATTCTTGGTTTAACTAAAGTCCCATAGGTGCCCATTCCCCTTGAGAATCACCTTTCACAGTTAACACTTTTACTAATGGGATGATTGTGTTCCTCAGATTTGCTATGGTACAAAAATCCACTTGCCTAGGCAAAGGGCCTCTTCAATGTTAGCTTCATGTTGCTTTCTACCTGAACAGAGACCAGGCTTATTCTCCCATCATTTGGGTTTTACTTCTGTGACTGAGACAGCTAAATTTCTAGGGCTATTGTGCCAGTTAGGAGTAGTGGCTTTATAAATAAAAAACAAAACACATAATGGCTCAAGCAAGGCAAAGTTTTTTTTTTCTTAAATAAAAGAAGTACAGCCAAAACCAGTTTGGCTCAATGGATAGAGCATCGGCTTGGGGACTGAAAGGTCCCGGGTTCGATTCCGATCAAGGGCATGTACCTTCGTTGCGGGCATATCCCCGGTGGGGGGTGTGCAAGAGGCAGCTGATCGATGTCTATCTCTCATCGATGTTTCTAACTCTCTATCTCTCTCCCTTCCTCTCTGTACAAAATCAATAAAATAAAATAAAATAAAATAAAATAAAATAAAATAAAATAAAATAAAATAAAATAAAATAAAATAAAATAAAAGAAGTACAGAGGCAGACATTCCAGGGCTACTATGTCAGCTCCATGGAATCATCAGGGACCCAGGTTCTTTCCAGCTCTAGTCCTATCATAGGGAATGCCAGAGTACTCAGGGTTCAAGACAGCACTCCAACTGTCAGCTCATGCCCCAGGCATAAGAGGGAAGAAGAGGGTGAATAAATGCCATCCTTTCACACTGAAGGAGACCTCCCATAAGTTCTATGTTTTTTCATTTGCATCATCTTCTCTTGTTGGCCAGAAGTTGGTCACACGGTAATACCTAGCTGTAAAGAGGTCTGAGAATTTCTTCTTTTTCCTTCAAATTAAAAGAGAAAGTTTATATAGAAAGATACAGAGGTAGTAAAAGTGAGCTGTAGAAGAAATGGGCTAAGGAAATAAATTACAAAGGCAAAAGGCCCTGCTATAACGGGTTTGGCTCAGTGGATAGAGCGTTGGCCTGTGGACTGAAAGGTCCCAGGTTCGATTCTGGTCAAGGGCATGTACCTTGGTTGCAGGCACATCCCAATGGGGAGTGTGCAGGAGGCAGCTGATCAATGTTTCTCTCTCATTGAAGTTTCTAACTCTCTATCCCTCTCCCTTCCTCTCTGTAAAAAAATTAATAAAATATGTTAAAAATAAAAGCAAAAGGCCCTTGGAGTGTAGGAAAGTACACTTAAAAAGAAGATTTGAATGGGCGTGCTCTGGGGGTAGGAGGCGGGAGAGAGAGCCGAGAATTTATTTATTTAGCTAGGCTTTTTACTATACTAAATTAATTCATTATTCTGTTGCTGATGAGGGAGGGAAGAATGGAAATTGGGATAGACAACTAAAAATCTTTGCCACAGCCTTTTAAGAAGTTCTTAAAAAGTATAGGCTTTGGTTGGGGGTGTGTGTGGGGGGGAGATAAGGACACATATGTAATAACTTAATCAATAAAAGAAATTTTTAAAAAAGTATAGGCTTTGGGTCTATAAACATACTAAGAAAATTTTATAAAGGGACCAGTTACAAAATTGGTATGCAAAAATCAACAATATTGCTATCTATATAAATAATAACCAATTGTAAAATATATGAAAAATATACTAAAAGAAAATTCATACAGAGACATGATAGATACAAACATTAAGATAAGTTAGGAAATTTTACAAAATTATACTAAAATTTATTTAGAAAAATATTAAAATAGGAAATACATGAAAAAGAAGACTAATGAGAGAGAACTTGCTCTAACATTTTAAACAAGTTATAGTAGTTTGGACAATTCAGTATTAGAGAGCAAATAGACAGATTAATAGAACTAAGTGGAGTTTGAAAATTGACCCAGAAATTAACCCAAATATATATGGCCTTTTAGGACAGTGGTCGGCAAACCATGGCTTGTGAGCCACATGCGGCTCTTTGGCCCCTTGAGTGTGGCTCTTCCACAAAACACCACAGCCTGGGCAAGTCTATTTTGAAGAAGTGGCATTAGAAGAAGTTTAAGTTTAAAAAATTTGGCTCTCAAAAGAAATTTCAATCATTGTACTGTTGATATTTGGCTCTACTGACTAATGAGCTTGCTGACCACTGGACTAGGATATAGGTGACATTTCAAATCGGCAGCAGAAAGAAAAATAGTTATTTATACAGTTTACTATCTGGAGAGAATTAAGCTAGAACCTTACTTCTTAAAAATGTAAGGGAGTCAAAGGTAGAAGTAACTACTTTTGTGCTAGTTATAGCTAAGTCATGTTAACTGAATGGGTACACATACAATCCCGTTCTGTAAAGCTGGTGAGTACAACAGTACTGGGCTCAGGAAATTTCTCTTGCTACTCATTTTATGGTAACTTTTCTATAAATCCAAAAGTTGTTTGTATTAGTCATTTTTTGCCCCTTCTCCCAACCTTTTCTATACCATGTATTAATATAGCCACCATTTCCCCTAAATGTTTTTCTTGCCAAACCTCAGGTTCTTCCCCAACTCATTGTTAATGTTATGGAATTTTAATCAGCACCTCCTTACCATCCACTTCCTTTTTTTCTCCTTAACGCTCTTCCTCTGATAATTTATCTTACTCTTTTCAGTTAGCATATGCTGTATGTTTAGCATGTCCACCATAATTATTAACATCTTCCTTCTCTTCAATTACATTCTACAATTTCACCAGCTACCAAGACTGTTTTTGAGTGTTGTCAGAGCCATGTCAAAGCTCTATACTCTTCTAGCATTAGTTTCATTTAGATATGATATGGCCTCTTCACATACTTACTCTCTCTCATTTCAGATTGTAAGATGGGGACTGAGAACAAGGAGGTAATTCCCAAGGAAGAAATTTCTGAAGAATCTGAGCCACATGGGGCAATATTAGAAAATCTTCCAAAGTTAGTTTATGAGGGTCATGAGTTTGGAGTGGCATGTGAAGACAGTTTGGAGGAGCATTCAAGAGAATCCACAGAAGAGATTATGGAGCAGATGTCTCCTGAGGAGAGAGACTTCGCATCAGGGCTGATTATTTTTAAGAAATCACCTTCAAGTGAGAAACACCAGGAGAATGAAAGTGACAGAGTCTGCAATTCCAGCCCAGACCTGATTACACATCAGGGAGATATTACAGCACAGGCAATTAGTACATTTGCTATCTCTGGCCAAAACTTCATAGAAAATTTAGAACCTAAAAAAACACAGAGAAGTTCTGTGGGAGAAAAGCCTCATACATGCAAAGAATGTGGGAAATCCTTTAATCAGAATTCACATCTTATCCAGCATATGAGAGTTCATAGTGGAGAGAAACCCTTTGAGTGCAAAGAATGTGGAAAAACATTTGGAACGAACTCAAGCCTTCGTAGGCACCTGAGAATTCATGCTGGAGAGAAACCCTTTGCTTGTAATGAATGTGGAAAGGCTTTCATTCAGAGTTCACATCTTATTCACCATCATAGAATTCATACTGGAGAGAGACCTTATAAATGTGAAGAATGTGGTAAAGCCTTCAGTCAGAATTCAGCCCTTATTCTACATCAAAGAATCCACACTGGAGAGAAACCATACGAATGTAATGAATGTGGGAAAACCTTTAGGGTTAGCTCACAGCTTATTCAGCATCAGAGAATTCATACTGAAGAAAGATACCACGAATGCAGCGAGTGTGGCAAAGCCTTCAAGCATAGCTCAGGCCTTATCAGACACCAGAAAATTCATACTGGAGAAAAACCATATCTTTGTAATGAATGTGGAAAAGGCTTTGGTCAGAGTTCTGAGCTTATCAGGCATCAAAGAATTCATACAGGGGACAAGCCATATGAATGTAACGAATGTGGAAAAACTTTTGGCCAGAACTCAGAGATTATCAGACATATTAGAATTCATACTGGCGAGAAGCCTTACGTATGTAAAGAATGTGGGAAGGCCTTTAGGGGGAACTCAGAACTTCTTAGACATGAGAGAATCCATACTGGGGAGAAACCCTATGAATGCTTTGAGTGTGGAAAAGCTTTTAGGCGGACCTCTCACCTTATCGTCCACCAGAGGATTCACACTGGAGAGAAGCCTCATCAGTGTAATGAATGTGCAAGAACCTTCTTGGATAAATCTGAGCTGCTTCTCCACCAGAAAATTCACATTGGAGAGAAACCTTATAAATGCAATGAGTGTGGGAAAACGTTCGGCCAGCATTCTCAACTTATCATACATCAGAGAATTCACACTGGAGAGAAGCCTTATGAGTGCCAAGAATGTCAGAAGACTTTTAGTCGGAGCTCTCACCTCCTCCGACATCAAAGTGTTCACTGTATGGATTGATTTGCAAAATAGGAAGGCTTTCTGTGGAAGGCTGAAGTTAGACTTACTCATAACCTAAACCCAGTTTTTCAAGTCAACTGAATGGAGAGAACCTCTTCTCTCCTGATTTTAATTTAAACATTTGGTCAAATAGTATGAGGCACTTTTATGATTTATTCATTTAGAAGTTTCAGTGTACTGAGTTAAATTATAAAAACTGTTTCAGGCCTTAATTCTCTGCCCCTCTTTCCTTCTTCCTCCCTTAGTGAGTCACATACCATTAGGGGTTTGTATACCAGCCATCTGGCCTCAATTTGTACTCTTCAGGAAAACTGGAGGAATGTGATTTCTCCACTTCCTAAGAATGGGAGTCAACTCATTGAATGTTATCCCCTAAAATGCTGGAAAGTTGCAGCCTAAAAGACACACTTTGTTCTCTTGTCCAATATTTAACACTGGAATAATTTAGTAAGCTTTTATTAACTTCAGATTCTTTCGAACATGCTATCAAGTTCCCATTGAAGATGGCAGCATGAATAAAATGGAAATCTGGATACTTAATAATGACCTGCTCAAAAAGGTTTCCAGGACAGAGGAAACTGACAGGCAAATTATAGGGTCATAAGTAAAGGCCCTTAGAATCTAGAGGGGCTGGTGAGCAAGGCCAGGGGATGGAAAACATGTGAGGCCAGCATGGGCAGAGCAGCTGTTTAGCAGCTATTTCACATTGAGCTACTTTGACTGCTCCCAGGAACTTAGCTGCATTCATTTTTGGCCCCAGCTCCTGCTGCTTCTGATAGATACCACGTCAGGAAGTAGCAGAGAGCACGGTACAGCTTTACTATCACCGGACACTTGGCCACAGTTATGATCCGGTTCACCTGACTGGCCAGGGCCATCTTGCCAAAGCACTTAATACTCTCATGACCTGGATCCCAATGGACTGATAGGACTTTTCTCATTTTGCCCTTGGCCTTGGAATTCTCTTTCTTCAGCCTCTCTACATGAATTTTCTGTGTTCCTCCTATGTATTTTTCCTTTGAGGAAATACATCCTCATTTTTTCACATGTTTCTGAGGCAGTGGGTGGGAGTGGGAATTGCACTAATGGGGACCCTGCAGGCTTAGGGTCTGGTTTTAGAGCTAGATCACCTGTTAGTTCCTAATTTTCTCTAAAATGAGGGGAGTTGAACTAAATTATCTTTGAAGTTTCAATCAATCTAATAGTTCTTTGGTTCCTTTTAAAATCTAACTTTATATACCGTGTTTTATTTTAAAATTTTCCTTTATTACTCTAATACTAATCACTAGTATTTATTGTGTTTCCTACATGACAGGCACAATGCCAGTTTACAGTTTTATTTTCACAGCATATCTATGGTCTAGGCCAGTGGTTGGCAAACTCATTAGTCAACAGAGCCAAATATCAACAGTAAAATGATTAAAATTTCTTTTGAGAGCTGAAAACCGACTTTTGCGCATGGGCCACAAAGTTTTAATCGCACTGTACGTGCACGCCGGCGTGTGGTATTTTGTGGAAGAGCCACACTCCAGGGGCCAAAGAGCCGCATGTGGCTCTTGAGCCACGGTTTGCCCACCACTGGTCTAGGTACTCTTAGTCTTTTTTAAAACAGCTTTGTTGAGCATACTTTACATACCATAAAATTCACCTGTTTTAAATGTTCAGTTGAATGCTTTTTAGTTGGTTTACAGTTGCACACCCATCAATAATGAGGGTAGTCCTACTCCAATTTAAAAGATGAAGATGGGTAGGAGGGATGCTAAGTAATTACCCATGTTCACACAGCTGGTAAGAGCCCAAACTCCATCCCTGGTCTGTGCTTTTAACCACTGTGCTGTGCTGTGGCTAGATGGATTCATTACTGGCTTATTTGAAGTCATTTGCACATTTTATATTATTGCTTCATAGACTTGAATATAAAGGATTTATATTAAGTACTTTGGAAAATAACTGATCACAACCCACCAAGTGGATTTGTTCTGTACCCCAGTATATGATCTTCCAGATTCATACACTTGGCTTGAGAAAAGGGCTGTACAAATAAACAGTTGATTTCACAGTTTCCACATCCTTTCAGGTACTTCTGCCTGTAACAGTCAAATTAGCAGAAGTTCTTTAACATCTCTTTCTATAGGGTGATTACAAGTGAAGTGTAATCTCAAGCTCAAATTGAATTATAGCCAGATCATATCTTTCTCAGACGAAACCTCGATGTCACCTATCCCTTTAACTTCTGGTTTCTATGTTTGTATATTTTATTTCCACATTCAACCCTTACCAGCCCTTAATTTAGATTCCAGCACCTCTCCAGATCCCCCCCACTCCCAAGAATCCCCTCACACAAGCACATCCATGATTAATATGACTTTCCTGAAAATGCTGTTGTGTAAGAGGTGGAGAAGTGGGTTCACATCCTATCAGACATTTTGACCTCAGATGTCCCTTGGCCAAACCACCGCTGAAGTTTTTCTCTGTCCTCCCTCAGGGCTCTGTCACCTTGGCTCCCTTTTTATTTTTTCCTTCAGATATCCAATCCCTGTCCTCAGCGCAATTACCTTCTTACATTCACTGCTCAGCAAAAGAAAAGATCCGTCAGCTAACAATCCACTCATTGGGACATTCATTAGTAGGCAGTTAAGTGACCAACTTGCATGTACCTAGCATATTGGGGATAGGTCTCACATTCCATTTCAAGAAGGATCTTCCAACAAGAGGAATTCAGGTGAATGAAATTATTCCCACGTTGTTATATACACGATACACACATCCAGTGACCTCATTCCCTGCTATTGTCCACCTCCGTTGCCTCCAGGTTTCTCTTTGCCTCCCTCCCTCTCAATTTGGGAGTCAAAACCTGACCATAATTTTGACTGGTAAATCACAATTTTGTTCAAATTTTTGTAAAATTCTATCAAGGAAGAGAAAAAGACACGAATTTTATTAATTTTAAAACCAGTTAAAAAATCAGGTCTCATAATCTCAAAGGCCTGCCTAAATACAAAGACCTTCAGAATTTTTGCAGCTATGTTCACGTATGTTTCCATCCTCCCCTAATTAAACGGTTTTACTGGTATGTTAACTTTTGGATAAGTAAAGTATTTCTTCATAATTTTACTGATTCAACACCTTTCTGATGTTTATTCTAAAGTACATTGTTTCATAATGGTCTTAATATGATTTTGTATAATAGTCCCTATCCTGTGTCACCATAGTACCTCACCCTGTTGTGCTCTGTTAGTGTCTGGTTTTGCATAAGCTGATCACTCTGTCCTTGATCTTCTGTTCTATTTAGTGAGCTCCTTTACCTTTCATAATGGGACAAGTGTTAACCTATTTTTGTATGTTTGTGTGTGTGTGTGTAGTTTTTCATGATTAACAACTTAATGTAAGATATTCTGAGAATTTAGAGGGGGTTTTTTGTATGTGTGTTTTTAAAATATGTATTTTTATTAATTTCAGAGAGGAAGGGAGGAGAAGAAAAAGAGAAACATCAATGATGAGAATCATTGATGGGTTCCCTCCTACACACCTCCTATTGGGAATTGAGCCCCAAACCAAGGCATATACCCTGATCGGGGATAGAACCGTGACCTCCTGGTTCAACGCTCAACCATTGAACTATGCTGGCGGGGTGGATTCATTTTTTCTTTGTTTTAAATCACCTTATTACTGAGGTGTCTGAGCTGGTGTTTATTATTGTTATTAGCTAAGGTACATTTAAAAAAAAAAAAGTGATTCCTGGTCTAAGGCAGGCCCCTAAGGTTGTTAGGTCAGGGATCTTTGGAACTCAGGAAAGCTCTGCCTACAAAAATGTGCATGAGTTTCAGGGAATTTGTGGACCATCTGAAACCCATCCTTGAACCCCTGTAGCACTTCACAAGTTCCTAAAAGCAAAGTTTTACCTTAAAAAAACAACAACACACCAAGTAATCACAATAACCTTTCCCTCACTGGATCCTTCAACTTTTGGGATAAAATATGTGAAAACCACCTGCTTAGGCCAAAAAATGGACTGGGGTTGGCGTCCCAGTAAAATCTAGTGGACGGGCTAGGACGATCTGGTAATCACCTGAGGAGGGAGCCGCAGTAGTGCGGAAGGGTGCACGTTCATCAGCCACTTGCTGAGCAACTGTTGGGCAATAAGAGCAGTTCTGGGTTTGGAGGCTAAGCAGTAAGAGGCTGGTGAGGATATGAGCAATCTACCATCGACCTGATTGAGGTTGAGATCCGGTTCCCAATCAGGGCACATGCCCAGCTCGATCCCCAGTGGGGGGCCAATCAATTATTCTCATCATTGATGTCTCTATCTCTCCCTTCTTCTCTGAAATCAATAAAATTACATTCTTTTAAAAGTTCCCCATAAATATAATAGTTTCTGAGTCCTCATAAATACCTGTTGAGATGCAGTAAGCCCTGGTACCCTTCACTCCCCTGCACTCTGTCCTGACAGAGATTGCCTTATGTGGGGACCCGTAGTGTACGGTGCCTGGCTGCATGCCGCACTACCTCTTGGCACAGAGCTGACAGTTATTTTGCCTTCCTGACCTTTTCTTGTTTAGAAAACAGTAGTTTTCACCAATTAAGACCAAGGCAAAGAATGCAAGAGAAAATTGTAGTTAAGTCTTTATCACAGTAGCCAGCACGTAGGAAATGCTAAGCCTAGAGTGAGTTAAGGAGGGAGGGAGCTTTTCTGGCACAGTGAATAGTTGTGGAAAGCCACAGGCAAGAGACCAGTGCCTACGTCCTTTGAGAACTGCAGATAATTCAGAGGAAAATCCTCCCCAACTAGTTCAAACCCCACTGCAGTATCTTGCTTCTCCTTTGTGGCACTTACCATGGTGCTAATTTTACTTATGATTCTAATTAATCTCACCTCTGGTCCACCAGAGCAAAGATGGTTGTCTATTTCTGCTCACCCCTCTTTGTACCCTCCGCCCCCGGTGTCTGACACATATTGAAGCTCAATAAATATTTACTAAATGAGTGGACGAATGGAGCCATATCAGAACATGTATGTCACTTTAAGGACTGGGCTTCAGGCTCAGGTTAGTGGGAAAGCACTGTAGAAGTTTAATGATTGGTGGCACTATCAGATTTGTTCTAGAGAAAGGACATTACGTTGCTCAGTAGAAAGATGGAAGCAGGAGGCCTATTATGAGGCTGTAATAACACAAGCAAGAGATGATGATAGTGGCCTCACTCTAAGGACATCAAAAATTGGGGAAAATGGACTCAGCTGGCAGATTATTGGGTGACATTCCCTTCCTCTACTATACTCACATGCTTTCTCCCCAAGAGCCTTGTTTTCTATGAAATATTTATATAGAGAAACCCCCTCTTAATCCACTTTCCAATCACACCTGTTTCTTAAAGAGACCTAATAATGTCTCTGCCTTGGTTATCCTGGAGTTTAGGTCTTTAGCTATTTAAGGTCTGAAGGCAGACTTTTATCCTTTCGGTTCTTTTTTTCAAAGTTTCAGAGCAGGCAGCTCTCTAACAGGTAGATAGTATTCTGTGCAATTCAGGTGTACAAATGGACACGGCTACATTCAATTCCACTAAAGCTTTGGATTGATCTTCATTTCATAAATTGCCTATTTAACTGAAGATTAATTCTTGTCTTCCCTCAGCCTCCACTGCATTGTAAGCTCCTGGAAGAACTATCTTTCTCTAGCCCTATCACATTATGACCCTTGGCACATATTAGGCACTCTATTATTTCTTGCATTTATTTTATTTTAACATTTACAGTTGAAAGCATTTCCATATTGTAACAAAAATCTCCCTTTGCTTTCAAAAGTTCAATACATTCAATATAGTATCCCCTCTATCAGGGATGAAATGAAAAGGTTAGTTTTCAATTTGAAGTGTTCAAGCAATAGTTACTCTTTAAAAGCCCAAAGCAAATTGTATATTTGCCCACAAAAGAGATAAAAAGACTAATGAAAATGCTAAGAAATGTACTTTGGATTGGAATTTTAATTTCTAGGTCTGGTTACATTATACCAATCAGAAGCATGATTGGTGGTTATACTACATGGATTTGAATAACAAAAATAACTCATTATCCTATATAATAAAAGAATAATATGCAAACTGACCATCACACAATATGGCTGCCCCCATGTGGTTAAAGATGGTCACCACAGATGGACTGCAGGGGAGGGCAGTTAGGGGTGACTGGGCTGGCAGAGAAGGGCAGTTGAGGGTGACCAGGACAGCAGTGGAGGGCAGTTGGGAGGGGCCAAGCCTGCAGGGGGGACAGGGGCAACCAGTCCTGCAGTGGAGGACAGGGGCAACTAGGCTGGCAGGGGAGGGCAGTTAGGGACAATAGGGCTGGCAAGGGAGTACTTAGGTGTTGATCAGGCTGGCAGGGAATGGTTAGGAAGTGATCAGGCTGGCAAGCAGAAGCAGTTAGGGGCAATCAGGCAGGCAGGCAGGTGAGCGATTAGGAGCCAGCAGTCCTGGATTGTGAGAGGGCAGTCGGACATCCCTCGAGGGATCCCAGATTGGAGAGGGTGCAGGCTGGGCTGAGGGACAACCCTGTGCATGGATTTTGTGCACTTAGCCTCTAGTTCTTTAATAAGTGCAGTTTGGTAAGCAAAAGATTTTAAAACATGGCACAGGTGAGTAAAAACAAAAGGGCCTGATATTTATAAAGTTAGAAACCACTACATTAAATTACCTTCAAGTTCCTTTCAATATCCTACTTATCCTTATAAATATCTTTCTCATTGTACAACACTGTACATATAGGTAAAGAACACAGACATGAGTTTATTAGAATAAAGTATTAATTCCTTTCTTTAAAAAAAATATATATATTTTACTGTGCACCTATGGATGAGGACATTGGGGGATGGGGAGGGGGCGGAGGGTAGGGTGGGAACCTGGTGGAGGGGGGAAGAAATGAGGAACCTTTGTAATAATATGAACAATAAAGATTGATTAAAAAAAAAAAAGAAAAAAAAGAAAAAAATATATTTTATTGATTTTTCACAGAGAGGAAGGGAGAAGGATAGAGAGCTAGAAACATCGATGAGAGAGATACATCGACCAGCTGCCTCCTGCACACCCCCTACCGGGGATGTGCCCGCAACCAATGTATATGCCCTTGACCAGAATCGAACCTGGGACCCTTGAGTCCGTATACCGACGCTCTATCCACTGAGCCAAACCGGTTTCGGCTAATTCCTTTCTTAAAAAAAAAAAAAAAAAAAAGAATGCTAAATGTCCCAGTTAACTAACGGTTTTCATTAGTTAGAATCTGGGATAACTAGAAAATGTTAAGTATCTTTCATTTTTAATCCAACTATATCATTGATAATAGCTATTTTGAATTCCTTTTGCTTCCCAGATATATTTAAAGATATTCTCATGTTTAAGATTATAACTTTACCTAATATGTGGGATTAGTCAGGAGCTTTAATATTTGAGGCAGGTGATGGGGGTAGGCAGGCTTCTGTACCACCATCCACAGCCAGCTTTCAGGGGTGGTGTGGGTGGGCTTCTCCACATCAAGACCCCAGGATGTCCCCCTGGGGATGTCATAGCCTCCAGTGCTTGGAACAGGTCATATTTTTCATACCAGTCACAAGATAGCATCGTATCTTATACATTTTATATTTTGCTTGAATACTTCATCTTGTTTTAAAATGACAAGAGCTCCAGATGCCCTTGTATGTGTCTAAATTTCAGTTTTCACAATTAGTCCATGAGGTAGATTATTTTATCACCATTTTATTATTAAGAAAAATTAAAATCAGAAAGGTTACATAATTTACTCCAATATTGAAACCAATATGTTATCCTGGAATGCAAACCCATGTCTGTGCTCCCTGCCCTACACCAGACTGCCTCTTAAAGCGGTTAATCAAATTAAAGGTTTCTATCAGACTCTGGGCTCCCCTGGGGGTGCTCTGCCGCTGCCCACATCACATGAAAATGCTTTCTTAAGTGGCCCCAGGTGATTGGTGTTTTAAGTGTCCGTGGGCAGGGCTCCTCAAGCATGGTCCTCTTGACACTTGGGCCCCATAATTCTTTGTTTGGCGGGGGCAAGCAGGGCTGTGCATTTTAAGATATTAGCAACATTCCCGGTCTATAGATGCCTGTATTTTCTTCCCAGTTGTGATAACCAAAATGTCTCTAGACATTACCAAATGTCCCCTGGAGGCAAAATCATTCCAGTTGAGAACCACTGACCTCTTTCATGTGTCTCCCAAGCTACTCCCACTGAGGAAAGACAGGAGGTTGAAATTATCCTTGCCTTACACCAGTGTTTCCCAAACTTCTCTCATGATGAGAATCACCTGGTGGAGTTGTTAAACTACAGATTCCTGAATCCCAACTAAGAAGTGCTAAACTAGAATTTTTGGGAACATATAGGTAAAATTGTATACTTAACTTAGTGCTCTAAGACAGTGCACTAAGTTAAGTATACAACTTGACAGAGCACTAAGTTAAGTATACAACTTTACCTATATGTTCCGAAAAATTCTAGTTTAGCACTTAGTTAAGTATAAGACAGAGCACTAAGTTAAGTATACAACTTGAGGCAGAAAAAGGCTATTATGTCCAAGAGCTTACCACCAGATCACACATGTTTTTCATCTAATAGGATTCTTCTAATGCTTTCCTCTCTTCAAATGGTTTTCATTAATAAAAATCCTCTATAGAGCAATAAGGTGTGGTCAGGCTTTTTCTACATTCATTAGGTTTCTGTTACCTGTTAGAATAAGTCCTGCTTGGAGATTTTCTCTCATTTCCAGGTTCCTTTCCAATGGGAAGTTTCTGATGCTTAAGAGCTGTGTGCCCACTGAAGGCCTTTCCACAGCTGTGACATTCAAAGAGTTTCTCTCCAGTGTGAGTTATCTGGTGATGAAATAAAGTGCGAATTCTGACTGAAGGCCTTCCCACAATCAAGGCACTCATAGGATTTCTCTCCAGTAAGAACACAATAGTGTTTAATAAGATCTGAGCTTCCCTAACATATTTCCCACATTCATTGCATACTTAAGTTTTTTCTCCACTATGAATTCTATGATGTCTCATAAGGTCTGAGCCCTGATGGAAAGTTTTCCCACATTCTTTACATTCATATGTTTTCTCTCTCATATGAGTTAAATGATGAGTGATGAAGTCTGAGCTGCCTTAGAAAGTTCTACCACACTGAGAAGCTTTCTCGGTGAATTCTTTGCTCTTCTCTAAACAACTCATCCTAGCTGAATGTTTTCTCACTTTCTTTTATTTTCTCTCCAGTATGACGCTTTTGATATATGAGAAAAGCTGTGTGCCAGATAAATGGTTTTCCGCATGCCTTACATTCATAGGGTTTCTCACAACTTTGGATTTTCAGATATTGCTTACGGCGTGAACACTGCCAAAAGACTTCCCCTCATTCTTTGCACTGATAGGGTTTCTCTCCAGGATGAATTTTCTGATGTGTAACAAGGTGAGACCTCTGGATAAAGACTTTCCCACATTCACTACATTCCTAGGTTTTCTCTCCAATATGAATTATTCAATGCTGAATTAGATTTGAATTTCCCTGGAAAGTTTTTCCACATTCAGTACACTCATAAGGTTTTTCTTCCCTATGAATTTTCTGTTGTTTGATAAGGTCCAAGCCAGAAATGCAGACTTTTTCACATTCAAGTTTCTTTCTTTCCAGTATGCAGTCTCTGGTGTTTCAGGAAAGCTGTGTACCCACTGAAGGATTTCCCACATTCACAACACGCATGGTGTTTCTCTCCACTATGGAGTCTCTGGTGTTCAGGAAGGCCTGAATGCTGCTGGAAGGCCTTTACACATTTATTACACTTGAAGGGTTTCTCTCCAGCATGAATTTGCTGATGTGTGACAAGGTACGAACTTTGACTAAAGGTTTGTCCATATTCAAAACATTCATAAGGTTTCCCTCCTGTGTCAATTCTGTGATGTGTTGTAAGAGCTTTGATTAAATACCTTCCCACACGAATTACATATATAAGGCTTCCCTCTATTATGCATTCTCTCATGTAGGATAAGGTTTGAAGTTCCCTTGAAGGCCTTCCCACACTCTTTACATTCATAGGGATTCTCGCCACTGTGGATTCTCTTATGTCTAAACAGCTTAGAGCTCTGAAGTCTTTCCCACATTTATGATATATATAAGGTTTCTTTCATGTATGAATTCTTTGATGTATAATAAAATTTGAACTTTGATTAAAGTCTTTCCCCACATTCATTACATACATATGGTTTCTTTCCTGTATGAAATCTCTGATGTATAAACAAATTTGAGCCTTAATTGAAAGTTTTTTCACATTCCTTACATCAAAGGTTTTCTCTCTCATCATTGATGTTTCTATCTCTCCCTCTTCCTTTCTCTCTGAAATCAATAAAAATATATTTAAAAATATAAATGCTGTGAAAGAAAATCACAGCATTACAGGCCTACCTCAAGAAACAAGAAAATTTTCAAATAAACAATCTAACTTTACACATAAAGGAACTAGGAAAAGAACAACAAACAAATCCCAAAGTAAGTAGAAGAAAGGAAATAATAAAGACCAGAGCAGAAATAAATAAGATAGAGTCTTAAAAAAAAAATCAATGAAACCAAGAGCTGGTTCTTTGAAAAGATAAGATTGACAAACCTTTAACCAGACTCATCAAGAAAAAAAGAGAAAGGACCCAAATAAATAAAATCAGAAATGCAAAAGGAAAAATAACAACTGACTCCACAGAAATGCAAGGAACTGTAAAGAAAATATCACAACCATAAGTTAACAAATTGAACAATCTGAATGAAATGGATAAATTCCTAGAAACATATAATTTTCCATAGCTGAATCAGGAAGAATCAGAAAATCTGAACAGACAGATTACAACTAATGAAATGGAAGCAGTGATAATAATAATAATAAAAACTTCCTACAAACAATAGTCCTGGACTGGATGGCTTTATAGGTGAATTTTACCAAACATTCAAAGAAGAACTAACAGCTATTCTTCTCAAACTATTAAAAAAATTTCAAGAGGAGGTGAGACATGCAAGCTTACTTTACAAGGCCAGCCTTATCCTAATTGCAAAACCAGATAGATACTACAAAGAAAGAAAATTATAGGTCAGTATCCCTGATGGATATATATGCTAAAATTCTCAAAAAAAAAAAAAATTAGCAAACCAGATACAGCAATACATTAAAAGATCATACACTATAATTAAGTGGGATTTACTCTGGAGATGCAAGATTGCTACACTATCTACAAATCAATAAACTTGATATGCCACATAAACAAAATGAAGGATAAAAATCATATACTGGTAACACTGTCAGAACAAACAATTTTCTAAAAACACTGCTTCCCCTGACACCAATGATAAAAAGTCTGCCATGAATTTTCTATCACCTATTAAAGGAAACGATGGCCTCTTTCGTACTTACGGCACTGTATTAACATCCTGGGGCTGCCTAACAAAGTCCCACAAATTGGGAGGCTTTACACAACAGAAACTTATTCTCACAGTTCTGGAGGCTAAATATCTGCACGAAGAAGCTGGCAGGGTGGCTTCCTTCCGTGGGCTCTGAGGGATACCTGTCCCATGCCTTGCACCTAGCTTCTGGTAACAGCTGGCAATCCTTGTGTTCCTGGTTTTGTAGATGCATCACCAGTCTTCACGGGGCTCTCTCTTTGTGCCTGTCCCTTCACATGGCCATCTTCCTGAAAGGACACCAGTCACACTGAAATAGGGGCCCATTCTACTCCCCTAATTCACCTCATCTTACCATTAACATTTATAACAATTCTATTTCCAAATAAGATCACTTTCTAAGGTTCTGGGGATTAGGGCTTCAAATATAATTTTTTGGGGGAGGGACACAATTCAACCCATAACAATAGCTCTACTCTATAACTCACCTAAAGACAAACGTATGCTCTAGAATCCTCCATAATTTTCCCATTTACTATGCTTCTTCCCATTCCACCTGTTTGCCCATGACTCTCCTACTTGTGACACCCTTTCTACTCTCCTCTATCTACGCCTGGAATTAGGAACTCAAATGGCTGCAAGAGGCCAGGCACCTAATCAGGAGTGAAGCAAACTAGATGATAAATGACAACGGACACTTAGCTCCAGTGCCAGTGAGACAATGGATTCAGTGGGGAATTTGGACATTTCATAGAGTCTACAGGAGTGAATTGCTACTCCACTCCTGCTAACAGCACCATGTAGGCAGGTGGGCCCTGTTTGGCCATGTCTCTGATTTTTCAAGAAATACTGAAAAATCTAGATTTTTTTTGTGTGTGAGTGGATGAGAAAGAAATGGCCCGATTTAAAGTTTTGGTCGCGAATTAAATAAACACAAACAGAATGAGCTATGAAAATGTATCTACTGGCCAAGGGGCCATCATTTTTCAATCTCTCACTTACACAATTACTTCCCACTGTTGCAGGCTCACCTCAGTACCTTCTAACCATTTCATCCTTTGCAATTCACATTCTTGTGGATGTACTAGGTGATGCCAAACAACTTCTTCGTCCCTGCCAGGAGAGGGGCTTGGAATAAAACACCCCTCCCCCCCATCCTCCCACCCCCAACACACACACACACACACACACACACACACGCACATACACACACATACACACAACTGAAACAAGGTAAAAAGTGCTTATGAAGTAGGCACTAGTTAAACAAGCTGAAAAAGATGAAAAACGAAAGGGTGGAGGCAGGGCGGTGGCAATCCTGGAAGGCTTCCCAAAGGAAACGACTGTGGAAGCTACTCCTGAAAAGATATGCACTCAGACCTTTTCAAGGAAGAGACCAGCTTCCAGCCCTCCCTCCTCTGAACTCCAACAGTGCGAATATTTTAGATCAAATATTAGCCATGTCTGAACCATACAGTTTATTACCATAGCTCAGTGTAGTCTGCCCAGCGGGAGTGTAGGAACTAGATCTCGTACATTAAGTTACACCCACAAACATGACTGCCACAGCGCTGGGCAAGGAATAGGGTGAGTTTATGCCTGAGGGTGTGTTCTGGGTCTGGGGGAGACGCAGTCTGCCACACCCACAGGAAGAACCTGGAACAGACTAGTGGGGAGGGGCCGCGGCAGGGGACCCAGCCCCACGCACCAGGCATCACACCCCGGAGGCCCCAGTCTCTCCCCACTGGGAGAAAAGAGGGGCCCGCCTCCAGCCTCGGAAGATCTGCTCTGCATCCCCCTTCCGGGGAGGGGGGGAGAGGGGGGGAATGGAGCGCTGGGGTCCCCAGCTCTGTGAACCAGCGAGGCCACCCCAGCCTCCCGCTCCCCTGGGGCCCCTCCACGCCTCCTCCGCGCGGCTCCAGCTTCTCACTCCGCGTGGAGCCGACACCCGGCGTGCTCCCCACGGAGGCAGCCCCCTACCCCCTTCGGACCCCGCTGTGCCCACCAGCCCGCGCGCCCCTCCTAGGCGCCTCCCGCGGGCTCCGGTGCCCCCTCCGTGCAGACGGGCCCGGCTGCGCCCACGCTGGGTCTCCCTGGAGTCCTGTCCTCCAGGTCCTGCACCGCGCAGCCTGCTGCACCTGCCGGCGCTAGTGCACAAGGTAGCACCGAGGTGTGGAATCCTCCGGAGATCATAGACTGGCCACCGTGGGTCTAGGTGGACCACACCATCAAATACATCAAATACTTTTCCTTTTTTTTATTTTATACTTCTACCTTTTAAATCGCGCCCTCCCCCCCCCCCCCCCCCCCGCTCCCCACCCCTCGCCCCATTGTGGTATGACATTGTGGTCTCAAATAGAGATAAACAATCTTCTTTTTTTCTTTTTTTTTATTGATTTTTTACAGAGAGGAAGAGAGAGGGATAGAGAGTTAGAAACATCGATGAGAGAGAATCATCAATCAGCTGCCTCTTGCACACCCCCCACTGGGGATGTGTTTGCAACCAAGGTATACATTCCCTTGACGGGAATCAAACCTGGGACCTTTCAGTCCGCAGGCTGACGCTCTATCCACTGAGCCAAATCGGTTTCGGCGAGATAAACAATCTTCTGAAGTCAGAAAGCTGACCCACTTAGGAGCTGTGTGATTTTGGGCAAGTTTCTTAACCTCTCTGAGTCCCATTTAATGGGTCATCCTCCTTTCCGACACTGGTTTTAAATGCTATTTTTATCATTAACTAAATTTGCATGTGTTTGGTTATGTATTTTGAGTATGTTTCTGTTCACTCATCTACTTTGTGTTATTTATTGAATTTATTGGGATGACAATGGTTAATAAATTATATAGATTTCAGGTGTACGATTCTATCATACCTCATCTGTATATTGTATTGTGTGTTCACCACCCAAAGTCAAGTCTCCTTCCATCACCATTTATCTCCCCTTTACCCTACAACACACACACACACACACACACCGGGTTTTGGAAGAGCCCAAGCTGAGACATCTCTTGTTGGGACACTCAGCAGTTTCATCTCCTGAGGAATTCTCCATCCTCACTCTTACAGAGTTTGCTCCCTTGTTTATTGACTGTTGATTGGCCAGGGTGAGAATGGCCCTACATTGAGCTAATCAGTTATACTTCCCTCACTCAGTCTCTTCTGTGATAGTAAACTGTTATAATTATTGTGAGCTTCTAAATAAAGTATGTTTTAAGGTCTGGTAGGGCTAGACCTCTCTCCATTTGCTCTCCCCCCACAAAAAAAAAATGTAACTATGCACATTTTCTCTATTTCTTATTTCACTTTAAAATAATAAAATAAAGGTTTCTGGTTTTAATTTTCGTTTTGTTTTTAGAACCGAGATACACTTAAACCAGAGGAAGAATAAAAATGGAGTTCCAGGGAACGATAATAGTTACATTTTTGTTGAGAAAGACAGAGTCATGTCGAGAGTGATTTATTTTGGCCCTGATTCGTCAAGATTATAATCCTCGGTTAGGGCACATACCAGAAGCAACCAATAATGAATGAGTAAATAAACGGAACAACAACAAATTGATGTTTCTCTCTCTCAAATCATTCAATAAAAATTTTTTAAAAGAGTGATTTATTTTGACTTTTTAGTTTTTTGTGTTTTTTTTTTTTGTGTGTGTGTGTATTGAGTGTTTAAGAACAAAGAACTCTCCTTTCTGAACTCTTGTGGGCTTAACACACTGCCCTGTCAGAAGTGTGCAATTGTTATGTAATTCATTTGTTCTACAAATACGTGTGGAGTACCAGGCACTGGTGATGCAATGAATGTTGAGCAAAACCTCAGGCCCTCTCATGGAACTTGAGCGGGAGCTATTTAAACAATGAAGAAATCAGAAACAGTAACTGTGGTGACTGGAGAGCACACCAAGAGCTTATAAAAGAAGATTTGACCTAAGATGAAGAACAGTGAAGTAGTAGAAACCCAACTCTAACTTGCGCATAGCTTGTCTCATAGAACAGGGAAGTCAACGGGGCAGACTGGCCTCAAGAAAAGCCAGAATTCGGGGATCTAAACACTGTCATCAGGACTCCTTTCTCTCCATCTCTTTGTCTTGCCTTTCTCTGTGTTGACTACACAGATTTCTTTTCCCCACACAGAGATATGTCCCAGTGCCCAGGATTATCGAGGGAGTGCCTCTGTAGCTTCTGCTTGGATCACATATCCAACCCTGGGCCAATCCCTGTTTCCGGGGAATGGGGTGCTTTGATTGGCCCGCTGGATTTACATGTTGGAACGTGGGTAGGGAGCCTTTACTATAAGGCCCATAAGGCGATGGCAAAAAAAGACATTTTTGTTTGTTTGTTATTATTTTTACCAGAAAAACGAGACAGCTCTTTGGACAGGCAAAGTAGCAGATGTCTACTCCGAGGGGCTGTAGGGGAAGAGAGTTACCGGCAGCAGGAGCTACATGTGCCAGGTCCTGTGCCAGCTGACAGGTCGCCTAAGAAACTGAAGACCAATGTAGGTGGTCAATAAGAGGGGTGCAGGGTGGCATGAGATGAGCTTGGAAAGATCGGACCACAGAATATTTGGAAAACCATCGGTAGGCTTTTTGGCCAGATCCCAAGGGCAAAAGGAGGTGTTAGGGGTTAAATGGGGCTGGGTACCTGAAAGTGAGGAGAGGGAGCTGGACCCTAGAAACTGCGAGAGAGAATGAAATGATTGTTGTGTTAAGCCAGTAAATGGGTTATGTAGCATCGGATAAACAAGAACATGAAGCATCTGTCATTATTATGTATTTCCTCTGCCATATTCTCAATCGTCAGTGGCTTTGCTTGTGATTCAAGCAATTTCCCCCACCGCTTTTACGAACTGTGTGGAAACCCTTCTTCCTTTGTTACAAGATTTGCAGTTTTACTTTGAAATAAATTTTCCTTGCACAGTATTTTTATTTTTATCATACAATGTTTACATCGCCGGAGGGGACCAACATGAATATTAAGTGGGGAGGGATTTTTGCAAGGGGACTAATTGGAAGTTGATGGGTGAATATTTTCATGTTTTTATGAATTTTCCCTATCCAGGCTCATAAATGTGGAGATGTGGCTAATGAGTATTTGAAAATTGAGCCATGTTTAGGGCAGGCCTGCTTGACTGCAATAGACAGTGAGGAAACTTGATTCCCTTCACTGTCAGAGTGATGGTTTTAGGTTGCCCTTGAAAGCTTCTCAATAATCCATGGCCCCTTTCGTAATAGTTATTAATGTCCCTGAGTCACAGAGATAAAAGGCACTGTAATATCATAATCTTGTATCTTTTTTTAAACACAGTCAGCCTTCCTTTTTCCCTTTTATCTTCTCTCCTTCTCTCCCCTCTTTCCTTTCACAAAATTTATTGGACTCCTCATATGTATTAGGCATTGAGGATACATCACTGAACAACAACAACACAAAAGCATTGAAAAAAAAAAAGACTATGTGCTTTTCTTTTTTCTTTTTTTAAAAAAATAAATCTTTATTGTCCATATTATTACAAAAGTTCTTCATTTTTCCCCTCCACCAGGTTCTCACCCACCCTCTGCCCTTTCCCCACCCCCCCCATTGTCCTCATCCATAGGTGCACAGTTTATGTTCAGTCTCTTCCCGCACCCCCCCCATTCCTCTATTCCCCGAGAATTGTCAGTCCACTCCCCTTCCATACCTCTGATTCTATTATACTCAACAGTTAATATTGTTCATCAGGTTTTTTAATTCCCTTGGTTCATCAGGTTTTTTAGATTCACTTGTTGATAGTTACATATTTGTTGATCATAATTTTTATCTTTATTTTCTTCCTTTTCCTAAAGAACCCCCTTCAGCAATTTATATAATTCTGGTTTGGCCATGATAAGCTCCTTTAGCTTTTTTTTTTATTTGTGAAGCTCTTTTTCTGGCCTTCGATTCTGAGTGATAGCTTTGCTGGGTAGAATATTTTTGGCTGTAGGTTCTTGCTATTCATCACCTTGAATATTTCTTGCCATTCCATTGTCTGGCCTGCATGGTTTCTGTTGAGAAATCAGCTGACAATTGTATGGGTGCTCCTTTATAGGTAACTACCTGCTTTGCTCTTGATGCTTTTAATATTCTCTCTTTGTCTTTTGTTCTTGGGATTTTAATTATGATGTGTCTTGGTGTGGTCCTCTTTTGGTTCCTTTTGTTTGGGGTTCTGTGTGCTTCCTGGACTTGTAAGTCTATTTCTTTCACTAGGTCGGGGAAGTTTTCTTTCACTATTTCTTTCAATATGTTTTCGGTATCTTGCTCTCTGTCATCTTCTGGGACCCCCATAATTCTGATGTTGGTTCGCTTGAAGTTGTCCCAGAGGTTTCTTAGATTATCTTCAACTTTCTGGATTCTCTTGTCTTCTTGCTTCTGAGGAGGAGTGTCCTCTGGCTCTTTGTGTTCCAAATCTTTGACTTGATTCTTGCGATCTTCCATTCTGTTTTTAGGACTCTATAAAATATTTTTTATTTCAGACAATGTATTCTTTATTTCTAGTTGATCCTTTTTCATATCCTCATAGGTCTCATTTATTTTATCGGCCTTTTCTAGAAAACTCTCAAAAAACCTTATAAGTGTGGTTTTGAACTCTATATCCAGTCACCTTTTGCCCTCCATTTCTTTCATTTGTGATCTGTTTCCTTGCCTCAGCATTTTCGCTGCTTCCCTGAGTTGGTAGGGTGGCTTTGTGTGTTAAGGTGTCCTATATGGTTCAGTGGGTCAGCCTCCCAGTTATCTGAGGTAGACACTTTTGGTGCACCCCTTTGTGGACTGTATGTACAGCTTTTTGTAGTTAAGTCTTAATTGTTGGTATCATTGGGAGGAACTGACCTCCAGGCCAACTGACTGTGAGGATCAGCTGTGTCTATGCACAAAAGCCTCTGTGCTCAGCTTGGATGGGGCGGAGTTTCAGGGTGGAGCCTACAGCCTTGGCTTCCTGTCAGCCCCGCCCTATGAGGTTCCTGAGTCTCAGTGTTCCTCAGTGTCCTTTGGTACTCGGTGCTTTGGTACTCGCTGCAAGCACCTCTGAGAGAAAGGTGCCCTCGAGTTTCACCCACTACCAGACAGTCTAGTCTCTCCCCCACTGAGCCTGGAACTGGGGTTCAGTGCAGTTGGAAGTGGGGTTCAGTGCAGTTTGGAGCTTTTGTCTACTTCCCACTAGAGCAATCCAGTGGCACAGTCAACAGCCTGTCCTCTGCTTTTTGCTGCTCCCCTGAGTTTCCGCCTTACAGCTTAGAATCCTTCTGTATGATCCTGGGTCCCCAGGGTCTTGCCCAGAACTGGGGTTCAGTGCAGTTGGAACTGGGGCTCAGCACAGTCCAGAGCTTTTATCTCCTTTCCGCTAGGGAACGCCAACCAGGCACTCGGCTGCCCCTCCTCTCTGGCTCTGTCCTCTCCCCACGTGCGCACCGTATCTTCGTACCTTAGGCTTTTACAGCTCCTCTGATTTTCCTTCTGGTTTTATCTTTCCTTCTAGTTGTAGAATTTCCAGTCAGTCAACTTTCCTGTAGTTCTGGATGATGTCCACTTTATATTTTAGTTGTATTTTTTGAAATTGTAGTGTGAGGCTGCAGTTAGGCGTTTACCTATGCCGCCATCTTGGTTTCTTCCTGGCTATGTGTTTTTCTTAACAACAGTTACTGAGCAGTTACTATACTTTGCTGTTTTTTTTTCTACTTGCACTTTTAAAAACCTCTCACCATGTAAATGAGAGACTATGCAAAGTCAAGAAAAGAGGAGAGACCCTGCTGGTGTGGCTCGGTGGTTGAGCGTCGACCTATGAAGCAGGAAGTCATGGTTTGATTCCTGGTCAGGGGCACATGCCTGGATGTGGGCTTGATCCATAGTGTGGGGCATGCAGGAGGCAGTGATCAATGATACTCTCTCAGCACTGATGTTTCTATCTCTGTCTCCCTCTCCCTTCCTTTCTGAATTTTTTTTTAAAAGAGGAAAGATATTTACATGAACAAAATAATCTAGTAATTTGTTTTAACCATTGGTTTTGCTGTATGATCTGAGAAATGTTAAATTTTACCTAAATCATCTTAAGAAAATCCTTCAGTGTACAAGAAAATTATAGGGGTACCAGAGATATCTACATGGGTTGTAATATTTTTAGAAAGACCTTTAAATAATTGATTTATTTTTGGTCTGAATTACAGAATACCCCCAAACAAAATAGGGCAAAATTTGTTTACAAGGGTCACTCTGCCCATAATGTGTGGTCATCTTAACACACCAGTAGATGGCAGTGTTTTGCAGCCTTTGGTGATTGACAGATTAAAAAATCTGAAATACACCTTTACTTTTTAGACAGTAGAAAAACAAGCTTACTGGTATTAGTTATACAAGAATCTTATGGCTTTTGGCAATTTCTTCCATGGGAGCTAATGTTTACATCTGTGAAAAGATGTCCACAAAAAGACTTAATTCTTAAAACAAGTTGCAGAACAATATGTATATTTTTCCCCCCTGCTGCCTCTTTCACTTTCCTCCTTCCACAAATATTTATGGAGTACCCACCACATACTGACATGTGCTAAGAACTGGAAAAATATACTGAGCAAGGCAACACTAGTTCAGCCTGCATGAATCTTTTAAAAATATTTTTATTGATTTCAGAGAGGAAGGGAGAGAGAGAAAAAAACATCAATGATGAGAGAGAATCCTTGATGATTGCCTCCTGCACACCCTACATTGGGGATTGAAACTGCAACCTGGACATGTGCCCTGACTGGGAATTGAACCCAGGACCTCCTGGTTCATAAGTTGACACTCAACCACTGAGCCACGCCAGTCAGGCATACATGGATCTTGTAGTCCCCTGCAAATGGACTATAAAATGGGCGTTGGTTCCACTTTCTCATCATAACAACAATACTACAGAGCATCGCTGTGCATGTGCTTGAGTTTCTCTAGGCCCCGGTTCTCAAAGTGTGGTCTGGGTCATGAGATCAAAGCTAGTTTCATAATAATCCTGTTGTAATTTGCCCTGCTTCATGCTTCCTCTCTCCTGAATGTACAGCGGGGCTTTCCAGAGGCCACATGGAGTTTACATCGCAACAGATTTACTACAGAGGCAGATGTGAGAATCTGGGTGCCTTTGGTTAGGTTCGTTATTTAAAGAGATTCGCAAAAATCTAAGACCATGCCATGCACGCTCCTTACTAATGTTTTTGCTTGGGAAAACATTATTATTTTAATGAATGTTATTCATAGTAACATGATTTATTTTATTTTATTTTAAATTAATAAATATTTATTTTTTTCTGGGTTTTAATTTCCAATAAGCTAAATATCAAGAGATATCTTCTAGCCGAAACCGGTTTGGCTCAGTGGATAGAGTGTCGACCTGCAGACTGAAAGGTCCCAGGTTCGATTCCGGTCAAGGGCATGTACCTTGGTTGTGGGCATATCCCCAGTAGGGGGTGTGCAAGAGGCAGCTGATCAAACACTCTCATTGATGTTTCTAACTCTCTATCTCTCTCCCTTCCTCTCTGTAAAAAATCAATAAAATATATTTAAAAAAGAGAGAGAGAGAGAGAGAGAGAGAGATTTTCTGCATAGGCAAAATCTCCTTGGTGTCCTGAGACCTTTTTAAGAGGGCAATGGAGACCTGGTACCAAGTTCAAAAGGGCACGTCTCCCGTGGTCAGGCTGCTGGGACATAGAGTGTCCATATTGTCAATTTTACTAGGTGCCGCAAAACTGCACTCCCAAATGGCTAACACAGAACTTTTTTTAAAAAAAAATCTGTATACGGTTGTTTTTCTCAGGCAAATCTCAATTTATAAAGAATTGCGGAGCCGAGGCCAGTTTGGCTCAGTGGATGGAGCGTTGGCCTGCGGACTGGGGGAGGGGGGTCCCACATTCGATTCAGATCAACGGCATATGTGCCTTGGTTGCGAGCACATCCCCGGAAGGGGGTTGTGCAGGAGGCAGCTGATGGATGTTTCTCTCTCATCGATGTTTCTGGCTCTCTGTCCCTCTCCCCTCTTCTCTGTAGAAAATCAATAGAATGTGTTTTAAAAGTTAAAAAATAAAATAAAGAATTGCGGAATTATTATTAGGCTAGTCCATTGATACAACAGATTTGGTCTATGAAATATTGATTCAATATCTTTTCTAAACAATGGTAAGACATGCAGGTGATATTTATTTTTCATGTATTCAGAGGGAGGTTTTTTTGGTCACTGAAAATAGGGTAGTAGAGTACAACATTGAGTGTATCGGAACATTTATTTTTGTTTGGTGTCTCATGGGAGGCAGAGATACACAAGTTATGCAAATAAACATTTTTACCCTCAGGGGAACTTCATTGTTCTTAAATACTACCTCTGCAATTTTTGTTAAAACTTAAGCCATGTTCCACTGACACCCAATTTGTAAAAAGATGCTAAGAGAGCCCTAGCAGGTTTGGCTCAGTGGATAGTGTGTCCACCTGAAGACTGAAGGGTCCCAGGTTCGATTCCCGTCGGGGGCACATGCTTGGGTTGTGGGCTCAGTCCAACGTGCAGGAGGCAGCCAATCAATAATTCCCTCTCATCATTGATGTTTCTATCTCTCTCTTCCTCTCTGAATTCAATAATTTTTTTTTTTAAAGATGCTAAGACATTTAATGTTAAAAAAAAAAATTCAGAGGCTATTAATTTAGAGGTCAATTTATAAGTGGCCAAGTTTATTTGGGGTTGTTTTTTATTGTTTGTAGCTGATCTAACTGCACTAAATGTTGGCCATAAGATGTGGTAAATACAAAAAGCAGAGTTTTGCCGGGACCGGTTTGGCTCAGTGGATGGAGCATCGGCTTGGGGACTGAAGGGTCCCGGGTTCGATTCCGGTCAAGGGCATGTACCTTGGTTGCGGGCATATCCCCAGTAGGGGGTGTGCAAGAGGCAGCTGATCGATGACTCTCATCGATGTTTCTGGCTCTCTATCTCTCTCCCTTCCTCTCTGTACAAAAATCAATAAAATATATTTAAAAAAAAAAAAGCAGAGTTTTACAGTTGAAGGGTCAAGATGCAACAGTATTAATTGGCTGTTTCTTCCAAAGCCTTTGCATCTGTTAGTAAAATGAAATGTGACCACAGTCACATGAATAACAATTACCTGTTATTTATGGTGGAGGGCTTTCCACAGCCAAGTGTAAATCTGGGCGTATTTTCATGCCTTTTGGTCTTGGGGGTGGAGTATACTGGGGGCACTCAGGGAAATGGGTGGGACAAGTTGGAAAGGGAAGCACACCACAACTCAGGGGCCCTATCTGAGCAGTAATAATACTATTGATGCAACATGCATCACAAGAGCAAACGGAACTTATTTTGTATCTGTTGTTGGGAGATGGTCCAGCCCCTGGTGGGGCTGAGGGAGCGGAATCTTCAGTAGAGAAGGTATGTGTACCAATAACTAGAGTTGTTAGTCAGGCTTCAATACGCTTAAGCATGGGATTCCATATGGAGGTGCTTTCGATGGGAAGGTAAGCCAAAATTGCTGGCCTTCGCCTTTTAGAGTACTGGCTTTCTTTGAACCAGTGCAAGCAATAAAGAATTTAGAAACATCTAATTCAGAAGAAAATGAGACCCAGGGAGGATCATTTATTTGAAAAAACAACAACAAAAAAAAAACAACATGCTATATGTATGTTTTTGCTTTTTTTTTTTTTTTTTTTTTTTTTTTTTCCTATTCTCACCCAAAGATACTTTCCCATTGATTTTTAGAGAGAGTGGAAGGGAGGGAGAGGGACAGACAGAAAGAAACATTGATGTGTCACATGGATTGGTTGCCTCCCACACAGGCCCTCTGACCAGAGCCAGGGATCAACCAGGGCCGGGGATCGGAGACCCAAGCTTGCAACCAAGGTCCGTGCCCTTGACCAGAATCAAATCCGTGACCCTTCGGTCCGCAGGCCAACGCTCTATCCATTGAGCCAAACCAGCCAGGGCTAAAAATATTTTTTTTTAAACTCTCACTCTGTGTAGACACTGACCTGATCATGAAGGAGTACAGCGAACAGGTCATTTATCATCCAAACCAGGACACTTTTGAGAGTAAAAGGGGGTGCTCTTAATAATTACACCGAGATATCAAACAAAAGCCAAAACTGTCCTGGGCAAACCTGAACGTTCAGCCATCCTAAGACATAATCCGAATCCTCAGGAGCCCAACAGCCAATGGGAAGGGGAGAGGGCAGAGCTCTCAGAGAACGCGGTGCTCCAGTGGGTGCTCGGGCGCGAGCCAGTTTAGTGGGTAGAGAAGTGGGTAGAGAAGGAGGGGAAGGGGTTCTCAGCACAAGGAAGAGGACATACAAAGCCTTAGCCATTTTGATGTTTCAGGGAGCTGGTCAGTTCAGGGTGGGAGGAGAGAAAGTGCTGAAATGAGCCCTTTGGGGACGAGGTAACCAGGCCTTGCAGGGTATGCTAGGGAGTGTGGGTTTTATTCTCGTTGGAACAAAGAATTTTAAGCAGGGCCGGGACCGAATCAGATTTGTATTTTGGAAAGTTCACTCTGACAGCAAGTGGGAGATGGATTGGAGGGAAACAGTGAAGAGACTTTTGCATTGAACCACATGAAGGACTACAAGACCAACATCAGGCAGGGATGGTAGGGATAGAGCTGAAGGGGCTGAAGGGGCAGTGCAAAAGCTTTTAAAGAATATCAGTTTGTGTAATTCAAAAACCCAGAAGTAATGCCCACATAACCATGGCAGCAGACAGGAGCTATGAGGATATGAACTCTATTCTTTCTTTCTTTTCTTAAAATATATTTTTATTGATTTCAGAGAGCAAGAGAAACATCAATGATGGCAGAGAATCGTTGATTGGCTACCTCCTGCAACAACCCCAACTGGGGATTGAGCCCACAACCTGGGCATGTGCCTTTGACCGGAATGGAACTGGGACCCTTCAGTCCTCAGACCAAAGCTCTATCCACTGATCTAAACCAGTTTAGGGCAGAACTCTCTTCTTATCTCAGCTCAGTGCCTGCTGCGACAGGTTCTACATTGAAAATGTCCAGCTTGTTATTATAGCTTCAAGTCCTGTGAAAAAGAACACCTGCCCTGGTACTCAAAGAATCAGTCAGTCACTGTGGCCAAGAGGATGGGAATCTTCAATTGGTCAGGCTGGGTCAGGTGCTCTACCCCCTGAGTTGGGTGAGGATCTACACAAATTGCACCAATGGAGACAAGAGAAAGAAGTGGACCCAACAGAAAAATCTCAGGCTTTTGCTGAAAAGAGTGGAATCCATAGAGGCTGACCAGGAGTTGTTTTAAGATGATGGTTTTTAATATTTGTAGCGATTTCACCATCATCATAGTCCTTTTCAGGCTCTTAGAGCTCAGGATGGAACATACCTTTTAATTTCTTTTTTCTTGTTATCGAATTTACTTGGGTAATGCTGGTTAACAAAATCACACAGGTTTCAGGTGCACAATTTCATAACACATCATCACTACACTGTATTGTGTGTCCAACACCCAAAGTCAAATCTCCTTCTATCACCATTTTATCTTCTTATTTCTAACTTTATCTATGAACTAGAGATCTGATGCACAAAACCCCCTTGGCTGCTGGCACCGGCTTCCCTCTGGCCACAGGCAGGCACCCGGGACCTGAGCTTCCCTTGCAGCCCTGGCTTCGTCTGGAAGGTTGTCCGGCCTAATTAGCATATTATGCTTTTATTGCTATAGATATGTAACTGGTGGCTGAATTGTGGTTTCCTGTGGGGTGTAAGGTACACAGAAGTTAGGTCCTATGAAATCCTGATATATATGTCTATCATCCAAACTAGTAGGCAAAAAAATAAATAAATAAAAATGTGGCTTTAGTGCAGGTATAAAATCTCATCCAACTGAAACCGGTTTGGCTCAGTGGATAGAGGGTTGGCCTGCGGACTGAAAGATCCCAGGTTTGATTCTGGTCAAGGGCATGTACCTTGGTTGCGGGCACATCCCCAGTAGCGGGTGTGCAGGAGGCAAGTGATCGATGATTCTCTCTCATCGATGTTTTTAGCTCTCTAAGCCTTTCCCTTCCTCTCTGTAAAAAATCAATAAAGAATATTTAAAAAAATAAAATCTCAACCAAATTACACATGCTTGTTTGATGTTCAGCATCCAAAAAATATTTATGAAGTGCCTACATGTGCCAGGGTTTGTGCTGGAGATGGGGAATATAACGGTGAGCCAGACAAGTTCCACCCCATAGGAGACCCAGATTTAAAAAAGAGAATGAAATGTAACCAGGCAATTATAATGCAGAGGTATTTTCATAGGGCCAAGTACGGGGGAGTGGTGAGATTCCAGAGGAGTTTGTTCATTCATCCAGTTGATATTTATTCAGCATCTTTATTGAACATCTACAAAGCTCCTGGGCATTGACTAGGAACATTGAACAATGTGGGGAAGAGAGATGCAGTTTCTGCCCTCATGTTGCTGTCAGTCCAGCGGAGGAGAAAGACAGGTAGGCATGTCATTACCGCATGCTGATGCTATGAGAGGAGAGCATCTAAGAGGGCACCAGACCCATGTTTGGGGTGGTGAGGAAAGAATATAAGAGCGATGGGAAGGATCAGAAGATGGGGGAGATCCAGACAGAGGCGAGGGCACTGTGCATAGCCATAAGGGCAAGAGAGACCACAGATGGGGTCCCGTCAAATGGCCAGAACAAAAATTTACACAGAGTGGAAGTTGCAAGAGGTTGAGGAAGAAGAGAGTTGGCAAGAGATAACCAGTGACCTGATGCTGACAAATCTTATAGTCAGTATTAAGGATTTTGGGCTTTTTATTAAGATAATGGATAAAGAAGAGATTTAAGCATATGATAAGTGGTCAGATGTTCACTTTAGAAAATTATAAGCTGCCATGTAGAAACAGGGTTGGGGGTGAGATGCTAAAGACAGGAGACCAGTTGGGAGGCTCCTGAAGTTCCCTTGACAGCTGCTGGTCACACCTGTCCTAGGTACAGTGCTGGAGACATGTGGACTGACTGGCGAGCTCTTTGAGAGGTGCAATCAGCAGGAGGTGGGGACATGGGAAAGAAGGACTCCAGACATCGTGCTAGCTTCTGACTTCAGCAGTGAAGAAGCTGGCAGAGCACAGGGACCTTGGAGTCGCGGTAGGTAATTCGTTCTTTCTCATATTTAGTATGTTGAACTTGAGGGGACAGGGGAGAATCATATGGAGATATTCTGGAAGCCACTCAGTCTGGAATTGAGGAGAGAGAGCTCAGCTAAAGTCTGTGACTTGGAACTTGTCAGAATAGAGGGGGTACTGAGCTCATGGGCATCCGTGAGGTCATTCATGAGTGTCTGGAGCAAGACGAGGGCAGGGACTAAGATGGCTGTGGATGGCTTACTGGACATGTATGAGAGGAGAATATACATGTAAAACACCTCCATCTGCTAACTTACTTTAACGTTAAACTTTAATAATAACAAATAATTGTTGAGAACTGATTAGCGAGAACTGCTTATCAAAGTTCGCATTGTTGTTGTTTTTTAAAGATATTTTATTGATTTTTTACAGAGAGGAAGAGAGAGGGGTAGAGAGTTAGAAATATCGATGAGTCCTCTCTTTGGTTCTAGAAGGCCATAGTGAGGGAACCACTGGCCTAAAATCAGGAGGTACTGACAGGCAGCAGAGTCTCCATGGAGTCTGGGAAGAGGTTAACCTGGGAGGAAGACATGTTCCTGCTGGTCAGCGCTGGCTGAGGGAGGGAGCTGGATGCGCAGGAACACGCTTTGCATCTCCCGAAGAGGAGCTCACCCAACAGTCACTCCCCAGGCTTTTCTCAGGCCGCCTGCGCTCCCTGCAAGTCTGCTCATTCGCTGCGTTTCCCGGAGATTGCTTAGAAATCAGCGTCTTGTGAGTCTGGTTAGAAAGTGTTGAGTCCTAGCGTTCTAGCGGATCAGCTCGAAAGAACTGCTGGGGTTCAGGGATCTACTGACTTAAGGCTCAGGGACCACACCAGGGCACTCACTTAGCAGGACACGCCTGGCACCTCCTTAACCGCAGCTAAGGACACTGCAGGTGCTGCCTCCCAGACACGCAGGGACAGAGACCTGGAGGGAAGGGGCTTGGAAGCTGTGATGACAGTTACGGAGGAGGGCCTTAAGCCTGAACTCTCATCTTGAATCTGCCATTTATTCGCCCCTTTCTTTCCTGCTTCCCATGATTTTTCCTGGGAAGCCTACCATTCCTGCAGCCCACTATACATATGGCAACATGGCACCTTATTTTAGGCCAGTGGTATAGCATCTGTCCTTTGCTGGTTCTTCTGGTGCAACTGGGAAGCACAGGACAACAGCCGGGTGAGAACTTGACTCTCTGTGGTCAGGCTGGTAACGTCAGAGAGACACTGGGTTTGAGGTGTGTGTAGGTGGGGAGGGCTCACAAGAACAGAAAGCGCTGCCCACCCTTGAAGAACTCACAAGGCTGACGCGGTGACTTGCATGCAAGAGCGCTCACCCACATCGCAGCTACCACCCCAGACGCAGACGCTCCCACTGGAGGTGGGTCGGGCCGGCAGAGACAAGACCTTGTGCTCCTGGAGGTGGTGCTGGGACGGGAACTTGGGAGGCTCTGCATGGTCAACGCCAAGCTTGAAGATCCCTTAGACTAAGGTGACCAGATGTCCTGCTTTCTAACAATTTGTCCTGTGTCCCGCGGCCATGTGGCTATTTAGCCAGGATATGAGTTTTATATTATTTTTGTTAATTTTATAATGTTAAACATTAATAATAACAAATAATTGTTGAGAACTGATTATTGAGAACTGCTTATCAAAGTTGGCATTGTTGATTAGTTGTTAGAATTCACTCAAATGAGAAATATTCCAAAGAATAAAATAATACTATACATAATTTTATTTATTTATTATATTTGTAAATTGTACCTATGTTGACATTTAAAAATATATATTACAATACTATTTTTGCGTTCTATGAAAATTTTTGTTGCTCCATATAGACCAAATTTTTAATCAAGACCCCCCTCTACCCCCCCCCCCCCCCCCGGCAATGGTGTCTCGCTTAACCAATGTTAAAATCTGCTCACCTTATCTTAGACCCATACAAAGAAGGGAAGGCTAGAGGGAAGGGGGCCGAGAACAGAGCGGCTTTCCCCCGTGGGAGCCATGAAGCCCAGCAGTCCTTCCTGCGGACACTCACTCCACAAGAAGCTCAGGGCCTGACTCGGTCTCCAGGGCTGAGCAGCCGCATCCTTCCCTGGCTGCAGTCATTTGATCGCTCCTCGCTAGGGTTCAGAGAGTGTGTGTCTTACAGAGCTGTACAACGTTACCACTGCTTCTGGGACCGGACATGTGGAAGTTCAGCCATTCCTGATGGTCTTAAAATAAGCTGTGCGAACTCTTTTCAGCTTGCCAAAAAGAAGAAACGGTTGTTTCAAAATGACGGCTGTCTGTAGCTGCAGGCATTTCAACGTCATCATAGTCACCGTCAGGCTCGATATAGCTCGGGATGGAAACCGTCTTCACATTTCTATCTTTATTTACCAATGAGTATGTCGGCGGTGGCTGACTTGGTGTTTCCTGTGGGGCTAGAATACACACAGAGGTCCTTAGATGCAAAGCTCTTGTGCATGTGTGTATTTTTGACCAAGTGGCTTAGCATTGGTTTTCACGGGTAGTCTTTCCATCTCTTGGTGGACCAGATCCCCATTTTACAAAGAAAGCTGAAGCGCAGACACGACACGGTCTCAGGGTCACCCAAGTGAATAAATGGCAAATATTGGTCAGACATCTTGACGGCCACGTCCCTCTGCCTAAGACTGCACTGCAGTGGGAGCCAAGAGACAGAACCTTTGACCAGCAACCAGCCAAGTGAGTAGGCCTGTGTCTACAGATCCTGATTCTCATAAGGAAGCGATACGAACCACATTTCCTTCTTGGCACATCCCTCACAATGACTGGTACTGTTTTCTTAAGTGATTGCCAATCGCTCATGTATGACTCTCACTGGACTCCTAAAAGTCCAGCAATTAGCAATCATACAAGGAAAAGGGAACAATGGTGTTTCGAAAGGTTAACTCAGTGCAGCCTGGGCACATAGCAAAAGGACCAACGCGGCTCCAGGAAGGATGACAAAACAGCCCAGCTCCACTGTTCATGGGAGCAGGGACTGCCTGGACCACAGTCTCATCTTTTCCTCAGAGAACTGGGAAAACTGCCACCGTTTCTCTTTCTGCAGAGCTCTGCAATTAGACAGATCTGAGTTCATGTAGACAGATCCAAGTTCATGTCCAAGCTCCTGAAGGAGTCACTTAACGCCTCTGTGTCCAAGTGTCCTCACCTGCCAGAGGATAATAATAACGTACCTGCCTCCTAGAATTGTTGAGAAGATTAAGTGAGATGATGCCTACAAAGGGCCTAGCACAGGGCCCAATATGCAGTGCATGCCAAATCAATGTTGGCTAATATTATTATCTATCCATCCAAGTACAACATTATTTATTCATTATCTACTAAGCTTCAGATACTTGCTAGGAGACATAAGACACTTTGGTTTCATAAAGAACATTAGCAGGATTGCTCTAAATAGGGAGATTAGAAATGGCTTCTTTGAGGTGGTGCCTGGGAGATGACCCTTGAAAGATGAGGCAAGGCCAGCTGCGTGAAGGACTCAAGGAACAACATTCCAGTCAAGGAAGCCCGGCAGTTTTTCTGAGAGAAGGGTGAGGGGCCCAGCGACAGCCCCACGATTCTGTTCACTCATGTTCTGAGCTGGGATTTGAATGTGAATGTATAAGTTGAATTTTGGGAGCCTGGATACTTAGTCTAACCCTTTTGCACTTATTCCTCTCTTTTAAACAGGTTGCTGCCATCTGCAAATCCTAGGCTGGGGGCTCATGTCCCACAACATTTGTGTGTTGAAGCCCTAACCCCAGTGAGGCTGTACTGAGAGATGGGGCTTGTAGGGAAATAATTAATGTTATGTGAGGTCATAAGGCTGCAGCCCTGGTCCACCAAGATTAGTGCCCTTATCAAAAGAGACGGCAGAGAGCCCTCCCCATCCTGTGAGGACTCAGCAAGAAGGCAGCCGCAGAGAAGGCAGCCATCTGCAAGCCAGAAGACAGTCCTCACCAGAAACCAAATCAGCTGGCCCCTTGATCTTGGATTTCTAGCCTCTGAGACTGGGAGAAAATAAGTTCCTATGGTCTAAGGCAGTGGTCGGCAAACTCATGAGTCCACAGAGCCAAATATCAACAGTACAATGATTGAAATTTCTTTTGAGAGTCACATTTTTTAAACTTAAACTTCTTCTAACACCACTTCTTCAAAATAGACTCGCCCAGGCCGTGGTATTTTGTGGAAGAGCCACACTCAAGGGGCCAAAGAGCCGCATGTGGCTCGCAAGCTGCAGTTTGCTGACCATGGGTCTAAGGGACCTTGTCTATAGTGTATTGTTATGGGCAGCCTGAGCCAACTCAAACACCTGGATACATTTGTTACCCTCCTCTGAATGGGACTGTTATCAGCAAAACATACTCACAGGCATCGTGTTGAGAAGGCAAACCCCTGGGTGGCAGAGGGGGCAGCTGACCTGGTGATTGATCAATAACATTCCTGGGGAGAAAGAAAGAGTGGTTGGTGTTTGGTTTTAACCCATGCCTGCTGTCCATGGACTGAAATGTCCAGGTAAGTGGACAGGGTTGAGCATTCAAGTCTCGGTCCCTGAAATCTGGAAGCATTACCTGCCCTTTCTGGATCTTACACCCCATTTGTAGCCGGCACCCTAAAGAAACCACTTCCCGTAGCCCCGCAAGCACTATAACTTAGAGTGTGGAGCGCCCTGTCCTGGGCTCCCCTGAGCTGGTGAAGAGCGGGGGTAAGCACCAGCTCTGTTTGATTCGCAACATGGATGTATTCCTAAAGCTAACGGTACACGCATCATGTGACAGCAATGCCACTACTGGATATATACCCTACTGAAATGCTTGCATATCCTCGTCCGAATGTTCATAACAGCTAATGTTCATAACTAATCATAACATCCCAAACTGGACACTCCCCAAATGCCCATCAGCGGTAGAATGGATATATTCACAGGGGTACCCTCTCATAGTGGAATGCTCTATAGCAGTGCGAATGAGTAATCTGTAACCACACACAGTGAATCTCACAAAATGCTGAGCAAATGAAGCCAAAGACCAAATAACACACACTGTGCAACGCCATTTATAGAAAGCCTACAAACAAGAAAGAACTAACCTATCCTATTTCAGATAGTGGTTACCCTGGCGGCAGAATGGCTAAAAGGGAATATAAGATGTTGAGGTGCCGGCAACTTTTTAAAAAAAATCCAGGTGCCAGCTATCTGGGTCTGTTCGGTTTTTGGAACTGTATTGAGTTGTACTCTGACTGTGTGCCATTTCCTGTATTCGTATTGCGCTAAGAAGTTTCAACAAAAAGGTAGACTCCAACCTAGACCCTGTTCCTCTCTCTGTACTCTGATTGTCAAGGTGGTCCTAGATTCTTCTGAGGAAGTTTTGGTCTCCTCTGAGGTTAGGCTGCCGATGGAGTGGGGGAAGGGACACATGACAAGAGCTCCCTCAGTGGCCTTTTCTGCACCCCTCATGGCTCTTCCTAGGAGAGGAGGGGAATGTGCCTGACTCCTAAATGTGGGGAAAGCCCGGCTGCTCCCACGTTCTCCCCTGGAGCAGGCCTGAATGCAGAAAGCACGTATTCTGCTCTGGTCTTGGCCATTCAGAGAAAGGGTGGCCCTGGGGGGGTGGGGTAGGGGGAGGGAGACCTGAGATGCTGCCCAGCTGCCTGTGCACTGAGCAGGGTCTCCTCGTTTTGAATGAGAAAAGGCACTTGCCCAGGGAGAAGCGCCCCAGTCTGCCATGCCGGTTTTGTCCTCAGTAAAGTCCTCAGTAAAGGCAACATGTTGGTTACCTAACTGCATGACATGGTCTTACTCCTCACGGATCAGAACCGGTGGGGGAAGAGGCCTGCCATTGTCTGGACCCCTTGAGCCCCAGCAAAATTCCTTTTAGTAGAGCCTAGATTTCATTTCAGACGTGTGTACATTCCAAAGGAAGGATTGGCCCTGGACCAGCCCCTGGGAGATAGCCTCTAAGCTCCCCGATAGTCGGCTTGATAAGAGTGGCTTTGTGTACTTGCAGCCTTGGGCCAGCCAGATAGTCTGTGCTAACAAGTGACCGATGGGGACGCCTGCCTGCTGATGTTTGCCAAGGGCCTCGGGTCACGCTGTATCAGTCTGGCTCCCAGAGAGGCGGGAGGCCCAGGAGATAAAGTAGTTATGGGGCGCTCCATGCCTGTGTGACTGATGCCCAATAAAACCCCAGAAATCCAGGCTCAGGGGAGCTTCCCTGGTGGGCCTGCTTCGCACAGGCTGCCACAGCGCATTGCTGGGAGGCTGCAGCGCTGTCCATGGGGTTTCACCGGGCGGGGAACTGGCAGCTGGTGCCTGGCCTCTCCTGGACTCCACTCTATGTGCCCTTTTCCTTTTGCTGATTTTTTGACCCTCACCTGAGGATATGTTTTTATTAATTTTTATTTTTTATTTTTAGAGAGAGAAGAAAGGAGAGGGAGGGGGAGAGAGAGAGAGAGAGAGAGAGAGAGAGAGAGAGAGAGAGAGAGAGAGAGAGAGAACACCAATGTGAAAGAAATATCCATCAGTTGCCTTCTGTATGCACCAGACTGGGGATTGAACCCACAACTTAGGCATGTGTCCTGACCAGGAATCAAACCCATAAACTTTTGGTGTATAGGCAATGCTCTAACCCAGTGGTTGGCAAACTCATTAGTCAACAGAGCCAAATGTCAACAGTACGATTGAAATTTCTTTGGAGAGCCAAATTTTTTAAACTTAAACTTCTTCTAATGCCACTTCTTCAAAGTAGACTCGCCCAGGCCGTGGTATTTTGTGGAAGAGCCACACTCAAGGGGCCAAAGAGCCGCATATTTCCTCACGAACCCCAGTTTGCCGACCACGGCTCTAACCAGGCCTTCCTTTGCTGACTTGGCTCTGTGTCCTCTCGCTGTCATAGCCCACACCGCAGCTATGACACCTTTTCTGGGTCCTGTAAATCCTCCTAGAGAATCCTCCAGCCTAAGGGTGGTCTGGGGGACCCCACCATAGACAGCAGTTTTAAAGCTCCAAAGATATTACAAACTACAAAAGTGAAGTTGGTTTTTGTTCACACAATAGCTTTTAGAGGATTATATTTGTAATCCACTTCAAAAAGAAGGGCAGAACTCACCCTGAATGGGGGACCCAGTGCCCAGAACCTGACCTATGACCTCTAACAAAGTAGATTACAGCCCTAGCTGATTTGGCTCAATGAATAGAGCATCAGCCTGGAGATTGACGGGTCCTGGGTTCGATCCCAGTCAAGGGCACATGCAGGGGCTGCAGGCTCGATCCCCAGAAGGGGGGCATGTGGAAGGTAGCCCATTGATGGTTCTCTCTCATCATTGATGTTTCCATCTCTCCGTCCCTCCCTCCCTCCCTCCCTCCCTCCCTCCCTCCCTCCCTCCCTCTCTGAAATCAATGTATATAAAAGAAAATAGATGACATGAGGGAGGAGTTGGGGAGCAGAGAGAGACAGATGGTGCCCTGCACCCCCAAAGCCCTGAGACATCTCCCCTTAAAGTGGAGAGACTCAACAAACATGACATTTCTCTGGCTGCAGAGGAAAAGCAGGCGTCAGCCCTCGCACAGCAGCGTAGGCCCCCAGTGGAAGTGAGCAGGCGGTTCTCAGACGTGAAAAGCAGAAGCATCCCCCCACTTACTCATACATCATTTCTTCATCGTTATGCCTTTGATTCAAGGGTCTAGCAATGTTCAGTTTCCCTCCTAAGGAAAAAAACAACAACATCATTCACTTAAGAAGAATTAGCAAAAGTTGTGATTTTAGAGTTTAAAAATCCTCAGAAGCCAGGCTGGTTCGGGGCATTTGGAAGAACCACCAAGAAGAAACAGATTTAGGGACACAGAGCCCAAAATCAGTAGAGCTGGACTGTAACCCGGGCTGGCTGAGCTAATCCGATGAGGGCGAGAGCACGTGGGCTGTGTTTATTTCCTCGTTGCCTGGTACTGCGCCTGGCACACAGTCAGCATTCAGAAATACAGGTCAAATGAGTAAGTGAAAGTGCAGTTGGGAGGAAATGACACAAAGAATGGGAAAATGACACAAAGAATGGTGACATGCTGGGCATCTCAGTTATTGATTACAGACTGCTTGTGAATAAAAGTGGGACAAGATAAGAGAAGAGGTAAAAGTTTTTGTTCAGGCATATACTTTGGTCTGTACCTGAGAATGAGACATTTTAAGAAGGCAAATGAGTAGAGGAATACATATTTTGCATTAATAAGACGAATTACTTAAGAAAAGAAAATAAAATAACTAATTACCATGAAGGGGTAGAGAGAAAATAATATTAAACAGGGAGCTCCGGGGGCCTGAGCTCTGCTCCCAACGCTGCCACTAACCCCTCTGAGGCGTCAACCAAGGCTTCACTTCCTGGAATCTTAATATCCTCATCTCTAAAAGGAGGTTCAGAGGCCCTGCCAGTGTGGCTCCGCGGCTGAGAATAGACCTGTGAACCAGGAGGTCATGGTTCGATTCCCAGTCAGGGCACATGCCCAGGTTGTGGGCTCGATCCCCAGTGCAGGAGGCAGCTGATCAATGATTATCTCTCATCATTGTTGTTTCTATCTCTCCCTCCCTCTCCCTTCCTCTCTCCAATTAATAATAATAAAAAAGGAAATAAATAGAAAAAGATTAAAAGAACAACAACCAGATTTCACTTCTTGTGCGGCCCTCACATTCAGGCACTGGGGTAAGCAGGATTCTGAGGCGTGTCCAGATGCAGCAGGAGGTCAGTGCCTTGATCCTGGAGGGGTGCCCGCCCAGGGTGCTCCTGGGAAAAGAGGCTGGACTGTGTATTTGCCGTCCTCAGGGGTCCTCCAGGCTCAGGGCATTATGTAAAGGGATACAGCCTCCAGAAAACACACCGCCAAATCAAGGGTTTCATATTTCTGGTGATGAATGTAAACATGGAAAACCACTTGTCCTTAATCCACAGTAAGTGCCAACCTCCAGGCAGCTGATTATTTATGTCTGAGGATGCCAGGCACCTCTGGCCAAGGTGGGTAACACCAGAATTCAGAGTATGATCTTAGAGGAGGCAATCATGGTGGACAAACCAGTTGATCATAAATCAAGTCTATATTTCTTGCCTCAAGACCGTTTTTTAAAAAACACACGTGTTGCGGGATGGTTGGCGTATGGAAAGCTTTACACCTTGGAGGTGTACAGCGTGATGGGTTTGGAATTGAGGCGGTTTTGACTCTACACAGACCAGTGCTCTGCTTCCTGTCTCAGAGACGAGGTGCTGTGCTCAGCAGCTCAGTGAAGAGAGAAAGCCCTGGAGCACGGTGAGGCTCCAAACAGGTCCGCCTTCACCCAAGCCTTTCGGGCTGGAAGGGTCCTTGGCCTTTAGTTAACCTCCCTCCCTTCACTATGCAGATGGGAAACTGAGGCAGGGCTCAAGCTGTAACCCAGAATGCAACACGCTTCATCCAAAGTTCGGCCCATACAGGCCTGGAACTAATCTTGCTCTTAAAGGAGCCCGAATGCACTTCTGAGCACCCCTCCACCTGCCCAGGTGAGACGGCCGTTACCTTGTCTGAGCAGCCGCCTGCAGACACAGAACATGATTAGGCCCAGGACCACAGAGACGATGATGATGGCCACCGCTAAGATGATCCAGAAATTGTCCCTCCACCAATCCATGGCCGTGGGTTCCTGAGGAGACTGGAGATGGAGGAATGAGGCGTGAGTGGAAGGCATGCTGGGGCAGTGGGGGCAGTTACCGGCCACGTTGGTGAGGACACATCTGCTTAGGGATCAGGCGGGCACTGGCTCACAGTCAAGCCCTGCCGATTAGCAGCTGGGAGACCGCAAGCAAGTCATGTGACCTTCTGTGAGCCTCGGTGTCCTGGTCTGCAATGTGGGAGGGATGCGGCCTGTGACTTCCCAGGGGGTTTGGGAGGGTTAGAATAAGATTCGGACTGACTTGGACTCTAGAAATGAAAGATGCAATCACTCATTTTTTTTTTTTTTTAATATAACATCAAACATGCAGTAGGAGGGGGAAATGCCATGTAAAGAAATAACGGACAGCAGTTTTACAAATTTTTTATTTTGCCGAAACTGGTTTGGCTCAATGGATAAAGCATCTGTCTGCGGACTGAAGGGTCCCAGGTTCGATTCCAGTCAAGGGCATGTGCATTGGTTGCAGGCACATCCCCAGTGGGGGGAGTTCAGGAGGCGGCTGGTCGATGTTTCTCTCTCATTGATGTTTTTAGCTCTGTCCCTCTCCCTTCCTCTCTGTAAAAAAAAAATCAATAAAATATATTTTTTTTAAATAAAAATAAAAATTTTTATTTTGTTGTTGACAGTATTATAGATGTCTCCCATGCAGGTTTCTTTTTCCTATTTTAAAAAAAAAATTGTGTCTTTCTTTATTTTTTAAATCTTTACTGTTGTAAGTATTACGTGTGTCCCCCTTTCCCCCCCATTAACTCCCTTCAGGCCCCCTGCCCAAGGCCTTCAGCACCATATGTCAAAGTGTCCATGGGTTATATATACACACATACAAGGTCTTTGGTTGATTACCCCTCTTACCTCCCCCACCATGCAGCTGTTTTTATCAAACAGGCAACATGGGCTTAATTCACAACATGGAGAGAGAATCTTGGGAGTTTTTCCTTAAACGGGTGGGGTTGGGGGGGGGGGGCGGTTCCCCAATGGAAAGTGACCAGTGCCTCTGTGGGACCATTCTGTCTAATATCCACTCTGAAATGGTTGTACTCTTCTGTTCCCAAACAGAAGGTTTGTAATAAAATCTTCCGTTGAATTGCACAACCGGGGCTTGTATGAACAGGACCTGGAGAAAAATGACATGTGTGCAGCGGGTTTCCAAGCCAGGGGTGACACAGGGGCAAGCAGAGGGAATGGCGGCTGTGGGCCCCAAGGGACAGTGGGAGCAGGCTGCAGGACAGATGTGGGAGTGGCCTTCAGGAATTCAGGGAGACCCTGGGGAGGGGCTGGGCTCCCTCTCCCATGGAATGGGAACCCTTACAGTTCATTTGCATATTGAACTAGAAATGATCCAGAGGCCTGGGAGAGATCCTGGAATATCCTGGTTATGTGAGAATCAGCTTCCTTGTCACCATCTAGACAATGAAAGCTCACCAGGAGGGCTGATGTAGCACTATTTCTGATTCAGAGAGAAAGGGAGAGGGAGAGAGAGATAGAAGCATCAACAATGAGAGAGGATCATTAATCAGCTACTTCCTGCACATCCCCTCCCGGGGATTGAGCCCATAACCCGAGCATGTGCCCTTGACCGGAATCGAACCCGGGACCTTTCAGTCCACAGGCCGACGCTCTATCCACTGAGCCAAACCAGCTAGGGCCTGATTCATGCTTTGGAGTAATATTAACAATGTCAACAGGGACCCAGGCAGGGGGCAGAGGAAGCCATTCTCACCACGAGGACCTTCTGTCTCGGCTGCTATTTAAAAATGGGCGTTACTGGCACAGTGTGGTCATCTATGAAGTTGTTACACTACAATTTGGATTTTCAGTTCCAAATTTTGTTTTGTTTCCTTAGTGGAGGTCTGGCTTAATCAGATATAGTGCTCTTTGCCTATTAATAAACGTACGTGTGGCAAAACCGGCCATGCATAACCAGCACTGAGCTATACTCATCATTCTGCGGCTTCCTTTTTTGCTCAACGTTGTTTTTGTCATTTGTCCATATTGGTAAAGGCGCTGGGGATTTACTCTTAGGACAGCAAAGGGTCAACGACCAGAGAGCAGGGATAGCTCGTCCGCCAGGCAGGCACCAGGCAGAGTTTTGTGGTAGATCAGGACACACAAAGTAACAGAGGAAGAAGAGCAAAGGGGAAAAGAAGCCATGGAGTCTAGGAACTTGACGTTGAATGGAGCTGTGAACGTGGGTTTTTCAGGGCTCAATGAGGCCAGAGGGCACTGGACATAAGAAGCTACCATGTGCCCGGCCAGCGAAGCTCAGTTGGTTGAGCGTTGTCTCATGAACCAAGAGGTTGCCAGGGCTCAATACCCAGTCAAAGCACATGCCCAGGTGCTGCAGGAGGCAGCTGATCCATGTTTCTCTCTCACTGGTGTTCCTCTCTATTTCTCTCTCTCAAATGAATAATTTTTTTTTTTTTTTTAAAGAAGAAGATGCTGCCACGTATCAGAACACAGCCTCTTTGTTCAACAAATCTAAATTAGAATCTCACTTTTTAAAAAAGACGTCTTTTCTTTCTTACTTGAAAAAAATTTATTATTATTATTTTTTGGAATCTTACCTTCTTAACTCAGGGGAACCTGATAGACAGATAGGTGAGTGGATAGACAGATAAATAGGATTTCTTCTCTTCCTTTTCCCCTTCTCTTTTCACATATTCAAGTGCGAGTCTCTTTGTCTAATTTTCCTCTCCTATTTTGTTCTCTTTGTCTCTTTGTCTTACTTTTGAGGATTTCTCCACAAAGCGACATGGACATCTCTTTAGAGCGCCAGAAGTAAGTGCCGGGACACAAGAGTTCAAAGCCTTTGCATCTGAGGAGCCTGACCGGGCTGCAGGAGGAAAGTGGGAAGACAGGGGGCTGTGACTCTAAACCGTCTGGGTTACTTGATGTTTCAAAGCACTGAGTTTGATAAAACGGAAAAAAGAGCCAACCAACCACACAGTGTAACTTCCATGAAAAGCCACAGCTCAGATTTTAAGTTCAAAGAAATTACGTCAGAAAGTGAAACTATAGGCTGCTTCGCAGTTTTGTTCTGACAGAGCGTGTGGATTTGATTTTCCATCAGATGCTTCGAGTGTGTTCAGGGCACCCAGCCGTCCACACTGCTTTCCCACCTCTCCCCTCACCCCAGCCTCACCTCTGCTCTCCTTTCCACTGCGCCAGAGCTGACACAGAGGGTACGTGGCCTGCCCAAGGTCCCCCCGGCGGGGAAGAGGGCAGATGTTTTCTGTGCTACAGAGCCTTCCTCTGTTGACTTTAGTCAGGATGCTCCCAAGTGATCAACGAAAAGCCTAACGGGATTCAGGGTATTTTACTTTGAGAGGAGCATCCCCGTGGTGCTGATATGTGGTGTGAGGAGCCAAAGGAGTCCCCGGAATGACTGAGGCCCACATTGAGAATAAGCCCCCCAAGTTCTTAGAATCCGAATTCTCAGACCAGAGAAACAGTCGCCTTCCCCGTGGACCCCTGGGAGGTGCCCATCAGCAGAACTTGTCTTTTTGCAGAGAGTGCAGCCGAGGAGGGTGTGTGTGTGTGTGTGTGTGTGTGTGTGTATGTGTGTATGTGTGTGTGTGTAGCACATCCCATTCCCAGTAGGGTGTCCTCTGGGCCACCAGCGTAGTGTCATGGCCAGGGTACCACCAGAGCGGTGAGAGGAGTTCTGGGAGTGATGGCAGGAGTCCTGCCAGGGGCAGCGTGCGATACCTGTGTGATCGGGTCAGGCCGGGGAAGGTGTGCGAGCCAAATCCCTCCCGTGGAGCCACCGCAGCATGGGGCAAAGGCGTTTTTGTATGAGAGGATGCTGGCAGTCAGCTCAGCGATGCTGCTGGGTCTCTCCAGGGTCCACAAGGAACCTCTCAAGGGCCAGGGGCTCAAGGGCCAGGGTATTCACTCAACACCACAAACCAGCTCAGCAGGAACAGCCCACTGATGGGAGATTTCCTGAGAGAACTGCTGGCCCCCGTCTTTCCTCCTCTATCCGACCCCAGAGGAGAGAGTGCAGGGGAGGGATACAGAGGGAGCCGGGGCAGCCTCACCCCCCTCTTGACTCTCTTCATTGGGGCCAAGGGGAGAGCTTTGAGTCAAGGACTGAAGTTTTAGAAAAAGCACAACTAAATGTTTAAAATAGAATGAGTAATCAAAAGTAACTTAAATATTTAGAATTGAACTGAGATGTCACTGAGGGAGGCCGCTCCTCACTGGAACAAGGCGGGAGCCCGGACAGCAGCATTTAGGACCAAGTCGTTTCTGAGGGCCGTTCTAACAAATCACCACAAACATAGCACAGTGTCTTAAAACACACAAATGTGGCACAGCCAGTGTGGCCCAGGGGTTGAGCGTTGGCCTATGAACCAGGAGGTCACAATTTGATTCCCTGTCAGGGCACATGCCCGAGTTGCAGGTTCAATCCCCAGTAGGAGGCGTGCAAGAGGCAGCTGATCAATGAGTCTCTCTCATCATTGATTTCTATCCCTTCTTCTCTGGAATCAATAATATATATATATATATATATATATATATATATATATATATATATATATATATTAAAAAAAAACACACACACACACAACAAAAACCAAATGCACAAATGTAGCCCTGGCCTATATGACTGTTTGGATACCATCCCATGCAGTAGAGCAGCCAATCAACTCTCTCTCTCCTCTCCTTTCTCTCTTTCTCTCTCTCTCTCTCTCTCTCTCTCTCTCTCTCTAAAAAGTTAATAAAAGCACATTCTTGGGTGAGGATTAAAATAATCAAACAAAAAAATATCCTTTAAACAAACAAAACACACACGAATGTTCTGGAGGTCTAAAGTCCAGCATGAAGCCGCTGGGCTAACACTATAGTGAGGCAGGGGCTGTGTGCCCAGCTGGAGGATCTCCGGGAGAAGCCGTTTCCTGGTTCTCTTCAGCTTCCAGAGGCCGCTCATGTTCCTTGGCTCCTGGCTCCCTCCTCCCCCTTCAAGGCGAGCAGGGCTGCACTTCTCTGACGCGGGAAGGTTCTCCAGGCAGGACTCAGAGACAATGCGGGCCCAGTGAGCCAGCATGGGGGCCACCGCCCAGGACAGGGCAGAAGAGGGTAAGAGTCAAGGTGAGACCAGAGCTGGTCCAACTCCAAACCCTAGGGCATCAGGCTCCAGAGCACGGGGTGGGGGTGGAGGTGGGGGTGGGGGTGAGAGGCCGAGTCCACACGTACAGGTGGAGGGGTCCCAGCGGTAGGGAGGAGGTCGGGGAGCTGCAGGGCCTCTTGGTGGACCCCATGGATGAAAGAAGGAGGACTGAGAGGAAATATGGGAGCACATTGTATTATTAGTTATCAGGCCGCTTGAGTGTGGCAGGCCCTGGGTCAAGAACCGGAAGAACAGCCTAAGTTCCCAACCCTGCCTGAACCCTGGAATCACCGGGGGTGGGGGGATGGGGGGCTGGAAAAGCTGCTCCTGGCTGCAGTGCATCAGATAATCTGATTAAATTAATCTGGGCTGGGGCCTGGCCATCGAGGGGTGTGTGTGTGTGTGTGTGTGTGTGTGTGTGTGTGCGCGTGTATGTGTGTGTGTGTGTGTGTGCGCGTGTATGTGTGTGTGTTTGTGTGTGTGCGCGTGTATGTGTGTGTGTGTGTGTGTGTGTGTGTGTGAGAGAGAGAGAGAGAGAGAGAGAGAATCCTCACCTGAGGATATTTTCCATTGATTTTTCAGAGAGTGAAAGGAAGTGGGAGAGAGAGAGAGAAAAAATGACGTGAGAGAAACACATCCATTAGTTGCCTCTGGAGCACACCTCGACCAAGCCTGCAACCGAGGTACAAGTGTCCTTGACTAGAATCGAACCTGGGACCGATCAGTCCTCAGGCCAATGCTCTATCCACTGAGCCAAACCAGCTAGAGCGAGGTTTTTTTGTTTGTTTGTTTGTTTGCCTAAAGTTCTCAATTGATCTCATAAGAGGCCAAGGTTGATCACTTAATCTTTTTTTTTTTTAAATATTTTATTAATTTTTCTTACAGAGAGAAAGGGAGAGAGATAGAGAGCTAGAAATGTTGCTGAGAGAGAAACATCAACCAGCCACCTCTTGCAGACCCCTTCTGGGAATGTGCTCGCAACCAATGTATATGCCCTTGACCGGAATCGAACCTGGGACCCTTCAGCCCGCAGACCAACGCTCTACCGCTGAGCCAAACCGGTTTCAGCATGATCAATAATCTTTATTAAAACCTTGTTATTCAATGGAGAGGGGGATACGATTGCTCTCATTTGACAGATGAGGAGGTAGAACTCAGATTAAGCAATTTGCTAAAGACGACAGCTAGTGACGGACTATTCAAAGAAGGCAGCTCAGTTCTGTCTGAGGCCAAAGTTCACGCTCTCTTTACGCTGCCAACCTGACACCAAGCCAATAAAAGTTCCTTTTCATTACAGAACCGGAAGCCAAACCCCCATTCAAGAACTTCCAAAACTGGCAAGACCTCAGCTTTTAGCTGTGGCTTGTGACACATAATGAGAACCTAAATATGAAAATGCACTTTACAAAGGATCAAGCACCGTGTGCTAACTTACCACGAGTTCTATACTCTGCACACGGTTCATTTCATCCTCACAAAGGCTCTCTAAGGCAGGCCATAAATATGATCCCATTTTACAGATAAGAAAATAGAGGCTTACAAGAGCTCAATGACTCACCCAAGGTTGTAGAGTTCTCAAGTAGAAAAATCAAAAGCCAAACCCAGGTGTTTCTGACTCTAGGGCCCTAGCTGGTGACCATTAAGCAAGGGCCTTGGGAGAAGTATAAAATGCAGACTCCAGCCAAAACTTGTTTGGCTCAGTGGATAGAGCGTCGGACTGCGGACTGAAAGGTCCCAGGTTTGATTCGGGTCAAGGGCATGTACCTTGATTGCGGGCACATCCCCGGTAGGGGGTGTGCAGGAGGCAGCTGGTCAATGTTTCTCTCTCATTGATGTTTCTAGTTCTCTATCCCTCTCCCTTCCTCTCTGTAAAAGATCAATAAAATATATTTTTTGAAAAAAAAATGCAGACACCAGAGTCTTAAAAAAAAAAAAATAATATCATAACAAGCTGGACGCTTGTTTCTACCACAGTGAGAAGCAGCAGCAGCAGCTGGGTGGAGTGAAAGGCATTAGCAAAGACTCCTGGAACCCAGCTATGTTTCCTGTCTGCCTGGAATTTCATCATTATCAAGTCCCTTCTCTCCGGAGACAAGTGCCGCGCTCCCTTCTCTTCCTCTTCCCCTCATTTGCCTGACATGCGGGACGGAGGAAGAGAAACTGGTTTTTACTCGGTGTGCACGACTTCAGTAGATCCCTGGGCTCCTTCCCTGGGGCACTGGCAGGAGCAGGGGCATCCTAGAATTCTAGTCAAAGTCTTTAATCGACTACAGTCGTAAGGAGTCCGATGTGGGAACGAAGAGCAATAGTGCACATATCCTCCTCCCTGCTTCTTCTCTCCCCTCCCCCTACTTCACAGATGCCCCCTGTCCTGTCTCCCTGTCTCCTCGGTCCCCCTGCCCTCAGGACTGCTGGATCCCCCTCACTCTGAGATCTCCATGAATGCTGACAGCTTCAAGGCGGCTCCGAGGAATGAAAGCTCAGACAGCAAGGGAAGCCTGAATGTAAAGAAGGGCAGAAACTGAGGCTGAGAAGAGGTTGTCTGTTTAAGAAATAGGAGACTTTGGTGTGTTATAAATGGTGAAGGCACCAGGAGAGAGAACAGGAACAGAATGCAGGGATGGAAGAGAGAAGGAGCCTCTGCAGGCCAGGTGGGAGAAGGAGACTTTACAAGGGAGCAGGGTGGGGAGAGGGTGTGCGGCTGGACGGAACCAACCCGGGGCACGGGGGCAGGAGCTGGCAGATGGCACCCAAACCTCCCAGTCTGTCTGCGTAGGAGGCAGAGGCCATGGGCAGGGTGCTGGGTGGGGAGTGGGAGGCAGTCACACACACACACCCTCCTCCAGGATGTTATGGTCAATACACAAAAGACATTCTTTCCTCCAACTGAGCCCACATCCTCATCCCGTCATGACTGTGACTCCCAGAGCCTCGGACGTCACCTGACACGCAGTAGGCGCTCCCTGTGTGTCTGTGACTATAGGAATGAAGGATGCCCGGACTCTTTCCTCTGTTACTGGTGAACCACGCCTGTGACCATGCAGGGTAGTAGGCAGTGTGGACCCCGGGTCTGAAGTTCAGGCGCTGTGCATTTGAATCCCAAAGCCATCTCCCCGGGACACAGGGCCTCGGGCCGGCCCCCTGCCCTCCGTCTGCCCTCCGCTGCTGGCATCCAACAGCTGGCGGGGAAGCACAGGCTGTGCAAGCTTTGGAGGGTCAAGGTCCAGCTTCTCTCTCGCTTCTCCTCATTCCTCAGGAATCTGAGACACCCGTGGCAGCGAGCCTGCCGCAATGCTGAGTGATGTCAGGGTAGGCGAGCAGCTCAAAGCTAAAGCCACCCCGGCCCCAAGTCTCACTTCCCCAAAAGGCACTTCAGGGGAGTCAGTGACAGAAGCTATACTCACTGGCCACCCCCGAATTCCAGAGGCTGTGGGTTTCTTTAGAACTTGCTTTTTTTTGTTTGTTTGCTTTTTTAATATATTTTTATTGATTTCAGAGAGGAAGAGATAAGGAGGGTAGGAGAGAGAGAGGGAGAGAGAAAAAGAGAGGGAGGAGAAAAAGAGAGGGGGGGAAAGAGGGAGAGAGAGAGAGAGAGAGAGAGAGAGAGAGAGAGAGAGAGAGAGAGAGAGAAATCAGTGATGAGAGAGAATCACTGATCGGCTGCCTCCTGCATACTCTCCACTGGGGGTTGAGCCGCAGTCCAGGCGTATGTCCTTAACCGGAATAGAACCTGGGACCCTTCAGTCTCCAGGCCAATTCTCTATCCACTGAGCCAAATCCACTAGGGCGTGCCTTCTCTCTCTCTCTCTCTCTCTCTCTCTCTCTCTCTCTCTCTCTCTCTCCTCAGAGCAAGAAATACAACTTGCCATGTGACAGTGACAGCTACCCGCATAGAAACAAATTTTATGAAATGTCTTCACGACATGTGATGCACGCCAACCTTTTCTCACCTATTCCAGCCGATTTAATGGAAAAAAGTACTGAGTGTACGCCCCCCAATGTATTGCACAGCCCACCAAAGGTCATGTCTTGTATGTGGAAAACTTGAGTTTTTCTCAAGAAAAAGAAATTATCTGAAACAGTCATGGGTCCCAAAAAGTGTGTGTAGGATGAGTGTGTAGGGAAAGGAGAGTTTTAGAAAGTTGAGTTGGAGGAGGTCTCGGACAAGTGCCCATAGGAGGAGGCTGACTTGCCCACAGCTCAGCAGGAAGCTGGGGGGACCTGAATCCCCACCCAGCACCGGGCTGCCCAGGACCTCCTGGCCTTGGCCACAGCCTCCCTCGCCTGCCTTGTCCGAGACAGAGCCACCGCCGGGAGGCTCTCGGGTGGAGCGCTTGCTGAGTGAGGTAGCAAGTCTTAAAAAGAGCTGGTCCCTGCTTGCAAACAGGAGGCTGTTTCAGTGTCTCTGAGACATCGCTGGGATGTGCTGGCCGTTAGCAGAGCCTTCCCAAGTGAGACTATCCAGCCTCCTGGCACATTTGTCCTGGGGCTTCTCCACCCCAGGAGGCCCTCCTCGGTCCTGTCTCCTGCCGTTACTTTTCTTGTCTGCTCGGCTCTGCAGACTGTGGAGAAGAACTCAAAACCTGTGGCTCACCGAAACTGGTTTGGCTCAATGGATAGAGCGTCGGCTTGGGGACTGAAAGGTCCCGGGTTCGATTCCAGTCAAGGGCATGTACCTTGGTTGCAGGCATATCCCCAGTAGGGGTGTGCAAGAGGCAGCTGATCGATGACTCTCTCTCATCGATGTTTCTAACTCTATCTCTCTCCCTTCCTCTCTGTAAAAATCAATAAAATATATTAAAAGTGGGCTATTTAAAAAAAACACACACACACACACACACTCAAACCTGTGGCTCAGGGCCCCCTGGCAGTAATGCTGGCGTTACAGTGGGTGGAGGGCACCGGGATGCCAGGGCCCTGGTCACAGGCTGAAGTCTGTATTTCTGTTTCTAGAATGTATGTAGATCAACACAAAACAATGAGAACTTTTCAAAATCTATACCCAGGGAAATAAGATTAGAAGACAAAACCAACCCATCTCCCGCAGTTGTGAGGTGGTGGAATTTGGGGGTCATTGTTCCCCTATTTCTCTGTAGTTTCCCAGTTTTAGGGGTGGGGGGAGGGAGAGAGTAGGCGAGTGGGGGGAGTGGGAAGAGGAAGATCCTAAGGAAGATGGAAAGAAGCGCCAGGCCTGTCTTCTCCAGGCTCAGCAGCGTCCACTTTCCATGCTCCCTCAGAGGGGCCGGGAAAGGGGGTGGCTTTCGGGACCAGTGATGCGGGAGCAGTGGAAGTGGGAGCCCCAGCGACGAGCCCCAGGCTCCTCCTCAGTGATTTCCCAGAGGGCAGGAGCGGGTGACAAAATGGGGACCTGACTCCAACCCAACACAATCTATCCCGGGTGCCAGAGACCCAGGGACAAGCGGACCTTGGCTGGTGGGGCTCCAGGGCTTCCATCCAACAGCTCCAAGATGTAGCCCCAAGTTCGCACAGTCAACACCTCCATCCCCAACAGACCCACTAGGGGTCTCAGTTACCAAAACTGGCCATCGGGATCCAGAGTGAGAACAGCCCCTATGCTGCACACACTGTCTCCCTCCCAGTCATTGTCATTGTCATTGTCATTGTCATTGTCATTCTGGCCTGAGGCACAGGCTTCCTCATGGCTCAACACTCACCGGAGACCGGTGAGTCCGAGGTGGCCCAGCCAGCGACCCCAGTGGATCCCCAAGACCAGTGTTTCCCCCACCCCACCCAGCGGTCCTCCCGAGGCTCCAGCGACAGCCCCCCGCGCAAGCCCGACAGTCCCTCACACGGCCACGGCCCAGAGGCCTACCTGGGCTGCCAGCATGTCCAGATGTGAGCGTCCGGGGGACAGCAGTGTCCTGAGTGCTGTGGCTCTGGCTCCGGCACAGCTGACGGGAGGCGCTCCTCGCCCACAGCCCTCCCCACCCAGAGCGGCGAGCGCAGCCTGAGCGCACTTCCCCTTTCTGCCCGGAGCAGCCCGGGCCCGCCCCCGGCCACCAGGCCTCCTTCCAGGGAATCCCAGGCTCTGTTCACCAACAACTTCCTACGTGAAACCCTCCCCTGCTGGAGCCTCAGTTTCCTCATTTATAAAACGAAGGAGTTCCCTTGAGAACCGTTAAGTAGATCCAGGGACAGCGCCATGAAATCTCTGTTATTCTCTGCTCCCCCCCCCCCCCCCCCCCCCGCTGGGACAGGGCACCTCCTGGTCTACCTCCCAGCCAACCGTGCACCGGGCACAGACCAGGAACAACAGAAAACACCTGACAGTTAGGTGCCAACCGATAGAAGACATCCACAGAGAGGAGGGATGACACTAAGAAGACAGCCTCGTTCTAGCAAAATCGAGGTCCTATTTGCTAACCCCTGTGCTGGGCAGTGTGAGGGCCAGAAGGAAGAATCAGACCTGGCACCTGCCTCTCAAGGGGAGGTGAAGTCATAACAGAATATAGGTGAAGTTCAACGACCGTCTGTCTGTGCCAGGCCTCCTGCTCACAGGTCTGAGCTGAGCAAGCCATGGTTCTGGGTGGAGCACATGTTCTCCAGGACAGAGGGGACATGAGTCATGGCTACTGGGAGCCATGAACACTGGTGCCGGGGAGCACAGAGGCAGGAGGACTGAGAGGGTCCCAGTGGTAGCATTGGAACTGGGCCTTGAAGGATGTGTAGGAGCTCACCCAGCAGAGGAGAGAACGTGGATAAACCAAGCCAGAGTGCGTTGAGAGCCGCTGTTGGTTGTGTCTGTCCCAGCTGACCGGGAGTGCTGAGTGTTGGCAGAGGGAGGGCCCAGAGCAAAGTTTCGCACCCCACACCGGGGTATGCGGACCTGCCCACTTCCTGTTGCCAACACTCTTTTCCTGGCTCCACCATCCTCTTTCCACCACAAGAGGAAGGCAGGAAGTTAGGGTGGCCTTTCTGCGCAACTGAAAAGCAACCTGCAGATTTGGGCAGCTGGAGGGCCAGGGGGAAGGGGAGTCAGGGAGGGAGAATAGATGGTGCCCTCTGGTGGCCATTTCTGGTTCTTTCCCAGGTAGGTAAAGACAAGATCACTGAACAGTGATCACAACAGCCTCCAGTATCCTTGGGAATTTAGGATATGATAATGGTGGCATTTCAAAGCGGCATGAAAAATAGGGGTTACTTATGTCATGGTTCTGTCTAGCCACTTTGAAAACGACTAGCTAGATCCCGATCTCACTTCTCACAGGAAAACACATCCCACGTATAGCTAAAAAGAACTTTAAAACATGAAATTATAGAAGTACAGAGAGAAAATATGGATAATACTAGGGGTTAGGACCGCTGTATGTCTTTTTTTTGGGGGGGTGGTGGGAGGGTGGTGGCCACTATTTAACCCATAATGACACCCAAATGGAAATGAATGTACCTTTAACTCAGCAGTTCCATCGTTAGAAACTTACCTTAAGGAGGCATCTACACAAATGGCAAAGAAGTCCATGGTAGTCTTGTTTATAAGAGGTAGAAATTAAAAGCAGCTCGGCAGTCACTCGTATACTGTGTTATTCTATACAGAACTATGAAACCACTGGACAGAGAGAGGTAAGTCTACTTTGATTGCCACAGAAAAGTGGTCACAACATATACCTGAGTGAATGAAGCAGGTCATGAAGCAGCGAGTATAACGATGCTGAAAAGCTGTATACCTGAATCCATGTCAAGGAAGAGGTACATCCATATGTTAACAGTGATTATCTCCAAGTTGGTGGGATTTTAGAGATTTCAATGGTCTTGTCTTGATTGCCTGAGTATGTCTGGGGAGTGTTTGTAAGTCACAAAGACAAGACGTCTTTAAAGAGCTCTGAGAAGGGAGCGGAGGCCCAAACACTCAGGTGGGACTGGGAGTCGTCACCAAGCCCACCGTGGGTGCCCACCATGAGTGCCCACCGTGCGTGCTCTGTTCGTCCCCAACCACAGCCTCGTAGGCATGGCAGCTCATCTCCCTCCCATCCCAGTCCCGAGGACATGGAGATGGGACCTCACAGGCCCAGAAGTAAGGTCTGCCTGCACATTTTGGGTGTGAGTAGGCAGAAGGCAGCCATCTTTTGTGTAAGAAAGGGGTCCATGCCGAGACCAGTTTGGCTCAATGGATAGAGTGTTGGCTTAGGGGCTGAAGGGTCCCAGGTTCAATTCCGGTCAAGGGCACGTACCTTGGTTGCGGGCATATCCCTAGTAGGGGGTGTGCAAGAGGCAGCTGATTGATGACTCTCTCTCATCGATGTTTCTAACTCTCTATCCCTCTCTGTTCCTCTCAGTAAAAAATCAATAAAATATATTAAGAAAAAAAAAAAGAAAGGGGTCCAGCTGAAAACGGTTTGGCTCAGTGGATAGAGCGTCAGTCTGCAGACTGAAAGGTTCCAGTTTCGATTCCGGTCAAGGGCATGTACATTGGTTGCAGGCACATCCCCGGTGGGGGATGTGCAGGAGGCAGCTGGTCGATGTTTCTCTCTCATCGATGTTTCTAGCTCTCTATCCCTCTCTCTTCCTCTCTGTAAAAAAATCAATAAAATATATTAAGAAAAAAAGAAAAACAAAAAACAAAAAGAAAGGGGTCCACGTCTCCCCATTCCCGGAGATGAAGGTCCTTTCCTTAACTGCATGCTTTCACAGAAAGGTCTCTACCCCCAGAACTCATGAATCAGTTATCTTATTTGGGCAACTTTGCAGATGTGGTTTAGGACTCTGAGAGGGGGAGGTTACCCTCAATGACACAGGTGGGCCCAAGGTAATCAAAAGGGCTCTCCCAAGAGGAGGCAGGAGGGTCGGCGTCCGCAGTAGGTGAAGCGGAGAAGCGAGAAGATGGAGTGGAAGGGGAAGGGGCCATGAGCCAAGGGATGCTGGCAGCCTTAGGAGCTGAAAAGGGCAAGGAGATAGAGTCTCCCCTGGAGCCTCCACTGGGAGCCAGCCCTGCTGACCCATTTCTGTAAGAGATTAAGTCTGTTGTCTTAAACTACCACGTTTGTGGTAATTCGCTACAGCAGCAACCGGAAACGAATGCTCCCTCCAGCACCCCCAGGATCCTCCCAATACCTTCGCGTTTATGGCTAAGCCCGCCCAAGGAACACCTCTGTCGTTTGCTACCAAAACGATCTTTCCGAACAAGGGCAAGTACCACAGGGGCAGGCCTGTCTTCCTACACTGTCAGCTCCATCTTTCATCTTTCATCCCCTCCATTCCGTTCCCTAGAGCCTTCTAGGTGGGGGGGTCACAGTCATTGTTGTTTGTTTGAGAACCAAGAAGGTGGGGTGGGAGGAGGAAGGTTTATTTTTAAAAGCCACTAAAAAAAAAAAGCTGTTTTGGAGAAGCTGTACATTTCAGCTTTCCCCCACAAGACCCACCCAGAAAAGTATTCAAATTAGCAACTCTCTTTTTCTTTATTGTGGTGACATGTACATACCATAACGTTTTACCATGTTTTAAGTGTACAGCTCAAGTGGCATTAAGAATGTTCATATGATTGTACAACCGTCACCACTATCTGTCTGTAGAACTTGTTCATCTTCCCAAACTGGAACTCTGTACCCATTTAACACTGAAATTCTCATTCCCCTTGCTGCCCACCCCTCACCCACAGCTACTGGTACCAACTTTTTCTTTTTTCCAATTTTTTCTTGTAAAAGACTTAAAGCCTTTACAAAATCTTCAAAAGCCAACCATTTAATTTCCTGGCAAGTGCATGGACCGGCTGGGCTCCTGAGCTATTCTGAACTGTTCTAGAACAGAACAGTACACAGATCTCCAAAGCAAGACTCCTCCTACTCACGGGAACAAGACCCAGAGGTGAGGTCTTCGCCAGGGGCCGGAAGGCAACTAAAGGGGAAGCAGGTTCCCCTTGAACATAGATTCTGTCGCATCTCCATGCTGGAGAGCCGGGCTTTTCTGGGGGCAGGGACTGCCCAGTTTCATGTTCAAGCACAGTTTGGAAGGAAAGGTAAAATCATGAACTTCATGCCGATATGAAAATGAGCCCCCGTGAACGATTTCCCCACACTCGTTAATGAATGAAGGCGCTGGCCCAAAGTTATAACAGGTTTAAAAGGTGGACCAAAGGACAGACGTTTACAGATCGGGAATATTGAAATGGATGCACAAACATAAGCACAACTGGCTTTTCCACAAAGTGGGTGGGAAGTCAGTTCAACCTCTACAGGATAGGGCAGGGTTTCCATATATTTAGGCAAGAATGCTTTCCATGCTGAAAACGGTTTGGCTCAGTGGATAGAGTGTCAGCCTGTGGAATGGAGGGTCCCAGGTTCGATTCCGGTCAAGGGCATGTACCAGTGGGGGCAGCTGATCGATGATTCTCTCTCATCGATATTTCTATCCCTCTCTCTTCCTCTCTGTGAAAAATCAATTATATATATATATATATATATATATATATATATATATATATATACATATACATATACATATACATATACATATACATATACATATATATACATATATATACATATATATATAAATGCTTTCCACGCTGCCATCAGTAAACCACACTTCACAGAGAACTGGAACTAGGAGCCCCAGGGGGATATGTTTAGACAGTGCACAGATTTCCGATGAAAGTTTTCTCTACGTGAGAGAGGATGGGGCTGAGGCCAAGGAATTGGAAAGGGGAAGAGCAGCGCAGGTTCATGGAGCTTCTAAGAGAGGAGGGGCGTCAGGAGGACAGTCATTTGTAGACCAAGAACTCGATACCAGATTGTCACCGTTGAATTGTCACTATAACGGTCCAATATATGACCTTTTTTCCTTTCTTTCCTTTTGACTCAATCTGGCCTCAGCCGGCACCCTGACTCACCCACCTCCCTCTCCCTTGCATGTCCACTCCCTTCATTATTAAGCCTCAGGTCAATGAGGTTCTGATCAGCATCAGAGAATCTCAGGACCAAAGCCTTGGATCTGGTGACCACAGAGACCGTTTCAGTGAAACTACAGGTGACATCTAGGCCTCAGCTGTGTCTCAACTCCAGACCCTGAAACGTGGAACAAACCCAATGGCCACACTTGTAAAACCAGACAGGCAATGCCATGGGGGACAGCAGAGTCCAATGCGTGATCCACTTTCCCTTATCCTAGTACCGCCCAGTCAATAGAGACCATGACCCTAACCATAATCCTAACTTCCTTAGTCTCCTGTATCACCATCCTCCCTGGAAGCCATTGGGAAACCTGGCTTTAGAACATTAGTTCATCTGTGCCTCCAGGTTTGGTGCCATTTCCTTAAACAAATCTTTATTTTCTTTGCTGCAAACTCCTGCTCTTGGATTGGTTTTTGTTTGTTTCTTCTTTCTTTCTTTCTTTCTTTCTTTCTTTCTTTCTTTCTTTCTTTCTTTCTTCTTTCTTTTTTTCTTTTTTTCTTTTTTTCTTTCTTTTTTCTTTCTTTTTTTTTAAGAAAATTTTATTTGAGCAGCCCTAGCCAGTTTGGCTCAGTGGATAGAGAGTCGGCCTGCTGACTGAAGGATCCCAGGTTCGATTACGATCAAGGGCACGTACCTTGGTCTCAGGCTCCTTCCTGGCCTGGACACAACTAATTGATGTGTTTCTCTCTGTCTTTCCCTCTCTCTTCCACTCTCTCTAAAAATCAGTGGAAAAATATCCTTGGATAAGGATTAAATAATAATAATTTTATTTGAGCAGAAACTGATGACATTTGGTGGGGAGCAAAATCTCAAATACTTCTTCCTCCTCTTCATTTCTTATTGGACTTTGATATGCACAGGTACCCAAACCCCTTTACTTCAGTGACATTGCCTATTGCCTAGGCCCCTGCTGAATTTGGCAGGGAAACCCTAACGTGAAAGACCTGAGGGCCTGCTTCAGGGACAGACAGGAAAGAGAAGCCAAAGGAAAACTGGACCCTTGAGCCTTTGGGCAGGAGGCCCACAGAGTTTGAGATGAAGGTAAAGCTGCGAGGAAATGGCATTGGGCCACTCAGGCTGCTTGACCAAGGCTGGAAAACTCAGACCAGGTGCTGCCTTAGACATTCTGCAGGTCACGGAGGCACTGAGGGCTGGGCCTGAGCAGAGGGATGTACGGAACTTTTCCATGTATACGACGCTATTGTTTTCTTAAATTGTTAGACTGAAAATCGAGGGGGTTCTTATACACGGGAGTCAGCCTAAGAGGGAACCGTGTGGGTGTGTATCTGCCCATACCTTGTCAAACAGGCTTCCTCTGATCACGAGCCTTCTTGTCACTAACGTCAACATTGGATGCCATCATTGGAGATGGAGGTGGGGAGTGTGCAGATGCAACAGGGATGGGAGCATTCTGAGCCCATAAAGATGTCAAAAAATAAAAAGGTAAATACCAGTAAGCGATCGCCATACTCTGGAAAATTCAAACTGAATGTAATCAGCTATGCAAATGAGCGTGGAAACTGAGCTACAGATAGACAATTCGGACCTCCTCCCACTGAGTGTGTGATCAGACAGTGGAGAAAACAGGAAGAACAATTCCTGAAGATGCCAAAAAAAAAAGAAGAAGGCCTTAAGAGGAAAACCAGAAAAATGGGCAAACTTGGAGCAGAGGCTGAAGACTTGGATTATGGAGCAGCACTGAGTGGCTGATGGGTGTCAACCAAGTTTATTCAATGTCAGGCAAGCGTGTTGGCAAGAGAAAAGAACATTGTTGATTTTACAGGAAAGGCAAAATGGTGCTTTAATTTCATGAGGAGAGAAGAGTTGGCCATGAGAACACGAACAAAGTTAGCTCAGAAAATGCCGCCAGTTTATGAGGCTGATCTCACATATATAGACAGTGACTCAGAAGACAGCAGTGATACAACGGAAGTTGAAGAAGTTGCTATGTCTGGAATTGATAGTGATGAAGAAGAGAGCAGTGATGTAACAGAGGCTGAATAAAGAGAGATGCTGCATACTATCATACTACTGGTATGGAAACATTGCCTGCAGTAATTACTAAATAAAAATGCGTCCTGTTTTATGTCTAAAATATTGATTTCTTTTTAAAAAAAATATATATTTTATTGATTTTTTACAGAGAGGAAGAGAGAGGGATAGAGAGTTAGAAACATCAATGAAAGAGAGTCACCGATCAGCTGCCTCTTGCACACCCCCTACTGGGGATATGCCCGCAACCAAGGTACATGCCCTTGACCGGAATCGAACCCGGGACCTTTCAGTCCCCAAGCCGACGCTCTATCCATTGAGCCAAACTGGTCTTGGCTAAAATATTGATTTCTTAATTTTGGGTTGGAAGAGGGGGAGGGGGACATCTTATACTCGGGAAAATATGGTACATTCCAGAACTGAAACCAGAAAAGGACCCCAAGGGATTTCATAAAGGAGTTTGGGGGACTGTGAAGAGCCTGCTTGATGCCATCTGACATTCTGGAGCCCCTGTGGACACAGCATGGGGAGCTCTGCCTGTGATCTCTGCCCTGGCACCTCCAAAACTGAGTAGGGTGAGGGAGCACTTCAATACCCGCTGAAGATTCTAAAACAACTAATGCCTGGCCTGGCCGGTATGGCTCAGTGATTGGGTGTCAACCTAAGAACTGGGGAGTCACGTTCAAATTTTGGGCTCCATCTCTAGTGGGGGACGTGCAGGAGGCAACTGATCAATGATTCTCTCTTATCATTGATGTTTCTCTCTCTCTCCCTCTCCCTCTCTCTTCCTCTCTAAAATGAATAAAAATACTTTTTTTTTTTTAAGTTAAAGTCTTCCCTGACCGGTTTGGCTCAATGGATAAAGCATCGGTCTGCAGACTGAACAGTCCCAGGTTCGATTCCCGTCAAGGGCATGTTCCGTGGTTGCAGGCACATCCCCAGTAGGGGGTGTGCAGGAAGGGAGCTGATTGATGTTTCTCTCCCATCGATGTTTCTAACTCTCTCTCCCTCTCCTCTCTGTAAAAAATAAATAAATAAATATATATATTTTTTTAAAAGTTAACATCTGTTGGTGTGGCTAAACCCTGCCTCTACCTCCATCCATCCTTTTTTGGAAATTCTTATTGGAAAGGATTTATTGTGGAAAGTCTGGAAACATTCTCACTTTCACCACCAGAGGGCGCGCCTCACCCTATGCTAGCTACTAGCCTCTTTGGCGTTTCTTCAACCCAGGAACACGACTTGCTTTATAGACAGACATCTGCAGACATTTTACACTTTAACCAAATGTCTGTGAAGTGTCTTCCCATGCCTCATCTCATTTGATCCTCACAGAAGTCCTGGAGTAGGTAGACAGAAGACTTGGTAGAATCCTATTTTCTTTTCATTAGCCAGAAAATGGAAACTTAGAAATTAAAAAACTTGACCCGACTGAAAAGAAATGGTGGACCTTGAAAATGACTTCAAGTTTTCTCACATGAAGAATATAGTCAAACACTGCTACAGATAAATATTTTACTCTTTGTTCTCCCTGTGTAATCTACAATAATAATGTGCTTTGTGTTGATATTTACTGCTGTGTTTCTGACCTGAAAGAGAAGTTGGGGTGCTTCACTAGGCTGGAAAAAGTTTAGCTACAACAGAAAGCAGGTCTAATTAAGCAAGTTTATCCTACATTTATAAAAGGCTAAGTTGACTCATGCATGCACAATGCATATAAAGCTCTTGCTGGTGCCAATCGCACACGTGTGTTTCAATCTGCCATTGTCAATCATCAATTTAGTTGACACTTCTATTATAAAGAAAGGGCAAATAGTGATATTGAAATATTTCTTCTAATTTCCTTTTAATGTGCACAAATCCATGCACCGGGCCACTAGTATGTTATACTCATGGATCAGCTGTTGATTCTTCCTAAACTGATCTACAAGTTTAACATCATTCCAGTCAAAATCTCAGTGGGCTATTTTTTGGGGTGGAACAAACTGACTCTAAGATTTATGTGGAAATACAAAGGCTCTACCATGGCCAAAGTAACACTTGGTCCTGCTACTTACTATCAGTGCATCCTCCAGTAAATTACTCAATGCAACTGTGCCTCAGTGTCCCAATCTGTAAACTGGTGGTAATAATATACCTTCTTGGAGAGTTGTGAGGATTGCATGAATTAAGATATGTGAAGTACTTAGAATAATGTCTGGCACAAGCAAAATATGATATAAAGGTTTATATTGTTATTAGAGAATTGTATGAGATTAAAAAATATCTTTATAAAATGTGCAGGATATACATATTATATTATAGTGACTAAGAAACTGGGGTCTGAAATCCAAACTGTACTTGTGTCACAAAACTTATTGTATCACTAGTAAGCTCTACCATAGGAGAGTTATTTAATCTTTAAGATAAGCTTTTTTCATCTGCAAAATGGGGATAATAATTGTACTTACCAAATGCTTACTCAGTATTCTAAGGACTTAATATAATTATCTCCTTTAATTACATTTATGACTATTGGAACTAAGTATTATTATTAATAAACTCATTTTATACCTGAGAGAACTGAATCACAGAAGGTTAAATGACCAGCTAGGGAAGAATAAGCTAATATGTGACAATGATGGGATTCTAATCCAGGTAATTTTAAGTCCATGACCCATAATGTTGATCATCATATTATACTGTCACCAAAGAGAATGGCAACATAGTATCCACCTCATAGTATTGTAAAAGAAATAAAATAAAATAAAATAAAATAAAATAAAATAAAATGTATGTGGAAATGCTAAGAACCTAGAATGGGTAAAGTAACACTGAAAAAGTACAAAGTTGAAGGACTTAATACCACCTGATTCAAGACTTTTTATAAAGCTAGAGAAATAAAAGCAATGTGTTACCAGTGCAAATATATAAAATATACATATAAATCAGTGGCACAAGAAATAAGCCTGCATACACATGCTCAGTTGACCCTTTACAAAGCTGTAAAGGCATTCACTGGAGAAAGGATAGCTTTTCAATTCTTTAAAAAGGCCTGTGAAACCGAATAGAACATTTAGGGATAGATGTACATATATATGACCAATTGATTTTCAACAAAAGTGAAAAGGCAATTCAGTGGAGAAAGAAAGAATAGTCTTCAACAAATAGTGCTGAAAGCATATGACATCCTTATGTAAACAAAACAACCTAAAATGGAAATAAAACAAAGCCAGAATACTCAAAATGAACCATAAAACTAAATGTATAAATTTAACTATAAAACACTTAGAAGAAAACATAGGAGAAAATCTTCATGACGTTATGGTTAGCAAAAATTTCTTAGATGCTACATCAAAAGTACTACCAAGCCCTAACTGGTTTGGCTCAGTGGATAGAGCATCAGCCTGTGGACTGAAGGGTCCCAGGTTCGATTCTGGTCAAGGGCATTTACCTTGGTGTGGTCAACCAAGTGGGGACGGTGCAGGAGGGAGCTGATCGATGTCTCTAACTCTCTATTTCTCTCTGTAAAAAAAAAAAAAAAAAAAAAAAAAAAAAAAAAATCAATAAAATATATATTTTTAAAAAGTACTACCCATAAAAAATCAATAAATTGAATTTCATCAAAATTAGAAACATCTCTTCAAAAGACTGCTAAGAGAATGAGAAGACAAGCCACAGACTGGAAGACACTATTTGAAAAATCATAGATCTTAATAAAGAGTCGCATACAGATTTTAATGGACACGAAACATTTAATGATAAGGAAACACACAATCCAATTAAAAAAAAAAAAAAGGAAAGTGTATGGACACTTCACCAAAGAAGATATACAAATGGCAGATGAGCACATGAAAACATCCTCAACGTCATTAGTGACTACAGAAATGCACATTCATACCTCAGTGAGTTATCTATACTCCTGTTAAAACGGCTAAAATTAAAACGACTGCCCATCCGAGAGCTGGTGAGGATGCAGAGGAGCGGGGATTCTTTGGCATCTGTGTAGGCAACTAGATTTAATAAAGGAAGAGAACAAGGGGGAACCAGGCTTTATTGTTTCATCGGAAAGGTACAGCTTTCTCCCAAAGGAAACACCCTTTTCCCAAAGGTCCCTGGGGGAAGGGATCGAGCAATAAAAGGCACATGTAGGTAGGTAGGCACGTGTGCAATAGCAGCCAAAATAGCAAACATAGAGGCCTGTCAGTCTAGCCTGGGAAAAGAATCAATTGGTCAGGGGGGCAGACCCATCAAGAGTCCGGGAAAGCTTGGGAAGTTGGTTGGTTGTTTTGAAAAGGCTCCTGGTCCTTCCCAAGCCCGTGAGATAACATAATCCCAGGGGTCAGAGCTCTCTTTTGCTGGGTGACCAGTGCTCATTCCATTCGTTTGCTCGGTCTCTCTCCGTAATAACCATGAGGCCCTAGGCCTAGCAGCCACTGGGACAACATCCATGCAGACTCCAAATGCAGGCTCCACGCTGGAGCCTGGATACAGCAGCTCAGCAAGAGATTATAGCCAGGAACACAAGCTAAGCTAGCTGGATGGTTGGAAAGACTGGCCTGGACTAGCCTTGGCATGGGGCAGAATCTGTGGACATCGGCCTTATTTCTGGCCCTGACTTTCCTGGGACAGACAGAGATGGGACATTGGGAACCCAGGAGAGGCATTCCTTTGATTTGGCTGCCTTCTATTTTCACCCAAATAAATCATACCACCTTGTGGAACCCTTGAGGGACCCTGTAAATGTTTTTTCTTGAAACACTGCATGGACCCAACTTCTACCCGTATCACTGGTGGGAATGGAAAAGGGAGCAACTGTGGTAGGCAGTTAGATAGATGTAAAGCAGAGCAAAGACCTTGGGCTAGGTACAGAAGGTCATCAGGTGGGAGGACAATTGTAGGGTGGGACTTCGCCCTCAGGGTGACTTTTCCTCCCTTAACATATCTGCTAGTCCTGAGGTTTGGAATCCCCTGACCTTCCCTCCCTGGGGATAGCATCTAGGCCTCAGTTGCACTTCAGCTCCAAGCCTAAAAAAACAACAAAGCCAGCCACCGCTGACCTCAGGCCCAGCTGCGTGGAATGATGACCCTCCTGCCCTGGTGCTGGCCAATCAATCAGTGGACACCACAACCTGAGGACACACCTGGAAAGCTCCTGGATAGTTTATTGAGATCTTCCCCTGGGACCTCCCCTAAAATCTCCACCCTTAAACCTCTTTGGAAGAAGGACTCAGAGTCTCTCCCCCACCTTTTCTTTCTCCCTCCCCGAGTCCAACTTCCCAGGCGCATTACCATTACCATTCTTCCTCACTTGCAAGCTCAAGGGCCCTTCCTTCAACTCTATAACTTAACTTGTTTTCTAAGCCCATTTCCTCTAAGAATTACTTCTTCTACCTCTGTGATGTACCAAACAAATGTTCTCTTACAATTTGGGTCTTGGCTCTGAATTCTTTCCCGGCCAGAACCCAAGCACCGAAGTTGCTGAACCCAGGCCTAGTCCGATCTCATGGGTCTAACATTCAGGGCTGTTCCTACAACATAACCACTTGAAAAAGAGCTGGTAGTTTCTAAAAAAAAATATTAAACATGCACTTTATGGCCACCCATTAACCCCTAGCATTCATCCAAGGGGAATTAATGCAACAAAGACTTGTATACAAATGCTCAGAGCTGTTTTATTTGAAATTCAAAAGTTGGGAACAAAATAAATGTTCATCAACAGGTAAATCTATAAACAAATTGTAAATACTCAAACAATGGAAAGTATTAAACTCAGCGATAAAAACAAACGGACTCCTCATACACGCAACAGCAGGGATGGATCAGAATAATGGTGCAGAGTGATAGAAGTCAGGCAAAAAGGAGTCTGTACTGTACGATTCCACTTACACTTAAAACCTCTCAAAGTGAAAACTAATCTAACGTGACATAAAGCACATCGGAGTGCACTGGGGTTAGGGGTGAGGTTAAGGGTGAGGTGACAAAGGGCACACATGAAGAGACTTTTGGAGTTAATGGATATGTACATTATTTTGATTGTGATGCTGGTTTCTGGAAATACATACATATATATAATATGACAAAAGGGGCCACAGGCTGACCTGACAAGCAGCTCATGGAAGGCCTGCATGGCAGTCTTACAAACTCAAAGACACAAAGGATAGTCTGAAATTAAACTTTAACTAAAAGCAGTTACGGTGGGTAGTCACCTCCTAAGCCGGGACCTTCCCTGACAAGTGATAGATCCTCCCTTCCTCCAACTGATGGACGACAATGACGTGTAAACTCCACCTGCAGCCGGACATTCCTGAGCACTGAACCAATCAGCACCTGCCAAATACCCTAACCCCACTCCCACCCCCCATTCCTAAGTCCCTAGGTCCCTAATCATAGGCCTTACATGAAACCACCAATCAGCGTGTGCTGAGGCCCTAAGACCCGTCCCCTCTATATCCTCCCCTTAAAAGGTGGTGCACCTCAGCCCTCGCTCTCTTCCTCTCTTTCTTGGGAAGGCAGCGGCAGTGGTGCTTTTCTCTTCAATAAAGCCTGTGTCTTGGCATCCCGGTCTCCGGCAAACTCTTTCATCTATCAACAAGGTCAACCTTTATTTATTTATTTCCCCCACCAGGATTTTCTTTTTTTAATGCGCAAAGTAAAATATATTCAGAAATCTTAGCATTCACCTTAGCATTTGATTCTGTATTTTTAGAGCTTGTGTTTTCCACCCTTACATAATACACAATTGACTTCACAATTTAAAAAAGGCAGAGCCCAATCATGCGGCTAGAACACCACAAGGGACCTTGAGAGGTCAGTCGGATCATAGCTTGGTGCTCATTCAGAATGGCATCTAAAGCCAAATAGCTTTCCTATTTTTTTTTAAATTTTTATTGTTCATATTATTATAAATGTTCCTTCCCACCCCCTCCATTGCTCTCCTCCACCAGTTCCCACCCCACCCTCTGCCCTTCCCCCCCCCATTGTCCTCATCCATAGGTGCACAGTTTATGTTCAGTCTCTTCCCACATCCCCCTCTCCCCTTTTCCCCAAGAATCATCAGTTCACTCCCCTTCCATACCTCTGATTCTATTACTGTATATTCAACAGTTAATATTGTTCATCAGATTTTTTTTTTAATTTCCTTGGTTTTTAGATTCACTTGTTGATAGTTACGTATTTGTTGTTCATATTTTTTATCTTTATTTACTTTCTCTTCTGAAAGAACCCCCTTCAGCAATTCATATAATTCTGGTTTGGTGGTGATGAACTCCTTTAGCTTTTTTTTTTTTTTTTTATTAGTGAAACTCTTTATCTGACCTTCGATTCTGAGTGATAGCTTTGCTGGATAGATTATCTTTGGCTGTAGGTTCTTACTATTCATCACCTTGAATATTTCTTGCCATTCCATTGTCTGGCCTGCATGGTTTCTGTTGAGAAATCAGCTGACAATCGTATAGGTGCTCCTTTATAGGTAACTACCTTCTTTGCTCTTGCTGTTTTTAATATTCTCTCTTTGTCTTTTTGCTTTTGGAATTTTAATTGATTTGTCTTGGTGTGGTCCTCTTTGGATTCCTTTTGTTTGAAGTTCTGTGCACTTCCTGGACTTGTAAATCTAATTCTTTCACCAGGTGGGGGAAGTTTTCTGTCACTATTTCTTTCAGTATGTTTTCGATATCTTGCTCTCTCTCATCTTCTGGGACCCCCATAATTCTGATGTTGGTTCGCTTGAAGTTGTCCCAGAGGTTTCTTACATTATCTTCAATTTTCTGGATTCTCTTGCCTTCTTGCTTCTGTGGAGGAGTGTCTTCTGGCTCTTTATGTTCCAAATCTTTGACTTGATTCTTGCGATCTTCCATTCTGTTTTTAGGACTCTGTATAATATTTTTCATTTCAGACAATGTATTCTTTATTTCTTGTTGATCCCTTATTAATTCTAGTTGATCCCTTTTCATATCCTCATAGGTCTTATCGATCTTTTCTAGGAAATTCTTGAAAAACCTTATAAGCGTAGATTTGAACTCTATATCCAGTCGCTTTTTGTCCTCCATTTCTTTCGTTTGAGATCTATTTCGTCTTGGCATTTTCACAGCTTCCCTGATCGGGCGGGGTTTCAGGGTGGAGCCTACAGCTTTGGCTTCCATCAGCCCTGCCCTATGTGGCTCCTGAGTCTCAGGGTCCTTCAGTACTCGTTGCAAGTGCCTCTGAGAGAAAGGTGCCCTCGATTTTCGCCTGCTACCAAACAGTCTAGTCTCTCCCCCAATAAGCCCGGTATTGGGGTTCAGTTCAGTTGGAAGTGGAGTTGGAGGTGGCGTTCAGAGCAGTCTGGAGCCCCTGTCTCCTTCCCGCCAGGGCAATCCCGCGGCACAGCCAACCGTCCCTTCTCTGCGCGCAATGTGCGCGCTGCTGGGATCTCCTTTCGCCGCTCCCCTGGGTTTCCACCTTATAGCCCGGCTCCCTCTGTTTGAGCCTGGATCCCCGGGGTTTGGCCTAAACTGGGGTTCAGAGCAGTTGGAACTGGGGCTCAACACAGTCGGAGCTTTTATCTCCTTCCCGCCAGGGAATGCCCGCCAGGCACTCAGCCTCCCTCCTCTCCTGTTCCGTCCTCTCCGCGCGCTCCGTGTCTCTGTACCTTAGGCTTTTACAGCTCCTCCGCGCTTCCTTCTGGTTTTCTCCTTGCTTCTCGTTGTAGAATTTCCAGTCAGTCAACTTTCCTGTAGTTCTGGGTAATGTCCATTTTATATTTTAGTTGTATTTTATTGAAATTGTTGTGTGCGGCTACGGCTAGGTGTTTACCTGTGCAGCCATCTTGGATTCTCCCAACAAGGTCAACCTTTAAAAAAAACACTATATATATATATATATATATATATATATATATATATATATATATATATATAGGGATCAACAAGAAATATATATATTGATATACTACCTACTGCATGCCCTATTGGGGATTGAGCCTGCAACCCAGGCATGTGCCCTTGACTGGAATTGAACCTAGGAGCCTTCAATCCACAGGTTGTGCCCCAGGGGCTCCAGAAAAAAGGGAAGTTACAAATTACCCAGACGTATCTCACAGATATGTTATCTTAGAGGAAAAAAGGCAAATGGGCTCAGGAAAGATCTAAGTTGATCTTTGTCAGGGAAAGTATGGGCCTAGGACATGATTGCCCACTATAACCTGTTTGTAGTTAATTTTCAGACCATCTTTCGTGATTATTTTAGGTCTCTGAGTTTGCAAGACTGCCAACGCAGGCCTCCCCTGAGCTTGCCAGGTTAGCATGTGGCTCCTTATGTCCACACCTGCCTCCAGGACAGTATAGAAACCTAATCAATCAAATCTGGGGCAAGGAAGGCTTTTGGGGCTTGAAAACAACAACAACAACAAAAACACCCTGCATGTCCACTTTCTGGTTCCTCCCTTGTGAATGGTGCTGACGGCAGCTGGCTGTTAACTGCAGGTCACAGAGTCACTCACTCAGCTGAAGCCACCGGACAGGAAGGGGCTGGAGATCCCACCCCAACCCCCACCCTGGCTTCTCGGGCAGGAAGCGGCCTGAGCACTCTTCCTGCTGATATCCCAGGCTGTCCTTCCCCTGCCCGAGCCAGGCACTGATTTCTCTCTAAAGGCAAGGTTCTCCTTGGTCTGACCTCCATCTTTCCAGGTTTAATGGAAGCCACGCATTTTTATTTCTGCTTTGTGACCTGCTTACAGGAGCCTGAAGTCAATGCCGGTCTTTCTCTCCCACTTCTTCACTGTCTCTCGTCCCATCGCGGTTGACTCCCGAAACGCCCAACACCACAGCTGCCACTGTGCCCTGATTAGTGGATGACCCCATCAGGTGACAGAATCTAAATATAACTTGGCTGTCAGCCTGGCTGGCTGACTTTCTGTGTGTGCTCAGGGCAAGAGATCAGGACTTGTGCCTTCCCCAAGCTTGCAGGCCCAGAGCCTAGCTTCAGGGTGGCACTCAGGGCACCCGCTTACAATATGATGATGGAGAGAAAGAGAAGGTGCGTGTGGAAGGAGACAGCATGGTCCAAAGGAAGATGGGCAATCTTCAAAGAGCCTTGGCTTGGGCGGGATATTCAGGTACCAGTTCACTATTAGGATGTCAATCAAAGGCTCTTTGCCGAATCCCCATGGGGAAAGATGAACCTTACAGAGAAATCCATCCCTTGGGGATGTGTAGTCACTCTGCAAGGCTCTTAACCATGCCTCAGACGTTGGGTTTGGCCTTCATCTTTCTCTGGACTTTCTATATTGGATGGCTGGGTGGGTACATGGCATAGAAACATTCTTGGGGCTTGCTCACTTGGCCTAGTGAGAGCAGATCTGAGGAAATGGGGTTCTTCCATGGAGTCGCAAGAACAGCATTTCCCGGAAGGATGAGGTATACTGGTGAGATTTATAGAAGTAGCTGGGCCGGTGTTGCTCTGTGGTTGACCATCGACCCATGAACCAGGAGGTCACTGTTTGATTCCCGGTCAGGGCACATGCCCGGGGTTGAGGGCATGTTCTCCATGTGGGGGGTGGAGTGTGTGTGTGTGTACAGGAGGCAGCTGATCAATGATTCTTTCTCATCATTGATGTTTCTTTCTCTCCCTCTCCCCTCCTTTCTCTGAAATCAATAAAAACGTATTTTAAAAATGTTTATTGAAGTAAAAACCAAGGACTATCTTCATATGGCTGGTCTTTCATCCGAGACAGGTGGCTTAGCTCTGTCTTGCTGTGGAATAATACAGCCTTGTCTTCACCAAGCCCCGAAGAGCCAGATTTCAGAGATACTGTGCCATTACCTGGCATCGGCAGGGCACCTGAAGCCGCCCTGGTTGAGTTTAGTCCATGGCAAAGCTTAGTCCAGCTCAGCCTGTGCCCATCTGGCTGACTCAGTCGCTGTTCGGGTCAGCGCTGCGCTGCTGCCCCCAGGCAGGCACTGAGAGCTGCACTTGGGGCAGGGCTGCTGCAGAGAGAACAGAGCAGGAGAAGGAATGGGCAAAGGATGCTACCCAACCTGGCCTTCGTTAAGCTTTGATTATGTTACCTCAGGCTTTCAAATGAGTCAATCTCTTTCCTCGCTCTGCATGGGCTCTTGTTGGGTCCTCCCCCTATCCAATCCCTTTCCTAGATCTCCTAGGCTCTGGGTTTCTGATCCAATCCAAACCTTTTTTCCCTAGGCTAGGCATGCCCCTTCATGGGCTCATCTTGGATCCGACAGAGTATGCCCCTGAGATGAGCACGTTCCTCTTGATGGCTCTAACTCTCCCTCAGTGATTCTGGCTACTGACCGCGTTGTCCCCCGGGGAGCCCGCTTGGGATGGGGGAGAGAGGTTCAGTATCCCCAGGTGGAGGATGTGGTGGGTCCCTGGGGAGCAGTGAATGTTATAGCTTCCTAGTAAACCAGGCTTAATGTCTCGGCTCAGCTCCCTAGTGTATTAGGCTTAATGTCTGGTTTCACTTGCTCCCTTCCTTTTATTAATGCTGCACTAACTAGTTACCTACACGAACAGTGCTCAGAGAGTTTCCTCCTGACTGCCACACCGTTATTCCGCAGGGCACAGCATGGCAGTCACACGGCCCTGGCGCAGAAGGAAGCCTGGGGAAGGAAGCCAGCCCAGGGAAGAGACTGCACCTGCTCACATATGCGCACTTGTCCTTCTGGCCTCTCCATGTGGAATGTTCTTCCTGCCTTCACCTGGCTGACTTCTACTCACCTCATAAACCTGAGCCCGAATTTAGTCAAGTGGTGGGATACAACACAGATTTATAAAGGCTAGAAGCCATACAGAAAACAGTACCAACTTAACTTTATATATCAGACCCCCAAACTTCTATATTAAGGTGGACATTGCAAATTAGAAGATGAGCAGGAGGCTGTGAGAAAATGTAACAAAGCATTATTATCTCTAATGCTTCGAGGGCTCCTGTAAATAAGTAAGTAAATAACTAAATAACTAAATAAATAGACAGATAAATAATTATAGAAACACATGCAGAAAGGATAACAAACTATGACACATCCATACAATGGAAGATTGCTCAGTGATTAAAAAAGAAAAACAGATAAAAGGATATGAACAGGCAATTCAAGACTAAAATTACAAAAATACAATATTAAAGACTAAAAATAAAATGGGCAATTAACTTATTAATAAACCAGAAATAAAAAATGCAAATAAAATTTCATAACATCTTTCATCTATCATATTGCCAACAATGTAAAGAATTGGTAACATATAGTGTTGATGGAGGTGTGAGGAAATGGGTACTTTTATACTTGATTGGTGGGAATGTAAATTGGCAAAGTCTTTTTGGAGGGAAAAACTGACAGTTTATTCTAAAAGCACCATCACTTTTTAAGTACACCCCACTTTTATCTGGATCAAGTTTACTGACTCTCACTGGCCAGAGCTCTACCTAGGAAGCTACTGTGCATTACTGCAGCATAGGCTTTAATGAGAAACAAGCCAAATATTAATCAACGGGGTAATGGACAGTAAAAATTATGGCACATTTATAAACTAATACTATAAAAATGAATTAGACTCAGAAGTACTGAAATGACAAAATGTGCATCATATATGTTAAATTTATTTAAAAGTGTTTTTGCTAAATTGTGTGTAAAACATGTTCCCATTTCTCTGGGAAATATGGTTTTAGAATATTCTTACATCCTTAGTCATTCATTTCTTTAATATTTGGATCTTTTCCCAAAGTAAACATCTTGTATGGAAAAGTTTTTTGTGTGTTTTTTACAAAACTTCAGGGTTTTGTGTTTTTTTTTTTGTTTTTATTGTTTTTTAAAAAACTCAATTAAAAACTTTTACTCTTATTATTGAATTTAATAGGAGATCTGACCTCATTGGCCAAGTAATTTACTTTATATAATATAGAAAAATATCATTGCAACCTTCTAGAAACTTACATTAGAACAAAAACCAAACTCACAGATGCAGCAGCTGTGGAAAACCCAGGAAGGAGTTTGGACGTGGCTGCCACAAAAATCTGAGTAGACGTGGCAGTCACCAATTAGCAGCTGTGCGACTGACTTCAGGCTCAATCTCTTCGAGGCTCCATTCCTCATTTGCCAAATGATAATTAACAACTGCACAACAAAACGAATACGGGAGGCCTGAGAAGCGAAGGAGGGCAGAGGGAAGAATGTGGAGCGAAGATGAGTAACAGGAGAAGTTGGATTTATATGCACACATGTCAGATGCTACCCGCTTTACCTTCTTTCGAAGTCCACAGTTGCAGCTACGCTGGGACCTGATTTACACTGGTCACTGAAGAAACCCAGTCTCACGATTGAAACAAGACAATCATCTCACGCCTATCAGCTAATAATCTGAGGGTTCTAGCCAATGCAACGAGACAAAAAAAGAAACAAAACTTACAATTGCTAGAAATGTAGATTCGAAATTATAAGACTCAAAACTAAAACTCCAGCCTTAGTTAAAATCAAAAGAAACTATAGGTGCCCGGCCAGTGTTGGTCAGTGGTTGATCACTGGCCCATGAACCAGGAAGCCATGGCTCAATTCCTGGTCAGGGCACATGCCCAGGTTTCGGGCCTCGACCCACAGTAGGGAACGTGAAGGAGTCAGCAGACTTGGTATTTCTCTCTCATTCATGTTTCTATCTCTCTATCCCTCTCACTTCCTCTCTCTAAAATTAATAAAAAATAAATTTTTTAAAAGGAAACTAGTGAATGGATGCAAAACATTGGGGATGAGGGCATATATGGGAGGGGTAATGGTAAGATAGTATGTACACATATAATAACTTAATAAAAGAGAGGGGAGAAAAAAAAGCAACTAGTGGTCACAAGGATGTTTTATGAGAAGCCTGGAAGGAAATATGTTTCTTTCTTTTTTTTTTTTTTTTTTTTAGTATATTTTATTGATTTTTTACAGAGAGGAAGGGAGAGAGATAGAGCTAGAAACGTCGATGAGGGAGAAACATCGACCAGCTGCCTCTTGCACACCCCCTACTGGGGATGTGCCCGAAACCCAGGTACATGCCCTTGACCGGAATCGAACCTGGGACCTTTCAGTCCGCAGACAGACGCTCTACCACTGAGCCAAACCGGTTTCGGCGGAAATATGTTTCTTGCCAAAATGGTTTGAGAATGCAAGTGTTGTGCTGGCTATTGCCATGTGAGCAAGGGAAGGATGGAACCGTTTGTGCTGTTGGAGACCAGCCAGGTGTCACCAAAGATCTAATTTATGATTAAGCTATACATGCTCGCTTCCTTGTCCTCCAATACCAGTGAACACATCGGGTTCCTCTCGATGTGTTTACTGGCATCGGAGGAGAAGGAACTAAAGAGGTTCCACGAGATAGTCATCTGTTAAGAGTACAGAGGTTTTTTGTTTGTATGTAATCTCACAGGAATGTAAGCTTTAACCACAAGGCCCGGGATAACCATCAATAAAATGTATTTATTAGGATAGATTGCATTTGTTCCCTTAGACCGCAAGCTATGCTTGAGATAGGGGGTTGAATTTGCTCACTTAATCTGTAAATGAACTCCAGGGTTTTATGGTAATGTACCATTGAATAAATGACGTTATTTGCATCTCCTAGGCATTGGTTGCCTCTAAGAATTGCTGGAAGAGCTGGGTTTGAGGTTCTGTGGCGAGAACCACGGCCAATATTATGACACAGAACCAGTCCGGTGAGGACACCTATGCTGCCGTCCCAGAGGGATGGATGCTGAGGTGACATTGCCGATGAATGACTGGGAACAGGAGGCTACCACTGGCATTGTTGCCACCGCTGATACCAGAAATCGGATGTTCTTGTCGCCATATCCCTTACTGTTAGTGAGGATGGTCCACTGTGTATTTCTTAGCTCCTGACCATGTATTTGACTGTCTGCATCTAGGTCATGCGCTCAGTTCTAGCCGCAAAGGATACTGGGAACGTAAGTAGTTGACAGTTTCAGCTTCTATGGTGGGAAGAGGGTTATGCCATTCACCAAGACTGGAAAGATGGGAAAAGGGGTTCCAAATATAGGAAAGATGGAATTCCAATACCTAGGAAAGAGGTTCACATTCTGAACAGCCAATAAAAATTACAGAAGTCCATTATAACTGGCTAGCCCCAACTAGCCGAAACCGGTTTGGCTCAATGGATAGAGCGTCAGCTTGGGGACTGAAGGGTCCCGGGTTCGATTCCGGTCAAGGGCATGTACCTTGGTTGCGGGCATATCCCCAGTGGGGGGTGTGCAAGAGGTGGCTGATCGATGACTCTCTCTCATTGATGTTTCTAACTCTCTATCTCTCTCCCTTCCTCTCTGTACAAAATCAATAAAATATATTTAAAAAAATTAAAAATAACTGGCTAACCCCAACTATCCTTTTACTCAGCGCCTGTGCCCAAACAAATGAATGTTGTAAGAGAAAATTGCTCACCATGCCGATTGAGCTCACTCTCACTTTATGGCCACAATTTAAAACCAGCTGGCAGCACAGCCAGACTATCCTCCTTTGCTTTCTTAGCAAATTCATTTTCCTCTTTTATGAAACACTATTTCTCTCTCCTCAGATCTTCAATATCTCTCCCTCCGCCTCACGGTGTCTTTATTTAGTGACCCCTGGAGAAAACCAATGCAACCCTTCCACATGGATCCATTCCCTCTCACGTACTGCAATCTCCCTTCTTTTACTTTCTACTGGCTCATTCCCACTGGCATGCAAGCACATATTCAGATAACTCATCTTCAAAATGTAAACAAGTCCATTCTTTGTCCTCTTTCCTAAAAAAAAACAACCCACCTTATTATTAGATTTGTCCCTTCTTGCCGTCACTCTTCCTCATCTCCAACTTTTTAATCAATAGCTTCAATCAGGCTCCTGTCCTCACCATTTTGTCAAGGTGGCCCATGTGCTACTTCTTGCCAAAGCCAATGTTTGTTTGTTTGATTTTCTGTTGGTCTGTTATTGAACTTCTCAGTGTTGAACACTCTGTCCTTTATGAAACAGTTTTGTTGTTGTTGTTTTTTCTTGAGCTTTCTCCTGATTTTTCTCCTCCTTATCAACCTCTTGTGCTTCCTCAGGACTCTGTCATTAATAGTCTTCTGTTCTTTATCTATTTTCTTTCCCTCAGTGATTTCTAGGCTGTCCTAATATTTTTCTCCATGAATTTTATCATATTTCCCCACAACTTTTTTTTAAATAATTAAAAAAATATTTTATTGATATTTTACAAAAAGGAAAAGAGAGGAATAGAGAGTTAGAAACATCGATGAGAGAGAATCATCGACCAGCTGCCTCTTGCACACCCCCTACCAGGGATGTGCTCGCAACCAAGGTACATGCCCTTGACCGGAATCGAACCTGGGACTTTTCAGTCTGCAGGCCGATGTTCTATCCACTGAGCCAAACCGGTTTTGGCTCCCCTCAACTACTTATTCTGAAAAAATTCTTCCATGAAATGTATCAATTGGTAAATTTAGCCAACATTTATGTGCCATATCTCTCCACCTCATCTCTCACAGATCCCTACAAACTTAATTTTTTGTTGAATCATTTGGAAGCAAGTTTCAATCAACATGACACTTCTCCTTTAAATATCTTAGCATGTATCTCCCAAAATTGGAATAAAGATTTCATTAGTAATCTAAGAAAATGAACAACACATTAATATACTCTAATACATAGTACATATTCAAATTTCTCTTAGTCTCTGAAATATTATTTTTATAAAAGTTTTTTTCTTATAATATAGGTCTAGTTAGCTTACTAGATTAGATTATTAGCTAAAATAGTAGCTAAAAATATTAATATGTCCATAATTCTGATTTCTCATTTTGTTGTTTTGCATTGGCATTGTTGTTATTTAATAGCCAGAGTTTTGCTCTTAACATTCAAGTTTTGAAAATAACATGTATGTGGTTTAGCTTTTGCATTGGCAATGTTTGCAATTGTTTTTAATTTTAGAGCCCTATTATTGATGTTTAAATTTTATTTTAATTAATAAAAAAGGGTGAGATGTGAAAAAAAATAATGCTACAGTTGGGAGACATCTGTAATACTGTCAACAATCAAATTAAATTTTTAAAAATGCCACAGTTAATAACCTTGTGCATTTGTTGTTTCATTTTTTGCAGATATATCCTCAAGTTTAACTCCCATAAAAGAGATTACTGTACATGAATATATAATTTTATTAAATATTACAAAATTTCCCTCCACAGTATTTGCTCTATCTTGTGCTTCCAACAGTAATATAAGGAAGCACTTATTTTCCTCACAGCCTCACTAATACAGTAGGTTGTCAACCGTTTGGATTTTTGTCAATAGGTGAGAAACAATATCTCAGTGTAGTTTGAATTTGAATTCTATTTTGAGTGAGGTTGAGAATCTTTTGATATGTTTAAAGAACTTTTGATGCCTTTTAAAATGAGCTTCCATGTCCTTTGCCCATTTTTCAATCAGGTTTTTGTTCTTGTTTCTCTAGATTTTTACAGAGTTCTTCATATATTCTAAATGTCGACTGTAAGTATCATCTACATTTGTGACTCCTAAACCTCATGCCAATATCTGAGCTCCAAATTTGTATATCCAATTATCTGCTTGACACTTTCACTTATATACCTAATAGGCTCTTAGATCTGCTGTGCCAAAAACAGAACTCTTTTATTTTTCCCCTCAGCAAATGCTCATCTCAAAAAATTATAACCCAAACACCAGACCATTTTTTTGTATCTTTGCTGGTATAACCCTGGACCAAGTAACCATCATTTATCTCCCTGACTATAGCAGCACCTCCTAATTGGCTATAAAAAGGAAAAAACCTTTACTAATTTGGTTATTGTAAATAATGTTGCAATGAACATAGAAATACATCATGATCTTTTTTAAATTTATTTTTTATTTTATTTTATTTTATTGATTTTTTTATAGAGAGGAAGAGAGAGGGATAGTCAGAAACATCGATGAGAGAGAATCATCGATCAGCTGTCTCTTACACACCCCCTACTGGGAATGTGCCTGCAACCAAGTACATGCTCTTGACCGGAATCCAACCCCGGACCTTTCAGTTCGCAGGCAGACGCTCTATCCACTGAGCCAAACCGGTTTCAGCATGATCTTTTTTTTTTTTTTTTTTACATCATGATCTTTGATCAAGTAATTCCAAATGTGTAGGTAAGTCTCCTGGGAAACTACTCATATAAATGCCTAAAGGAGTATGCACATGCCTTGACACTTTGTTTGTAAATCATGAAAATTTGTAATTAACCTAACCATTTACCCAAGTGGAAAACCATGTAGGAGTTGAAAAGAATAAAGTAGAGCCGAAACCAGTTTGTCTCAGTGGATAGAGCGTCGGCCTGCTGACTGAAGGATCCCAAGTTCAGTTCCAATCAACGGCATGTACCTTGGTTGCTGGGGGTTAATAGCAGTAATGGTTAAAACTATGGTCTCTAATCCAATGAGAAGTGAAAGGCAGTTGGATGATGATCAAGTAGAATTGAATCACACAGATTTAATCTGCAGACTGTAGATCTTATCACTACCAAGGATTCCTTATTATTTGCTCTATATACTCCTAGTGATATTCATTTGTTCATCCAGCAATTCATTCATTCAGTAACTACTTATTGAGCACCTGTTATGTAGGCACTAGACATACCTTAGAAATAAATGACGGTTTGTCTCTATGTTCTGGGAATTGACGTCTTTCCCCAGTGGAAGAAACAGACACACAGCTAATTGCCAACAAATGTGCCTGAGAGTTACACATATGGACACTGAACCCAGACAGTCTGGGTGTGATTCCATTGCTATCACTCACTAGCTCTGTGACCTTGGATGAGTTATTTAACCTCTCTGGTCAGATCTAAGAAATGGATTGATAATAGTCCCCCCTCCTACCATATCCCCATCATAAGGTTCTTCAGAGGATTAAACAAATCAATACAAGAGTAAAACACTTTGTCCAGTGTCTGACACATGGCATATACTAGTAAATACACAGTGATTTAAATATATATATATATATATATATATATATATATATATATATATATATTTATTGAGTTTTTACAGAGAGGAAGAGAGAGGGATAGAAAGCTAGAAACATCAATGAGAGAGAAACATCAATCAGCTGCCTCTTGCACACCCCCTACTGGGGATGTGCCCGCAACCAAGGTACATGCCCTTGACCAGAATTGAACCTGGGACCCCTCAGTCTTCAGGCCTATGCTCTATCCACTGAGCCAAACCGATTTTGTCATACACAGTGATTTTTATTTACAGGCAGTTATTCCACTGTGTGGTTGATAGTATACAAAAGGGGGATTTTGAGAGAAGGGGGCACTCACCACTTATAAAGATGCTTGTCTGTCTAGCAAACTATATATCTAAGATCCTCTTTGTTTTATTAATCAACAGCTAATACAGAACTGGAATAAGAACTTCTAATCGGCATGAGATAAGCAACTCGATAAAAATTCTTCCAAAACAAAGAAACTTGACATTTTAGTCTTGGGACCTTATCTAGTGTAAATGGGCAGTTCTGTTAGGCTTTGGGAATAGTGGGAATTTTTCTAGGAATAGCTTCACAGACTGACTTCTACTGTGCAGGAATACTTCTTCCTTATGATGGAGACTTCCGATCTAGGAAAAAAGCATGGAAAGAAGAGAAGGTGAGGAAGAAGCAGACATTTATAAAGCAATTACTACTGTGTGTTAGGGGCTGGGCTCTTTATTCCTTTAGTCCTCCTGCTGTGCCAGGAGGCTGGCCTATTATCCCCATTTTAGAGGTAAACAGGTGCTCAAAGAAGTTAAAAAATGTGCTCTGAGTCAACAGCTAATCTGTGTCAGAGTTTCTAGGTCTTCTGATTCTGAGCCTGGAGCACTTGTATCTGCACCTGTTGAGCATAGGCCTGCATCAGGGCTCCTCTGCTTTCCTGATCCTGGTGACTGTGTCTGGCTGCACCCCCGGCACTCACCACAGGGCCCGGCACCGAAATTACATCATACAAAGGTGCATAAAGGAAAGTCAGTCAGCAACGCCCTCACATTTTAGCTCCTTGAAACTCTTCTTAGCCACAGGAAGACTGTGGGGCCCAAAGAGGTTAAGTGACTCGCCCAAGGCCACACAGTTAGAACAGAGGCTGGACTTGCATTCACTTCACCATCCGGCCTCCTCTGTCGTCCTCCTTTTTGCTTAAAAAGATATTTTATTGATTTTTTACAGAGAAGGAAGGGAAAGGGATAGAGAGCTACAAACATCGGTGAGAGAGAAACATCGGTCAGCTGCCTCCTGCACGCTCCCCACCTGGGATGTGCCTGCAACCAAGGCACATGCCCTTGACAGGAATCGAACCCAGGACCCTTCAGTCCGCAGACCGACGCTCTATCCACTGAGCCAAACCGGTTTTGGCCGGCCTTCTTTTCATTATTATTATTTTTTTTCTTTGCCTCTGTTCTGGGGCGGAGGACTGAAAGCGGCCCCTCTAAACTACGGGGCCTTCCCCGCGACGTCTCCCCCTTCCCACCCTCCCGCCTCCCTCTCCGGCCCCAGCCCGCCTGCTCCCGCGCGCCCGCAGCCGGCCCGACTGAGTCCCGAGCTGCCCCACCCACCGGCTCCCGTCCGCGAAGCCCCGCCCCCAGGGCGACGTCACGTGCCGCCCCCTCCCCCCGCGCCTGCGCACCGCTTATTTCCCGCTGTCAGGATGAGGAGGCGGAGGTCGGCGCTCCGGTCCGTCTCTGCCCGCGGCTGTGGCGGCGCCGGCGGCTTCAGCCTTAGCGGTTCCTCCCTGGGCGGCGGCGGCGGCGGCTCGGTCGACGCCTCCTCCGCCAGCTGAGCCCGCGGGAGCCCGGGACGCCGCTTCCCCGCCCATCCCCTCCCCGAGGCCCGCCGCCTGGCCATGGCGCAGCCGGGCCCGGCTTCTCAACCTGACGGTGAGGCGCCCACCATGGCAGGCGCGGCCTGCCGGGAGCCGGTGTCGCGGTGGAACCTCCGGGCGGCGGGAAGGGTGCGCGCAGGCCTGGGGGGCGGGGGGAGGGGTTTGACCCCGCAGGGCAGAGGCGGCGGCGCGCGGGTTCGGGCGCGGGCTGCGCGCGAAGGCGGCGCGGGGGACCGGGAGGCCGGGGGGGGGGGGGGGGGGGGCCGGGGCGGCCGCGGCTGGGGAGGGGGCGGGAGGCGCCCGCGGCGGCCGCGCCGGCGGAAGGCGGAGGGAAGGGCGTGGGGCGGCTGCGGGGACCGGGCCGAAGCTGGGGAGCGTGCGGAGGGAGCTGTCGTGGGACAGCCCTGGGACCCGCACGTGGGTCCTTCCCCTGGGGAGGATGGAAATCGGGAACTTGCTGTATTCGTTAAAGAAAAAAAAAAAATCTTAGATAAGTGGTGGTGTGCCCTCCTCCCTCCCCCAATCTCTGCTCACCGAGCCGGCTGGGCACCCAGTTTTGAGATAAAACCAGCTGGGATCAGTAACTGGATTTGGTATCGTTCCTTGAGAGCCAGGGAAGTGCTGGAGTCTACAGGACCTGGGTCCTTCACTAACAAGTTCTGGGCGGAATTCTCAGTTTCTTTGAACTTGAGTATTTTCGCTTAGTGAAAAGAGGTTCATTCAAGCCTTCATATCTTATCTCTAAGGATGGCAACACGCACGTTTATAAAGCGATTAGCATTATTATTATGGGGTATTGAGGAGAACGGTGTTTGAGAATGCTGAAGTGGAGGAGACGTGTTTTTATATAGCCTTATGTTCTTGGAAGGAAAAAGACTCCCATCCTTAAATAATTTAAGTTGTCAGAGCCTTCATGACCTCCTGGGAAGTTGGATTAAGCTCTGCTTTAGAGATTGACCACATCCTTTCACGTTTTTATTACCTGGAGTTATGCTTGCAAAGAATGTGCTTTGTCTTTGACAGGGTCCTACTGTAAGTGGTTGAGAAAGTTCTTTCAGCTAGGTAGGTGTTCTTCTATAATCAGCGTGTGTACTAAGTTGCTGTTGCTTTAAAAACATTTTTTTTTTTTTTTGTACTAAGCCTCTTTAAATGTGAGTGAAATGTTGGGATATGGTGCTGGGCACATAGTAGCCACTTAAAACTTGCCTTTGCCTCGTCCTTAAAATAACTTTGTTGTTCTGAAGACCTTCCTCTGCTTGCTTTTGGGGAACCTGAAACAATGTTATAATGTTATCAAATTTAAAGGCTAGCTGCTTTCTTGGAAGTAGGCTTTCAAACCTGTTAGCCTCTAGTTTTAGGTTTTGTTAGTTGCCTGAAGAGAGATGTCAGTACCCTCATCTGTGGTTGTGTAAGGGTCTCTGCCTGCTGTTTTCCTTTCAGCAGAAGAGAAGGGAGGCGTTTCTGTTTCTCTGTCAGAGAGCAGAAACACGTGTCTTCAAGCTGCATTTTAATTCTCACCTTTTGCATTTGGTGTCAGGGAAGAAAACTGCATTTTCCACAAACCCCTCTTTGTTACTGCAGACAGAGGCAGAACACAGAGAGCTCCAGTCTTCTGGTTCTGATCTGGAGTGGTAGGTATGCTTTGGTTGCTGCCATCTCTTGAGTTGCATGGAAACAAACTCTAGGACAGCTCAGGTGACATGACAGTCTGGAATCAAAATTCCCTGCCTCTTTCAAGATGTGAAATGGTCTTCCTTGTTAATAGGCAGACGTGACTAAGCACTTGAAATAGGCTAGGAAAATTCACTTTAGGAAATCTTGGATCCTTGCTATTCTTAGTGCAAGGTTCCCTATTTTTTCAAATCCTCCGACTCGATGAGATTTAGTTTGCGTAGATTGCAGTATTTATATTCAATTAGTGTAATAAATGAGCAGCCACAGCTACTGTGTACAAAAGGAGATAGAATTTGGTATATTTGAGTGCTTTGTGTCTGTATCTCCTTAGAAATTGTTTTTGGGGATTTGACTTAATATAGATTACTTCTTGACACTTTAGCTTTAAGCACACTAGAATTACATAGCCCACTGATTAAAAAAAAATACAGAATTCTTTTAGTCAAACTGATGGTAAAAGATAACTGCTTAGTTTTTAAATTTTGCTTTGATCCCATTTTAGAAGCAGTTTTATGTTATTGTTTTATTTTTTAAATTAGTCAATTACAGTTGACATAGAGTATTAGTTTCAGGAGTACTACATAGTGATTAGACATTTATATAACTTAAAAAGTAATCATCCTGATAAGTCTAGTAGCCATGTGACACGTACATAGTTGTTACAATATTATTGACTATTTTCTCTATGCTGTACTCTATATTCCTGTGTCTGTTTATACTGGCAATTTGTACATTTTAATTCCTTCCCCTTTGTCATCCATCTCTCTTGCCTTAAATATTTTTTGGGGGGATATCTTTGTTTTTATGGAGATGTGGTAGACTAACAAGAATCCAGCCCTGGTTGGTGTGGCTCAGCCCTCCAACTGAAGGGTAGCGTGTTCAATTCCTGGTGTAGGGCACGTTCCTGGGTTGCAGGTTTGATCCTGAGCCCTAATCACTACACATTACATTGATGTTCCTCCCTCCCGCCCTCCCTCCCTTCTTCTTTTCCTCTCTTCCTTTTTCTCTCTCCTCCCTCCTTTCGTCCCCTCCCTCCCACTCTCTAAAACTTAATGGGGAAAAATCCTCTGGTGAGTACTAACAGCAACAAAAAATAATCGATTAGTGTGTAATTGATAGAATGAAATGTAATAATTTTCTTTTTCTTAACTTTGATTTCTTATTTTGTAAACTTTAAAAATATGTTTTTATTGCCGAAGCCGGTTTGGCTCAGTGATAGAGCGTCTGTCTGCGGACTGAAAGGTCCCAGGTTAGATTCCGGTCAAGGGCTTGTACCAGGGTTTCGGGCACATCCCCAGTAGGGGGTGTGCAAGAGGCAGCTGGTCAATGTTTCTCTCTCATCGATGTTTCTAGCTCTCTATTCTAGCCCTCTATCTCTCTCCCTTCCTCTCTGTAAAAAAATCAATAAATATATAAAAATATGTTTTTATTGATTTTTAGAGAGAGGAAGGGAAAGGGAGAGAGAGATAGAAACATCATTTATTGGCTGCCTCCTGCACATTCCCTACTGGGGATCAGGCCAGCAACAAGGGTATGTGCCTTTGACTGGAATCAAACCTAGGACCCTTCAGTCTGCAGGATGATTGATGCTCTATCCACTGATCCAAACTAGGTAGGACAAGTTTTGTTCTTTTTTGATGTAGCATCTTGCTTTATACATTTAGAATAAAGGTAATTTTAATGGCTAAACAAATTGTAGCAGATTATTTCCATTTTACTTTGAGTATTTAAAGTTTATATATAATGTTACTGTCTTCAAATTTTTATATTTTAAAATCTAAGTTAAATTATATCTTAGAAACCTTTGGTTGGATTTTACTTTATTTCTTTTTTATTTAAAAACACTATCTTCTAAAAATCACGTATAAGAAGTATGTCTTCCGCTGAAACCGATTTTGCTCAATGGATAGCGCGTCAGCCTGCAGAATGAAAGGTCCCAGGTTCGATTTTGGTCAAGGGCATGTACCTTGGTTGCGGGCACATTCCTAGTAGAGGGTGTGCAGGAGGCAGCTAATTGATGTTTCTCTTTCATTGTTGTTTCTAAATCTCTTATCTCTCTCCCTTCCTCTCTGTAAGAAATCAATAAAAAATATATTTAAAAAAAAAAACCTTAAAAAAAACTTTTTAAAAAAATGTCATCTCTCAGAGGTAACAACTATTAAGTTTTTGTTTCTTCTGGACTTTTTTTTCCTGTAGTTACACAGACATTCTACCTTTTCCTTCTGCCCTGAAATGGACATGGTTTACACCAACAATTTTTTACCTTTTTCATCTCCTGGCACATATAAACTAATCACTAAAATTCTATGGCACACCACAAAATATGTTTTTTTGCCAATCTGACCATAAAAATTGGTATAATTTTGATTCGCTCACACCAGACGGCTATTGTTGTGTTGGCTGTTGTCATTTTTTAATTTATTTGACAATGAAAGAGAAAAGAGGTCTGTACCTCTTGGGAAGTAGTAAGATATTGCATGTTTTAAAAATTATATGCTTCACCAATTGAAAATTGTTGGCTTACATACATAGATTTGCATCTTGTCTATTTTATTTCATAAATGTTAGAATTATTATATTCTTGTAAATGATTATGTGGCCAGTAAAGTATTATTTATTATTATTGTTCCTATTTTATTGATGAGGAAACTGAAGCCGGAGAAGTTAATAATTATATAGCTAGGAGTGTGGGGAGCCAGAATTCAAATCCAGGTCATCTGGATGTCAGGGCGCTCTGGTCTATTTACTAGATCATGGACTGCTTTTCAGGTCAGTGTTATAGATCTGCCTCATTCTTGTTACAGAGTATTTCATCACATGCATGTACCATGCACAGTTTATTTGCCTATTTCTCTAGTGATGGACAGGTAGATTGCTATAGATTTTTTTCATTATTTTATAAGCAGTGCTGGGATAGATATACTATTACATGTTTTTTCAGGTACTCTTGCTTTTACTTCTGTAAGAATACTGAATTAAAAGGCAAGAGCTCTGAGTGGTTTAAACTTTAATAGCTATTGCTAGTTTACTTGCAAAAACAGTATCAATTTACATACCTTCAACAGTATTTGAGAGGGTGGATTTCCCCTACACACTTACAAGCAGTGGATAATGTCAGATGTTTTAAATTTGTATCCTCTGATGGATTAAGAAATTATATTCTTCATTTAACAAATGTTTCAAGTCTGTGGCAAGCCCTATGCTAGGCTCTAGAAAATACAGTAACAAAGAAAACTAAAACCAGTCCTTGTTCCTAGGTAGTGAATCACTTAGCCACTAATTAGATAATGCCACAGAAATATATAAAACTGTTCCACAAATATGCATATGTACTACTTGTCAGGCTCACTTCTAGGTATTTAGAATACATTAGTGGACAACACAGATAATATATGTCCCTGCCCTAGTGTGGGAGAAGCAGATATTAAACAACAAACATAAGCAAATTATATGCTTTGTTAAGTGATAAGTGATATGGAAAAAAGAAATATGGAGCAAGGTAAAAGGAAGGATAGACTGGTTTTAAATAGTGTGGTCAGAATAGTTTTACTGACAGAATGACATTTGAGCAAAGATTTGAAGGAGATAAAGAAGTTAGCTACAAGGATATCTGGAGGAAGAGTATTCCAGACAGATCAATTTTTGCAAATGCCTTAAGGAAGGCATAAATATTTAGGAATGACATGGAGTTCAGTGTGGCTGGAGTGAAGTTATAGGAATGGGAAGTTGGATGGGGGAGGGAATGGAGAGGAAGAATAGCAGGATGTGAGGTGAGGTAGTGGGGATGGGGCGTATCTTGTTGGAGCCTCCCCCCCCAAAAAAAAAAAAATATTGACTTTTCTCTATGGGGAATCATTGAAAAGGTTTTGAGCAGAAGAGTGATGTGATCTGACTTACTTTTTTAAAATCCACTGGTTGCTAGATTGGCAATAAAGGAAGCATTAATCCAGGGGGGAAAATGAGGATTGGACCAAGGGTATATTAGAAGAGATTATATTCTGAAGATACGACCAATAGAATTTGGATTAGATATGGGATGCAAGAGAGAGAGAGGAGTCAAGGAACACTCAAAGGTTTTTGACCTGAGCAACTGGAAGAGGTACATAATACTATGAATACCTGTAATTGAGGAGTTTGGCCCATTTAGGGAGGCCAGGAAATGGTGAGGAAGTGGTCCTGGAGCTGAGAGCCAGTGGATGAGCAGTAATTTCATCCCCCCCCCCCTTTTTTTTTTCTAGAAGCAATTTGAGTAAGAGAACTCAAGAAATGTTTGTGCCTGGGTAGAAAGAATGAGAGGGTGTGAAATATAGGTATGGGCTGGTCTGAGTGGGCTTTAGCCTTAGAGCTGAAGGGGAAGCCATTGAAAGGTTTTAAAATAAGTAGGTGGCCCTAGCCAGTTTAACTTAATGATTAGAGTGTCCTCCCCCTCCCCTGCTAGACTGAAGGGTTGAGGGTTCAATTCCGATCAAGAGCAAGAACCTCGGTTGGTTGCAGGCTCAATTCATAGCCGTACTTGGAGCACGTGTGGAAGGCAACCAATAATATGTCTTTCTCACATTAATGTTTATCTCTATCTTTCCCCCTCGCCTTCTCTCTAAAAAATAAATGGAGAAAAAATCCTCAGGGGAGGATTGAAAGTGGGGGGGAAGCAAGTAGGTGAGATGAAGGCTTTTTGTACTTCTCTGATAGTGATTAGCATTTTTCTTTCATTGTGCAGAAAGCTTTAATTTTAATATAGATCTGATCATTTTTAAATCAAAGTTTATGATTTCTGGGTTTCTGATCTTGCTTAGGAAGACCTCAAGTCCCATGTTTATATACTTAAAAAGACCTCATTTAAAAAAAAGGGGGGATACATGTAATACTTTTAACAATAGACATACATTTATTTTTATTGATTTCAGAGAAGAAAGGAGAGGGAGAGAGAGATAGAAACATCAATGATGAGGGAGAATCATTGATTGGCTGCCTCCTGCACGTCTCCTACTGGGGATGAGCCCCTAACCCACACATGTGCCCTTGACTGAAATTGAACCTGGGACCCTTCAGTCCCCAGGCCAACTCTATCCACTAAGCCAAATCAACTAGGCAGTGGTCATTATTCAACAGAGCCAAATATCAACAGTACAACGATTGAAATTTCTTTTGAGAGCCCAATTTTTTAAGCTTAAACTATATAGTAGATACGTTGTTATTAAGTTAATTAGGGCACTCCTAAGCTGGCCTTTGCTAAAAACTCAAGAGGCCAAAGAGCCGCATGTGACTCGTTTGCCGACCACTAAGCTAGGGCAACTTACTTTTTTTTAAAAAAGCCCTCACTTTCAGCAATTTTATAGTTTTACCATTTATATTATCTGGAATTTATTTTAGAATTGAAACAGGAAGTTTGATATAAAGATTGTTAACTAAACTAATTACCTAAGAGAAAAAGAAAACCCTAAAGAATACAGAAATAGCCGAAACCGGTTTGGCTCAGTGAATAGAGCGTCGGCTTGGGGACTGACGGGACCCGGGTTCGATTCCGGTCAAGGGCATGTACCTTGGTTGCGGCATGTACCTTGGTTGCGGGCACATCCCCTGTGGGGGGTGTGCAAGAGGCGGATGATCGATGACTCTCTCTCATCGATGTTTCTAACTCTCTATCTCTCTCCCTTCCTCTCTGTACAAAAATCAATAAAATATATTAAAAAAAAAAAAAAAAGAATACAGAAATAGCGAGTGTAAAGAACAGTCACTACCTGTAGGGCTGAGTCAGACCATCCAAGGTAGCAGTAGCTAGAGCTTCAAAAGGCCATTCCCAAAACTGAGATCCAGACTTTTTTGGAGAGTGTGCACCTGTGGCCCTTTGAAGGACAGAGTTCAGTTTTGCAGAACTTGCTGGAAAGCTGTTTTATGGTTTGCTGAGGGAAGCTGCCTATATCTGGTAGTGATGTAGGGATCTAATTTTTCTTCCAAATAGTCAATTTTAACACCATTTAAAAAATGACCCATGTATTTTGTTTATTGTAACTTGATCAATCTCTCAACCACTAAACTTTCAGGTGCTTCATCCAAAACATAAAAATACTGTGGTTAAAGTTTTTTTTTATTGAACTTACTGGGGTAACATTGGTTAATACGATTATAGGTTTCAGGTGTACAATTCTATAATTCATCTGTATATTGTGTGTTTACTACCCTAAGTTAAGTCTCCTCTCTGGTATTCACCATACTATTATCTGTGTCTATGAGGGTTTAAAAAAAAAAAAAAATATATATATATATATATATATATTATTGAGTTTTTACAGAGAGAAAGAGAGAGCGATAGAGAGCTAGAAACACTGATGAGAGCAAGACATCGATCAGCTGCCCCCTGCACACCCCCCACTGGGAATGTGCCCGCAACCAATGTACATGCCCTTGTCTGGAATCGAACCTGGGACCTTTCAGTCTTCAGGCCGATGCTCTATCCACTGAGCCAAACCGGTTTCGACCTATGAGGGTTTTATATTTGTGTTTTGTTTTTGTTTTTTGCTTAATCACTTCACCTTTTTCACCCAGCCATCCACCCCCCATCCCCTCTAATAGCTGTCAGACTGTTTTCTGTGTAAGTCTGCTTCTGTTTTGTTAGTTTATTTTGTTCATTAGATTCCACATACAAGTGAAATCATATGGTATTTGTCTTCCTCTGACTGGCTTATTTTACTTAGCAAATACTCTCCAGGTCCATCCAATAGGTACCCTAATGTGAACTGAGGTGCCTAGCTATAGAAGATAGTTTTCCTCTTTTTGAAGAGCTATAAAGGAAGGTACAGTTGTTCTGTTTTTCTCTTTAGATTCTTGAATCTCTTCCAAGTGGTAGTCTGATTTCAGTTTGGATGTTTTTGGAGAGAAGGAACTCACTACCTCCTAGTTTTTAATAGTTCTAATGTTTTATTTATCTTTTAATTAAGTGGAAACTTGCCTCACCAAAATTTCTACCTACCAGTTTTAGTTCTCTTCTCTAGGACTGCACAGAGGAAATCTAAGGCATTCTTCTCTCTGTTGGTCTGAAGAAATTTGATGATAGCATTATTTCCTTCCTAAATATTCTTATTTCTTCTGTCATATGTTTGAAACTACTTAACATTCTTTTGATTCTCTTTGAGACAGATTCCAATTGTCAATGAGTTTTGGTGGTACCTGATTTTTGCTAAATAATTGTGACCTTTAGAGAGTAGTACATGCAGAGGTATATCACTGAAAGAAATTCTAAAGATAGTTGTCTTCCTTCATTTTACAGATCAGGAAACTAGGGATTAAACAGTGGAGCCCTGGCCCGAGGTGGCTTGGTTGGTTGGAGCATCATTCCATGCACAGAAGATTGTGGTTTCGATTTCTGGTCAAGGCACATACATACCTAACTTGTGGGTTTGATCCCTGAGTGGGGCATATACAGGAGGCAGCTGATTGATGATCAATGTTTCTCTGTCACATCAGTGTTTCTCTCCCCCTTCCTCTCTCTAAAATCCCCCCTCCTCCCTGAAACAAAACAAAACATGTCCTCAGGTGAGAATAAAAAAAAGGAAGTGTTGTGTTGTAGCAGAGTCAGTGCTCCTTATGGAGCATAAAATCTAGTGGTGATTACAGACAGGTTCCATGAGGAAAGGGCATTTGTCTGGCTGATGATAGCATCTCCAGCACGGTGCTTAGATGAATAAGTATGAGCTATAGGTACTTGTTGAAAGAAAGAGCACAACATGCTGTTAGAATTATGTGGTAAACTCTTCCCCATTCACGATATTTGACAAAATGTAGCAGGAACATCTTCAATCATTCAAGAAGTATGGTTAACAAAGGGATCCTCCATTCTACCCTCACTGCATCCTAGTTGTATCAAAGAAAGTGGCATTTGAATAGAGCCTAGAGAGTTGTGTAGAATGTTTGACAGGTGGAAATGGTGCCTTGGAGAAAGGCATTAGAGGAGATTGAGGAATCTTTGCAGGGTGTTCATTAGATTCCACATATGCAGTGTGAGGTGAGGTTTTGCTGTATTATGTATATGCAGTGTGAGGTGAAGTTTGTGTTCAGAGACAAATTAGAAAAGGGGGATTAAGATTGAATGGTGGAAAGCTTTGCTGCCAGTAAAGGAATTTGGGTTTTTCTAGATGATGTGGCTAGGTCTGTGGTTTGGTTTTAAGGCAGAAGGCTAGTTAAGGAGTTTGGTTAGGCTATTGCTGTGGTTTGGGAAAGATGATGGGATTATGATGTATGTCAGTGGGAATGGAGAAAAGGAAATACAGGTAATAGATGTTAGGAATACTGTGGTATTAAAATAGTAACTTGCTGAGCATTTGGTTTGAGGAGCAGGCAGGAGAGGAAAAGGATTCTGAGAATGTAGATGGAGTTTACCAGTGTAGGCAATCAGTACGAAGGAGGATTTAGTAGTAGAAAGTGTTAAATTTGGTTTTGGTATGTTAATATGGAGTAGTGGCACAGGGATACCCAATAGATAGCTGGGGATACAGGTCTGGAGCTCAAGAAAGAAATCAGTGGTGTAGTCAGATGCTTAGAAATCATCCAGGATGAACACTGCTCATTGCTTATGCTTATTGCATGATAAGCTTTGTGTTGGTAGCTTTACAGCAAAAGTGCAGGCTAGCCCTAGCTGGTTTGGCTCAGTGGATAGAGCATTGGCTTGTGGACTGAAGGGTCCCAGGTTCGATTCCGGTCAAGGGCATGCACCTTGGTTGCAGGCACATTCCCAGTAGGGGGTGTGGAGGACGCAGCTGTTAGATGTTTCTCTCATTGATGTTTCTAACTCTCCCTTTCTCTTCCTTTCTGTGAAAAAGAAAATCAATAAAATATATATTTTTTAAAGTGCAAGAAGGCCACAGATAAAACTAACAGATTGGGTGAGGAAGAGGAAACCAATGATGAATCATAAAAATGGAGAGTTAGGAGGAAAATTAGATAAAAGTCAGTTTTAGGGCAAGTTGGAAGGAGGAGGGAGATGATCAGCAGTACTAAATGCTACAGAGAAGTCAGATGAAAGCAATTGGTCATCAGCAACTAAGTGATCATCAGGACCTCAAAGAAGAGTTTCAGTAAGGAAGAAGTAAAATAGGTAGAAACAGATGTATAGACTAAATTTTAAAATCATGGTGATACTCATACACATCTCAAGTGGGCACTCACTTGAGAGAGATGAAAAGAGTTGTGACAAAGTGTGTGCTTGTGTATGTATATGTTTTAAGAATAGAGATTTAAGTAATTGTAGATTCTGGAAGAATTGCTGATGAAAAGGGAGAGCTTAAAGATACCAAGATCTCTGAGGAATTGAGAGCAGGTAAGAGGGATCAGGAGCTTGAGATACAGAGATTTCATCCTTTAAAACAGAAGGGAAAAAGAAAAGGATGAGTGAGAGGAAGGTAGAAAACATTCTGAGGTAGAAGAGAAACTGTCTGACTATATATGTAGCCTCCATTCTCTTATTTATTCAACGTACTAGAAACCCAATGCACGAAGATTTGTGCCAGAATGGGCCTTCCTTTCCCTGGCTGCTCGCACTTCCTTTCCTCTGGCCCTGAGCTGCCTTTCCGACTTCCCACCGTGGATGCTGGTGCCCGGGTATGCAATTAACCTGCCATCTTTGTTGGATTAATTTGCATATTTCTGATTGCCTAGTAGGCGATGCTAAAGTAAGGACAGTTAGCATCTTACTCTTTTATTAGGTAGATATGATTTGATTATGAACTGTGAACAAGTCAGACAAGGCACCTGTCCTCACAGGAGGTAGTAGTTTTGAGGTCTTTATTGCAGTCAGATTGGGTTCTTTATCTTAACCATGGAACAAAGAAAATAATTGGGCTATTTTCCAAGTTTTCCAAAAGTTGATATAGCTAATACCATTCTAGATGCATAGGAGAGAGGTTAATTCATTATATACATTGATGTAGGGATTGAGTTAGGAATCAGCTTTGACTGTTTTAAAATGGCTAGTCAGATGTTTTTGCGCCATATATTGATTAATCCATTTTTCTCCATTGATTTTGAAATGTCACCATTTATTATATGCCAACTATCCAGTTCTGGATTGTATTTTGTTCAATTTATTTATCTATTCTAGTGTCATACTACATGGTCAAAATTACTGTTTCTTTCTACGTTCTAAGGTTTTAGTATTTTAAAGAGCCAGGAACCTGTCATTTTCCAGAATTTTTCTTATCTATTCTTAGGTATGTATTTATTTAGATAAAATTTGGAATGATGACATTAAGTCTGCCCACCATCCTTAATTCCTCTTCTCCTTACCTGCCCCGTGCAGAAAGAAAGAAAGAAAGAAAGAAAGAAAGAAAGAAAGAAAGAAAGAGAAAGGCCTTGCCCAGCTAGTATGACTCAGTGGTTGAGCTTCAACCTATGAACCAGGAGGTCATAAACAGTTTGATTCCCTGTCAGGGCACATACCCAAGTTGTGGGCTCAATCCCAAGTAGGAGGCAACCAGTCATTGATTTTTTCCCCTCATCATTGATGTCTCTCTTTCTCTCTCTCTCTCTCTCTCTCTCTCTCTCTCTCTCTCTCTCCCCCTCCCCCACCCCCTTCCTTCCTCTCTGAAATCAATAAAAATATATGTATTTTAAAAATACCTTAAAAAAATATATATATATATTTAAGAAATACCTTTAAAAAAAAAAGCCAAAACACAAACCTTCATTGATTGAGTTTATAAATTAGGAGGACATATAACAAACATCTTTACCAGAAATGTGCCTTATAGCACTTTAAATGCATTAATTATCTTAACTTCCAAATTCTTTGAGGGTGGTATTATTTTGTTTCATAATTAAAATATTAGTTTAATAATTTGCCCAGAATCCAGGTCCCCATGACTGTTTTCATTTCACTGAACTGCCTTTCAGGCTACTTTTAGTTAAGTAAACTCTTACATCATTAAAAATGGGCAAAATTAAAGCAAAACCTCAAGTTTCATGAAATCCAAAAAGTGTAATGAAAACTGGGTTAATCCATACTTACGTCCATCATTTCATTTATTTATTTATTTATTTATTTATTTATTTAATTTATTTATTTTTAAAATAAATTTTTATTCATATTATTACAAAGGTTCCTTCCCCCCACCCCCACCATTGCTCTCCTCCACCAGGTTCCCACCTCACCCTCTGCCCTTTCCCCACTCCCCATTGTCCTCATCCATAGGTGCACAGTTTATGTTCAGTCTCTTCCCACATCCCCTTCTCCCCTTTTCCCCAAAAATCGTCAGTTCCATCCCCTTCCATACCTCTGATTCTATTATATTCAATAGTTAATATTGTTCATCAGATTTTTTTTAAATTTCCTTGGTTTTTAGATTCACTTGTTGATAGTTACGTATTTGTTGTTCATATTTTTTATCTTTATTTAGTTTCTCTTCCGAAAGAACCCCCTTCAGCAATTCATATAATTCTGGTTTGGTGGTGATGAACTTCTTTAGCTTTTTTTTTTTATTAGTGAAGCTCTTTATCTGACCTTTGATTCTGAGTGATAGCTTTGCTGGATAGATTATCTTTGGCTGTAGGTTCTTACTATTCATCACCTTGAATATTTCTTGCCATTCCCATCTGGCCTGCATGGTTTCTGTTGAGAAATCAGCTGACAATCGTATAGGTGCTCCTTTATAGGTAACTACCTTCTTTGCTCTTGCTTTTAATATTCCCTCTTTGTCTTTTGCTCTTGGAATTTTAATTATGATTTGTCTTGGTGTGGTCCTCTTTGTATTCCTTTTGTTTGGAGTTCTGTGTGCTTCCTGGACTTATAAGTCTAATTCTTTCACCAGGTGGGGGAAGTTTTCTGTCAATATTTCTTTCAGTATGTTTTCGGTATCTTGCTCTCTGTCATCTTCTGGGACCCCCATAATTCTGATGTTGGTTCGCTTGAAGTTGTCCCAGAGGTTTCTTAGATTATCTTCAACTTTCTGGATTCTCTTGCCTTCTAGCTTCTGTGGAGGAGTATCTTCTGGCTCTTTATGTTCCAAATCTTTGACTTGATTCTTGGGGTCTTCCATTCTGTTTTTAGGACTCTGTATAATATTTTTTATTTCAGACAGTGTATTCTTTATTTCTTGTTGATTCCTTATTAATTCTAGTTGATCCCTTTTCATATCCTCAAAGGTCTTATCGATCTTTTCTAGGAAATTCTTGAAAAACCTTATAAGCGTAGATTTGAACTCTATATCCAGTCGCTTTTTGTTCTCCATTTCTTTCGTTTGTGATCTATTTCGTTGTCGCATTTTGTAGCTACAGATGAGGCAGGGTTTCAGGGTGGAGCCTACAGCCTTGGCTTCAGTCAACCCTGCCCTATGCAGTTCCTGAGTCTCAGTAATCCCCAGGGTCCTTCAGTACTCGTTGCAAGCGCCTCTGAGAGAAAGGTGCCCTCGATTTTCACCTGCTACCAAACAGTCTAGGCTCTCCCCCAATGAGCCTAGTATTGGGGTTCAGTTCAGCTGGAAGTGGAGTTGGAGGTGGCGTTCAGAGCAGTCTGGAGCCTCTGTCTCCTTCCCGCCAGGACAGTCCCGCGGCACAGCCAACCGTCCCTTCTCTGCAGGCAATGTGCGCACCTCCGGGACTTCCTTTCGCCGCTCCCCCGGGTTTCCACCTTACAGCCCAGCTCCCTCTGTTTGAGCCTGGGTCCTTGGGGTCTGGCCTAGAACTGGGGTTCAGAGCAGTCGGAACTGGGGCCCAGCACAGTCGGAGTTTTATCTCCTTCCCGCTAGGGAATGCCAGGCAGGCACTCAGCCGCCCTGCCCTTCCTCTCCAGCTTTGTCCTCTCCGCACGCCGCGTGTCTCCGTACCTTAGGCTTTTACAGCTCCTCCGCGCTTCCTTCTGGTTTTCTCCTTGCTTCTCGTTGTAGAATTTCCAGTCAGTCGACTTTCCTGTAGTTCTGGGTAATGTCCATTTTATATTTTAGTTGTATTTTATTGAAATTGTTGTGTGTGGCTGCGGCTAGGTATTTACCTGTGCAGCCATCTTGGATTCTCCTCACGTCCATCATTTTAGAGTATTTCTAGTCATGCTTTAGATCTATAAATAAAAAATTTTAAAGCAGCTGAAATTCGTTTTGGTTCAGTGGATAGAGTATCAGCCTGTGGACTGAAGGGTCCTAAGTTTGATTCTGGTCAAGGGCATGTACATTGATCAGCTGCCTACTGCACATCCAGTAGTGGATGTGCAGTAGGCAGCTGATCAATGTTTCTAATCCTCTCTCCCTCTCTCTCTGTAAAAATAAATAAAAAAAAATAAATATTAAAAAAAATGTTAAAGCAGTTGATAATATTGCATGTGTGGTTTTGAATTTTCCAATTTTTATTTTAATTATGGTGTGAACTTTTCTTTTGTTGTAAGTTATTTTTTGAAAAACATTGGTTTTAACTGTAGTTTATCATATGACTTTATTATAATAACTAGAGGCCTGATGCACAACATTCGTGCACTGGGGGAGGATGTCCCTCAGCCTGGCCTGTGCCTTCTTGCAGTCTGGGAGTCCATGGGGGGTATCCTCCTCCGGTGGAGGTGGGAGAGGCTCCCACTACCACCTCTGTGTTTGCCAGCTGTGAGCCCAGCTCCTGGCTGAGTGGCGCTCCCCCTATGGGAGTGCATTGACCACCATGGGGCAGCTCCGGCATATGGTGTCTTCTCCCTGGTGGTAGTAAGTGTCATAGCGACTGGTTGACCTGTTGTTCCAGTCATTTGATCATAACAGTTGCTTAGGCTTTTATATGTAGACTAGAGGCCCTGTGCACAGAAATTTGTGCACTTGGGGGCGGGGGGGGGGGCGTCCCTTAGCCTGGCCTGCACCTTCTTGCAGACTGGGAGCCCTCAGGGGATGTCTGACTGATGGCTTAGGCCTGCAGGGAGTGGGCCTAAGCCGCAATCTGGCTTCTACAGGAGGCAGCTGGGCTGGCTAATCAGGGACGCACTGGTTGACGAGCGGCCGGCTCTGGCCCCCCCCCCCCCCCCGTCACCCCTCTTCTACTGCTGGTCACCGCTGCCCCCATTCACCATGCCCTCCCTCTGCCCACTGGCACACGCCTTGGCTGGCCTGGTGCCGCCTTTTTGCAAGCCCCCCCCCCCCCCACGGTTCTGCCATTCTGTCAATTTGCATATTATGCTTTTATTATATAGGATATATAGATTTCCCTCAATAAATCCCTATCAATTATTTTAAAGGTTAAGTTTAAAATTTGATACTTTGACACATTTACATTTTGATATACTTTGTATCAGGCAGGAATATTTCTGTTTTAGAACAATTGGAAATCCAAACCCCTTAAATAAATTAGTTTTTGTATGTGTAGCAAGTTCAGAAGTAAAGCAGTACAAGGCTGCCGAAGATCCAGGCTCCTTCTCTTTTCTCCTTTCCTCCTGTGTGGACCAATTTGCTCATATCTTTATTTTTTTCTTGAAGATTTAATTCTGGTTTAAGAATATTTTTATCTTTAAACCCCCTGGCAATGGGCAAGGAGACACCTGATTGGTGGTGTTGGTCTTATATCAGTCAGGGGCAAAGCAGATGTGCAGTCCTTAGTTCATCCTAGCTTGATGCCTGTGTTGGTGGCCAGAGTTGTTTCATGCCTGAGGTACATTAAAAAAAATTTTTTTTTAATCTTTGGATTTTTTTTTAATAATATATATTTTATTGATTTTATACAGAGAGGAAGAGGAAGGGATAGAGAGTTAGAAACATCAATGAGAGAGAATCATTGATTAGCTGCCTCTTGAACATCCCCTATTGGGGATGTGCCCGCAACCAAGGTACATGCCTTGACCGGGATCGAACCTGGGACCGTTCAGTCCGCAGGCCGACACTTTATCCACTGAGCCAAACTGGATCAGGCTCCTTTTTTTTTTTTTTTTTAATATTTTATTGATTTTTCACAGAGAGGAAGAGTGAGTGAGAAACATCGATCAGCTGCCTCTTGCACACCCCCTACTGGGGATGTGCCTGCAACCAAGGTACATGCCCTTGACTGGAATCGAACCTGGGACCTTTCAGTCTGTAGGCTGACGACGCTCTTATCCACTGAGCCAAACCGGTTTCGGCTATCTTTGGATCTTTTGTTGTTGTTTTTTTCTTTTAATCTCCTGTTAATTTCATTTGTTGGGCTCTCTACTTTAGGAACATGGATCATGCTAATATTGGACACTCTTTGTTTCTCATAGCTATTTCCTCTTCAATTGCTTTACTTTTTTCCCCCCCTTTGTAATTTACTGAAATTATTTTAGGTCTTTTATTTGCTTAACAAATTGATTATGTTAATGGACAGATTTTGTATAATTGGGATAAACTCAACTTGGTTGTGATGGATTGTTCTAGTATATAGTTAGATTTGACTTACTAATGTTTAAAACATTTTTTTGGGGGGTCATTGTATTCATAAGTGAGATTGGCCTATAGTTTTCTATTTTGATACTACCTTGGTTTTTTTGTATCTTTTAAAAAATATACATTTTTATTGGTTTCAGAGAGGAAGGGAGCGGTAGAGAGAGATAGAAACAATCAGCTGCCTCCTGCATGCCCCACACTGGGGATCAAGCCCACAACCTGAGCATGTGCCTTTGACTGAAATTGAACTTGGGATCCTTCAGTCCACAGGCCGATGCTCTATTCGCTGAGCCAAACCAGCTAGGGTGTTTTTTTTTAATTTTATTTTTATTTTTATTTTTTTTAAAATCTTGATTATACTAGCCTGTTAAAAATAAATTGGGAAATATTCCATCTTTTACTATGCTGAGAGAATAAAAGATGCTTAGGAAATATTTATTCCTGGAAGATTTGATAAAATTTATGTTATCTTTCAAGTTACATCTTGAAACTTGTATAGATATTTCATAATTGTTTTTGTCATTTTAAATTGTTAGGTACTGGCTTGTTTCTGGAATTTTAGCTAATATTACAGTTAACATTCTTGCAACTAAATTTTTACATATATCCATGATTACTACTTTAGGATAAATTCTTAGTAATGAAATTGGCTTGGCTAAAGAGTATACAGAATTTTAAGGCTTTTGCTTGTCACACGATCATATGTCTTGAAATATACACTGGATTTGTGTTAGTCAGATATGGTAAGGTTATAGACACAAAGATATATTCCCTTTGAAAGAAGAGTTTTTGTTATTTGCAGCTCCCAAGAGAGGTGAGCATGTTTGCACTATAAAGGGTCACATGGGGAGCAGAAGCTCAGGGAGAGCCTGGCTCAGAGCCTTTATTTTGGTTTCCATGGGAAGGAATAGATGGGGCAGCAGTTTGAGCAAATTTGGGATTGTGTAGTTTGAATAATGTTGGTGGGCTCTGGTCTATAAGGTCATTTCTAGTTGTCTGATACCTTGCCCTGGGGTGACTTAGGGCAGGGAAAATATTGGCTTGATCTGTAAGAGTTAGATAAAAGAGGTGGTTGGAGTTTGGACTTTGGATTGGTTGGTTTGTATATGATAGCCATGTTCCTGGGTGAGTTTATTATCTTTTGGAATTAGTTAGCCCATAGAGGAACACTGCTGCCCAGCAGGGCCCCATGATGTCAAAGCATCATAAAGTATATATAAAAAAAAAAAAACCATTAATACACAGTCCTTTAAAATTGTAATACTTCACCCTCCTACCAGCATGTGTAAGCATGCCAAACCTATGTAGTGGTATCTTTAATTTTTAAAAAATATATTAAAAAGTTGGCTAATTTGGTGAGCAAAAAGTTATGTTTAGATTTGCATTTTTTAAAATTTTGTTGGAATTTGGAGTTCTTCTGCAAATAGTTTGTCTTAATAAGGTTTGTCATTTTTTTCATAATTAGCAGCTTTTTGTACAAGGGCATTATTTCAACAAGTCTAATGGATTTTTGTTTTGTTTTACTTTTAAATGAAATTTTTTTTGCCATAAAATTGAATTAGTTTGCGGAAGTGGTCACAGAAAAATAAGTAATGGGATGGTGGGTGGGGAGAGGAGGGTGTTAATGGGGGCATGGCCCCCATCATCTGATTTGACTGTACAATTGATAGAAATATTACAGATCTGTGGACCAAGTTTACTCATGCAAGAGCCTTAAGATTGTACAGAAGACACTTGTGGATAAATTCCTTCCCCTTTATTCCCACAACCATGTCTTGTTTGGTGAAGTGAAATTGAAAGCCTTTTTGTTTGACAGTTGAGCGATCTGGTTGAATTTGGAATAAGAAGTCAAATTATTTCCTTTCGCGCAGTCTTTCCTCATTAAAAAAAAGTTTTTTAAACTTGGACCGGAAAACACCCATGTCTATTTTAGTTTCAGTTTTTAAATAGTATTGATAGGGCTGTTGTGTCTTTGCTGTATTTCTCTAATATGTAAATTAAATTTCCTCTTTATGAGATATAGAGTATTGAAAAGGACCTAAGCAGGTACCTAAGCAAATGCTAAGTGATCATCTGGAGCTGTTGCAGAGCTTTAGGAATTCAATATAGATTTGAACTAGATGAATATCAGAATTTTAGCACTGTAACGGACTTTTTTTTTTGCCCACCTTCTAGTCTATCATTCTATATCAGAAGTTCTCAACCCTATCAGTTTATAATGAGTTTCTCACTTTTGTCACTTTTCACATCTTAGGCCAGATAATTCTTGGTTGTGGAAGGCTGTCTTGTACATTGTAGGATGTTTAGCAGCATCTCTATCTCACTAAGTTGCCAGTATTCCTTCTTGTTGTTGTGACAGCCAAATATATCTCCAGACAATGCCAAAAGTTGCCTGGGAAGCAGAATCACCCCCAGTTGAGAACCACTGGTTTAAAACAAAATACTTGAGAAGTTCTTTTACCATTTTGATAAAATTATACATGCAACTTAAAAAATACCTTACAGTATAATGCCCTTCTATAAAGGGAAATAATTTATAGTTAAGTAATACACATTGCAACATGCAAGTGAACAGTGCAACTAAAAAGAACACCCCTAGGAGGTTGTGTTGCTTCTTCTTATGTGATGCCTAAAATCTCCTATATTTATCTTCTCTATTAAATACTTATAATCACAGGGATGTCTGCCGAGGCCTTGGAGCCAGGCAGGTTAATATTTGAATCCACCTTTTATTATTTGCTGTGTCAATTATTAGCTTTGTAACAATAGACAGATTAGTTAATCTCTCAGAATACTTTGTCATCTATAACGGGATGATAATGCCTTCCTTATTACATGTTTTGAAACTTTAATGAGTCAGTGCATAAAATAACTTATCTAATACTTTATGAAGAGCTATATATGTGTTATTTAATCCTTGCTACACTTCTACAAGATAGTATATTATTCTAGTCCCCATTTTTACAGATGCAGAGAAGGAACCAGCTTATAAGTAGAACTGGGATTTAAACCCTAATTTAATTCTAGAGTCCTTTCTTTAAACAGTTATGCTATACCATTTCCTATGTAATGCCTGATAAATAGGTAAATACTTAATTGTTAGCTCCTTATATTCCTTATTTCATTTTTTTCTAGCTTTGAGACTCCCCTATCTCCAGTATATATATTTTTAATACATAGAGGAAGTGAATAGGAGAGAGAAAAACTTCTGCCTCTTGAAGGCCCTACACAGAGTAACGAGCCTGCAACCTGGGCATGTGCCCTGCATGGTTATTGAACTGGGGACCTCCTGGTTCATATAGGATGATACTCAACCACTGAGCCATGTCGGCCAGGCCCTTCCTCCAATATTAACATCAGTGCTCTGTCCTTGAAATTTTTTACTTGTTGGTTTCTGATGTCCCCTTCCAAAGATACACAATCTATTTTAGTTATTTAGCAAAATCCTGATGACCTTGATATTTCTGAGAAACTCATAATTAATGCATTTGGCATTCCTTATAAATAAAACATTACCCTTGTTTTTAAATTTTATTTATGAAGAACTTTTTCTGATAAGTAACTCCTAATGTCAAATTTATAGCTATATTGTAGTCTTTTTGTAACACAGGTGTAGAGAGGTAAGAAATTACATTTACATTTTAGATTTTCTGTGTTAAAATGAAGGAAAGTGTGTACATAGGAATTTGATTTGTTTTACAATACATATAATGAGACATAGTTCTAAGATATTTTAATGTTGCATTTAGGCTTGATTTTTTCCCTTCCTGTAAATGGTAAAAAATTTCAGAATATTTTAAACCAGTTATCCTTTTATATTAAAGGAAATAATTATAGGGCAGGCCAAGGGAACCCACCTGTGCAAAAATTCATGCATCAGGCCTCTAGTACTATTAAAATGCCTTAAACAGCCGAAGCCGGTTTGGCTCAGTGGTAGAGCATCAATTTGCGGACTGAAAGGTCCCAGGTTCGATTCCCATCAAGGGCATGTACATTGGTTGCGGGCACATCCCCAGTAGGGGGTGTGCAAGAGGCAGCTGGTCGATGTTTTTCTCTCATCGACGTTTGTAGCTCTCTATCTCTCCCCCTTCCTCTCTGTAAAAAATCAATAAAATATATAAAAAAACATTTTAAAATGCCTTAAACAATTAATAATTTAATATCACCTAATATCTGATTAGTGTTGAATTTCCCACTTGACTTATTTTTGAGTTTGTTTAAATCAGGGTCCAAAATAAGGGCTACCCTTAAAATTGGTTGATATATATGTCGTCTTTTTTCTCTTATTTGTTGAAGAAGTCCCTCCTGTAGAATCTTTACATATGGAATTTTCTGATTGTGTCCATTTGGTGGTATTATCCATGTTCTTCTGCCTTCTGTGTTTCTTCTAAATTAGAAGTTATATCTAGTCATGATCAGTTCCAAGTGTTTGTTTGTTGTATGTTATTTTTGTGTGTGTGTGTGTGGTGGTTTTGTTTTGCTTTAAAAAATTTTTTTAATTGATTTAAAAAAATACATTTTATTGACTTTTCACAGAGAGGAAGAGAGAGGGATAGAGAGTTAGAAACATCGATGAGAGAGAATCATCGATCAGCTGCCTCTTGCACACCCCCTACTGGGGATGTGCCCGCAACTAAGGCACATGCCCTTGACCAGAATCAAACCTGGGACCTTTCAGTCCGCAGGCTGACGCTCTATCCACGAGCCAAACCGATCCCGGCTTATTGATTTTTTATAGAGAGGAAGGGAGAGAGATAGAGAAAAACATCAATGAGAGAGAAACATCAATCAGCTGCCTCCTGCATGCCCCCTACTGGGGATGTGCCTGCAACCAATGTACATGCCCTTGATGGGAATCGAACCTGGGACCTTTCAGTCTGCAGGCTGATGCTCTATCCACTGAGCCAGTTAGAGCTGGATTTATTTATTTTTAATTAATCTCCAGCACCCTATGAGCAGCCTTTAAATGTTGATGGGATTGACAATATAGTATGTTTCACTTTGGGTTCTTGTTGCAAACAATTTGTTCTGTCTGGTTTAAGCATAAAAGGATTTTTTTGGGTGGGGGGTATTAAATGTCTTACAGAATTATTGGGAGGGCAGGGAGAAATAGATTCTAGGCCATTGGTTTTCAAACATTAACGTGCATCTAAGGGGCTTGTTAAAACACATTCCTGGGTCCTACACCCAGAAATTCAAGGAAGTCTGAGATAGGATCTGATACTCTGACTGAACTTTTAACTAGTTTCCAGGTGAGGTTAGTGATTCTGTGGTCTCAGACCCACACTTTGAGAACCACTGCTTTCCTTGGATAAATTTTGAAGAAAACTCAAAAGCTGCCACAGAATTGGTCTGACAGAAAACCGTTTTCTCTGATGCTAATGAAAGCAGATGGAGCTCCATTTTAATACATTTGCCGTTGCTGCTTACACTGATGCCATTTCTGCTTCGGGAACTGGACTTGAAACCACTGGGAAGTCACCTTTTGCCTTAAAGCAGGGAGAATTCAACTTGTTTCTTTATACTGCCCAATTTTGCATTGCAGTTGCATTTGTGTGTTTGAGTTGGAGAAGCTTAGGTGACATGCTGGCATTTTGATTTCAAGAGATATTGGGAAGCCCTGCCAAAGTGACTCAGTTGGTTGACTGTCATCCTTTGCTGGTTGGATTTTGGGTCAGGGCACATACCTGGGTTGCAAGTCTGGGCATATCCAGAAGGCAACAGATTGAGGTTTATCCCTCTCTCCCTTCCTCTCTCTTAAGTATGTGAGTATAAAAAAAATATTTCTTTTAATGTGTAAAAAAAAGATATTGGGAATCTGACTTCTATATTTAGAAAGCTGCAGCTCATAAGTAGAAGTATCTTTAAATGTTGAAAGACTATTCAAAAGATGGTGGGCAGTCAAGGATTTGACAGTTGTCTGCAGAGGAGATAAAGTGCTTCTACCAGGATGTAAATTTGTGTATTATTCCTTTATCACAAAATATCAGCTCAACTGAGCAGTGTAGTTAGTGTTTCAGTTGATTCTACATTCTGACACAAGCTCTTTATCTCATTAGACCATAACCAAGAGTCTACATATTACATTAGAGTAGCACTGTTCTACTGTAAAAGCACAAGAGAGAAGGGGAGAAGGAAATCTAGGTTTTATGATGGCTGATTTCAGGGTCTCATTTAGCTGTGATATTTGAAGCAGTCTGGCAACATTGGCAAAATAAAGAGTGTAAGAAAAGTAGAGATAAAAATGGGGACTCAAAATATCTAGGGGTAACAAGCCTTTCAAAACAGTGCTGTCCAATAGAACTGTAACATGAGCCAAAGAATACAATTAGAGTTTTTCTAGAAGCCTTATTGGGGAAAACCAAAACAAAACAAAACAAAAAACAAAACAAAACAAACAAACACCTCCAAATAGAGAAACAGGTAAAATAAATTTTAAAAAACAACAGTTTTATTAATATTTTGTTTACATACTATTAAGTTCACCCTTTTAAATTATGTAATTCAATGGCTTTTAGAATATCCACAGATCTGCGTATTTATCACCTCCAAAAGAATCCCTCCCCGTTTTGTTCCTTCCTCCCTCAACCACTAATTTTACTCTTAGTCTTTATGAATTTTTATTTTTTGGACATTACATGTAAGTGGAATCATACAATATGTAGTCTTTGTTGTCTGGCTTTCAGGTAGCATAATGTTTTCAAGGTCTATCCATTTTGTAACATGTATCAGTACTTCATTCCTATTTATGGATAAATGGCTTTGTCCAGTCATCATTTGTGGATTTTGGGTTTCTTTTTTTTGGCTATTATGAATCATGTTGCTATAATTATTTGTATATAATTTTCTGTGGAGATTAAATTTAATAATGCATTTTATTTACCCTAGTATATTCTAGATATTATAATTTTTACTAGGGGCCCAGTGCGTGAATTTGTGAACCTTGAAAGGAACTGTGGGCCATGAGGCTGTGGGGAGGGCACAGGGGTGGGTCTCTGCCCATTCACCTGGTATGGCCCCAGTCCCCTGACTGCTGGCAGCCCTTCTCCTGCCACTGCCACTCCCATGCACTGACAGTGCCAGCTCCGCTCGCACCCATTGAGAGTGTGGAGCTATTTGTGCTGGTGTTGCCAGCAGGAGGTGTGAGCGTGGCCAGCACCTTCAGCAGTTGTAAACTGTGGTTGCTGCCCCAATCGCCCCTCATGAGCAAGGGGAAGTTGAGAAGCCCTCAGGGGCAATTAGGGCCAGCAGCTGCCACTCTCACCCACTGATGATGCTGAGCGATTGGGACTAGCACCAGGCACTGACAGAGGGTACAAGCAGTGGCTCCAGCACCAACAGCAGATGTGAGAGGTGGTTGCCAGCTCCGATTGCCCCTCAAGAGCAGGGGTAGGTGGAGAAGCCCTGAGGGGCGATTGGGGCTGGCTGGTGCAAGCGGGGCTGGTGCTGGCAGCAGGTGCAAACGCTGGCAGGACAGTAGCACATAGAGGCAAAGAATTTTCAGTAACCACCAGAAGCTCGCACTGATGACAGTGACTGGCACCATACCTTGGGTTGGCGTCTCTGCTTACCTGTTCCACCATCCTGCCGTGGCCGACGCCTGCCATGTTTTGTGCATGCCCCTTGGTGGTCAGAACACATTATAGCAACTGGTTGTTCAGTTATTCTGCTGTTCAATCTATTTGCCTTTTATTATATAGGATATATGATCACTGCAAAAATAGTTGAGATATTTTATATTTTTTTTGTAGATAAGTCTTCAAATCCATATATATTTTATACTTAACAGCATATCTCCATTAAGACAGCCACATTTCAGGTGTTCAATAGCCTCATGAGGCAAGTGGCTACCATATTGGAAAGCAAAACCCAAACAGTAACTCAAGGAGGCAACCATGCTCTATGGAGAAAATCCCATTTTTCCTCAGGTCAGAGAAAACAAGCTTGCTTGTTGGCTCCTAGATATTCTTGCTCCCTTTGCCTTTCATGTTTCCAGTAGAATACTCTTCTCTCCTTTATTTCTTCAAGTCCTTGCTATCTTTTAAAATCTTGATTTATATTCCTCTTCATTGGTGGGTTTTAATTATTCTGGTTCAGTTTTTTGTTTATTTAGTAAGTGTTCATTGAACACATAACCATGTGCCACCCACAGTTCTAGATGTTGGAACTGTAGCATTGAGCAGGATATATAAATTCTCTTATTTTCATTGAGTGTATACTTTAGTAAAAAGCAATATTTAAATATTCAAATATTCAGAGAAACTTCTGTTATAGAGAAAGGGTGAATAGCAATATTAAATTATTTCCTCTAATTAATTCCCTTTTAATGTGCACAAATTTTGTGCACCCGGCCACTAGTACCTCAATAAAGCTGATTCAAAAATAACTTACACTAAAATTTCTAATTTTAAACATATATATTTGTACATATATCCATGTGTTCTTTTTAAAAATATATATTTTATTGATTTTTTACAGAGAGGAAGGGAGAGAGATAGAGAGCTAGAAACATCGATGATTGAGAGAGAAACATCAACCAGCTGCCTCTTACACACCCCCTACTGGGGATGTGCCCACAAACAACGTACATGCCCCTGACTGGAATTGAAAGGGACCTTTCAGTCCGCAGACCGATGCTCTACCACTGAGCCAAATCGGTTTTGGCTATCCATATGTTCTTGTGAATATAGTTCTGTAAGCATCACTAGTATTATGTTATAGCATGTTTTACCCCAAAAAGTTCTTTTTATGCCCCTTTGTAGTTCTCCCCACTTCTGGGCAAGTGCTGGCTTCCTTTCTGTCATTATAGTTTTGCTTTTTCTAGAAGTTTATGTAAGTGGAATTATACTTTTGTATATGGTTGCTTTCACTTAACATATGCTCTTGAGATTTATACATGATGTCGTGTATATTAATAGCTCATTCCTATTTGTTGCCAAATAGTATTCCATTGTATGGCTATGCCATAATATGTTAATTTATAATGAGCATTTTTAAAAATATTGTTCAGATTATTACAGATGTTCCTCCTTTTTTTATTTGCCCCCATAACTCCCCTCCATCTGTTTCCCTACCCCACCCCTTACCCTTATCCCCTGCCACTGTCCTCATCCATGGGTGTAAGATTTTTGTCCAATATCTTCCTGAACCCTACACATCCCCTTCCCGTTGAGAATTGTCAGTCCACTCCCTTTGCATGTCCCCAATTTTATTATATTCATCAGTCTATTCTGTTCATCAGATTTTTCATTCACTCGATTTTTAGATTCACTTGTTGGTAGGCATGTATTTGATATCATTTTGTTGTTCATAATTTTTATCTTTACCTTTTTCCTCTTCCACCTTTTCTTAAACAATACCCTTCAGCATTTCATGTAATACTGGTTTGGTGGTGCTGAACTCTTCATTTGACAGTCGTATGGGTACACCCTTATAGGTAACTAAATGTTTTTCTCTTGCTGCTTTTAATATTCTCTCTTTTTCTTTTGCTCTTGGCATTTTAATTATGATGTGTCTTGCTGTGGTTCTCTTTGGATTCCTTTAGTTTGGGGATCTGTGTGCATCCTGGACTTGTAAAGAAATACTTTCACCAAGAGGGGGAAGTTTCCGGTCATTTTTTCTTCAAATAGGTTTTCAGTATCTTGCTCTCTCTTCTTCTGGTTCCCCCATAATTTTTTAAAAAAAATATATTTTATTGATATTTTACAGAGAGGAGGAAAGGAGAGAGAGAAAGAGCTAGAAACGTCGACGAGAGAGAAACATCGACCAGCTGCCTCTTGCACACCCCCTACCGGGGATGTGCCCGTAACCAATGTACATGCCCTTGACCGGAATCGAATCTGGGACCTTTCAGTCCGCAGACCGACGCTCTACCACTGAGCCAAACCGGTTTTGGCATGGTTCCCCCATAATTTTGATGTTGGTATGCTTGAAGTTGTCCCAGAGGCTTCTTACACTGTCTTCATATTTTTGGATTCTTTTTTTTTTTTTTTTTTTTTGCTTTCCCAGTTGGATGTTTTTTGCTTCTTTGTATTTATCTTTGACTTGATTCTTGCAGTCCTCTAGTCTGCTATTAGATCTCTGTATATTATTTTTAATTTCAGTCAGTTATTTTTAATTTCTAGTTTGTCCTTTTTCATATCCTCGAGGGTCTCACTAAATTTGTTGGCCTTTTCTAGAAAGTTATTGAAAAACCTTATAACTATGGTTTTGAACTCTATATCCGGTTGTTTACTTTCCTCCATTTCTTTCATTTGTGACCTGTTTCTTTATCACCGCATTTTGGCTGCTTCCCTGAGTTGATAGAGTGGCTTTGTGTACTAGGTGTCCTATATGGCCCAGTGCCTCAGCCTCCCCAGTTACCTGAGATGGACACTCTTGGTGCACCTCTTTGTGGGCTGTATGCACAATCTTGAAGTTAAGTCTTAATTGTTTTTACTATCACTGGGAGGAATTGACCTCCTGGCCAATTGGCTGTGAGGATCAGCTGTGTCTATGCTGAGAGAACTTCTGTGCTGGAGACACACTTATGAGGCAAGACTTGCTTCAGTGGGGTTTGGTACTCACTAACTCTGCCCCCTGAGTGTGTCCCTTATGGATCTAAGGAGTTGTAATCTGGTATGGTCTCACTCTGACCACTGGGTACACTGGCTCTTGGATCTCCAAGGAGGTGCTAATTTAGCTTCTGCCTGAGACTACCCAGAGGCGCTAAAGATAGATATTCAGATTCCTCATGTTTGGGTTTTGAAGATGCCAAATGAGGCCCAGCTGTAAAGCAGTGCGAGCTGCTGTGGGGCCATGGGCCGTCTTTTGGATGTTCTGGGTCTCTCTGACTCAGCTGCAGTTTGTTAGGTGAGTTTAGATTTCAAAGAACCAGGCCATTCATATGCAAAAGCCTCTGTGCACACCTTGGATGGGACGGAGTCTCTGGGTGGAGCAAACACCAATGGCTTCTCGTCATCCCTGCCCTAAGAGGCCCCCAGACCTCAGTGTCCCCCAGTAATCGCTGCAAGCACCTCTGAAAGCAGCTCTCGAGTTCCGCCCACTGCCAAATAGTCCAGTTTCTCCCCGTATGAGTCTGGGTCCCCAGTCTCACCCAGAACTAGAGTTCACAGCAGTCAGGAGCTTGTGTCTCTCTGCAGATTGAAAAAGCCAGCTGTGTACTCAGTTGCCAGCCCTCGCCATGCATGCCTCTCTGTTGTAGTTTTGAAGTTGTTGTGAGAGGCAGCAATTTCAGGTGTTTACCTATGCCGTCTTCTTGGTTTCTCTCTTTTCATTGTTTCTTCTCCTTAATTCTATCTTTACCCTTTCAAAGAATCTTCTTAAGTAGGTTTTTATGATCTCGTTTCCCCTCTGGATTAATATTTGGTGCCGGTTTGTTCTTTCAATTAATATTTTTCCTGGATTTATAATATCTTCAGATAGTTAACATAAATACCTAATCGTTACATAAGAAATAATTGGTTTTCTTATTTGAAACCCGTCTTAAAAGTGTAATCTTTTTTTTTTTTTTTTTAATATATTTTATTGATTTTACACAGAGAGGAATTGAGAGGGACAGAGAGCTAGAAACATCGATGAGAGAGAAACATCGACCAGCTGCCTCTTGCACACCCCCAACTGGGGATGTGCCCGCAACCAAGGTACATGCCCCTGACCGGAATCGAACCCGGGACCCCTCAGTCCGCAGGCCGACGCTCTATCCACTGAGCCAAACCGGTCCTGGCAAAAGTGTAATCTTTTATCTGAAGTATTATGACATCTGATTGATTTAAGAGAATTTCAAAAAAGTAAATAAAATAAGACTTTATTTTGATTCACAGAAGGAAGACTAATAAGTTTTCTGTGTAAATTTCTTGACCAAATGTTATTTTGTTTTAGAATTGGTATATATCAGTAAATGGACAAAGTGAAATGATGCAGTTTCTTAACTGCTAAAGTCAGATGTTTTGGGGATTACTTAGAGTGACATGGGATAAAATAAAGTGAAATTATAGTTTTCTGTTGTACTAAAGAATTTGATTATCTTTGTGTTATAGAAAAAGTGATTCCTAAGTGCCATATTTATATGTTCTAATATTGTAAAGTTATTGGTAATGTTAATGCAATTACCTGTATATGGGTTGCAGTTTGTGATGGATATTCTCTAGCTTGTAGTTCCTGTCAGTCCCATCCACTACATTTTCTCCTCTTCCCTTTTGTGAGTCATGTTAAGTAATTATGGATTTATTTAAATATTAGATTAAATAACTCATAATTAAGTGAGCAGATTTACTGCAAATAATAGTCATTTAGCCCAGCTGGCATGGCTCAGTAGTGAACATTGACTTATGAACTGGGAGTTCATGGTTCGATTCCAGTTTGTGCAGGCTCCATCTCCAGTATGGGATGTGCAGGAGGCAGCCGATCAATGATTCTTACTCATCATTGATGTTTCTATTTCTCTCCCTCTCCTTCCTCTCTGAAATCAATAAAAACATATTTAAAAATCATAATCATTTTTAGTAATTTCTAAAAGAAGCTGAATACAGGTTTTTAGAGCACCATAAGAAAGCCAGGTGGAAGGCTGCTTCTGAATCAGAAGAGATTATGTTTTTAAGAAAATCAATCTTTGCTGAAACCGGTTTGGCTCAGTGGTAGAGCATCGGTCTGCGGACTGAAGGGTCCCGGGTTCGATTCCAGTGAGGGGCATGTACATTGGTTGCGGGCACATCCCTAGTAGGGGGTGTGCAAGAGGCAGCTGGTCGATGTTTCTCTCTCATCGACGTTTCTAGCTCTCTGTCTCTCTCCCTTCCTCTCTATAAAAATCAATAAAATATATTAAAAAAAGAAAAGAAAATCAATCTTTTAGCGAATTGTCTGTCCTGGGAAAATCTGTGTAATTTGTATTTATTATTTTAAAATATTTTAAAATCACTGAAGTGAATTATGTGTATTTTTTATGAGCAGAATGATTGAGGTGGAGCAATAAGATAAAATTATCATTATTACTAAAAAAAACACACTTCATTACATTTAATTTAAATCCAATCAATGTAATTTCTTTTAATTACCCTTGTATTCAAAGAGGCAAACAGTATAATTTGTCATAGTCTTTCCAGTCTTTTTCCTGGTTTTTTTTTTTAATGGTTCATGTTGTAGTGCATATACGTTTGTATCTTGTTCTTTGGAGTTAATATGATTTTTCTGGCTTGATATTTTTCCAATGGGTAGATGTAACTACCATACTTAAAAGTATTATTTTAAAACCCAGTGATACACAAGTCAAGACTTCTGAGTTTTAGGAACTATGCAGATTCTTTTGTTCCAATAGTTATACTTTCTATTTGTTATTGTTGCGTGGAATGGGTGTTTTATTGGATATTGAACATCTTTAAACAAAAAGATTCTTGTAGTAATATTTGTCCTAAACTTTTTTCCCTTCTCTGATTGCTTGTTTCATTAAATTTAGTACAATGTTAGAAGAATGTAGTAGTAGGACCCAACTTGGGTTTAAAAATACTTTTAAGTTATTATATATTCCCCCCCCCCTTTTTTTTAATTAGGGAAGGAGATAATCTAAAAGTTAATGAATCTTCATTTATTTATCATATTATTGCTTCTCTCCTTTCTATGTTGTTGCTTAATTCAGACTTAAAAAAAAAAATCCTAAACTGAGGATATTTTCCCATTGATTTTCAGAGAGTGGAAGAGAGAGGGAAAGACAGAGAGAAATATTGATGTGAGAGAAACATATTAATTGGTTGCCTTCCGCGCACACCCCAACCATGGTCCCTGCTGGGGAGGAGCCTGCAACCAAGTTATGTACCCTTGACCAGAATTGAAGCCGGAATCCTTCCATCTGAAGGCCAATGCTCTGTCTACTAAGCCAAACTGGCTAGGGCCAGATTTTTAAAAATTCAAATAATATTTATTTTTCAATTGCAGTTGACATACTATATTATATTAGTTTCACGTATACAACCCAGTGATTAGATGTTTATATAACTTACTAAGTGATCAACCTATAAATCTGGTACTCACCTGACACCATACATAGCTATTACAATATTATTGACTATATTCTCTATGCTGTACTTTATACCCCCATGATTATTCTGTAACTACCAATTTGTACTTCTTTAATCGCTTCACCTTTTTCTCCTCACCCCGTTCCCTCTTCCATCTGGCAACTGTCAAAAGGTTTTCTTTGAGTCCTTTTCTATTTTGTTTGTTTTTGTAAACTCAGTTATTGATAAATATATATATTAACATTTTATCATTCATTTTTCCCTTTGGAAAAACATTAAAATTAGCTGATGCATAAGATAGTTTCCCTCTTTCTTACTACTCAAAGGTAACAATAAAAAGGAATGTGTGGAATGTTTAACCAAGACTGGTATACTAACAGCTCTTAGCTGCTAAGTTATAGAAAGCTTAATATTAACACTAATTAGTTAACATTAACACTGATTAATTTGTCCATGATACTTTGAAGATACATGTAAGAGGGAAGTGGAAGAATGGAACTGAGTCAGAATCATGAGGTTGGAAATTGACTTCTGGTCTTTTGTGGCTATGTACAAACTCACTTGATCACTCTGCTTTTTCCCTTTATTCATTAAATAAATATTACTAGTTTAATAGTTATAGCCAACAATTTTTTTGTATATGCCAGGATAAGTACTTTTTACATAAATTATTAGCTAATTATTATAAATTGCTTACTAGTTACAATGCTAGAAAAATAAGGCAGCATTTTGTGTGATCAGAGCTGTTTTCAGTTTGCCTTGTAGTTGGTTGCTAATGCCTTAGAATATGCCTGTTTGTAAATTTTCCTGCTGTCTTATGCAAGAGGAATTGATTTTTCTAGATATAGCAATAGAGGCATTCTTGTAAAAAGCAGTTGTTGTGGCCCTTATCATAGAGTTGTTAGAAGTACTTTAAGTAAATTAACATGCTTTTAGTTTTTAAAAAGTGAGAATAAGGGAGTTACTTGCTCTATCCTCAAAGGAATCCATGATTCTTGGAATTAAAAAACAAAACAAAACTGTCCTGAAGCCTGGAGAGAGGCAGCCAGAGCTGTGGATGAGGACTTCATATGAACTGTGGGTCAGGACAGGGTTGGGAGTAGTGAAAACACCCTTAATCTTGCCTGCAATTTTCATTAGCTTTAGTTCCTTAAAAGTGTGGGTTTTTTGGTAGAAATAAGAGTAAAGCCCTTCTCTACCTCATGCAGTAATCAATAGCTACCACTAATATTAAAGTGTTAAGTGGAAAACTTAATTTATTTAACAATTGGAATTTGACAATAAAATACAAGGGAAATAAATAGCACAGAGAACAAGTTTCCTTTATGATTTTCAATGGTAAATATGAGATAACTGCACATTTTCCCATTTCAGTGGATACTCCATTTCTCCAAAGGTTATCAAACATTCAAATGACCAGATGCCATTCTTTGCTTGGATCTAGAGACCCTAATGTTTACTCCACAAAATGACTCCTTACCTTTAATAACATGGAACTCAAAGTCATAGTTATTTCATCTTTCTGCCATGAGTATCACCAACACTATTAGATCTGTAGTGAGGCTAGTATGAAGATGTCATGGGAAGAATGACAATGACAATGAAAAATACTGGTTTTAGTTCATTATTATTATCAAAGGAGTTGTAGAGAACTTTGAAAAACACATGGAAGAAATTAATTAGACATCCTAATACTAATAGATAAATCATTAATGCATTTTCAGCCTTTTTTCTATGTACTATAAAATTAGCTCTCAATTAAGTGAATAATGAATTGAGGGAGGGAGGACTTTTAGAATCTTAGGTCATGGTTAAAATTATAAGCAAGTCATCATCATCTAAGGTGGCTTATAGGGAACTAGGATTACTGCTGGCGTAGGTAATTAGGCAGTGGTGTTAGTACTGATAGGTATCTCCTGGGGAGATTGGGGTCATAGCTTTATGGCTGGTTTGCTGTTTGGGCAAAGGAAGAGATCAAGGATTGGACTCTTGAATTTCCTATCTCTTGCTTGAACCAGAAGAGCCTCTCTCTGGGTTTGGTCAGGATAGGCATTTGATCAGTTGTGGCCAAATTGTAAAGCCTCTAAAGTGGAAAGGTGTCTCAATCCCTGCCACATCACAGTCAACATTAATCTGAACACCAGATATTCTCCCAGCAATTGAGAGTTCATACACAATATACAGTTCTGTATTCTTTCTATGTGAAATAATTTTTATTATGATTTCAGTATAATGGTAATGAATCATCTTGAAATTAGAAGAATGGTTCAGGCTGGTGTGGCTATCCTAGTCAGGGAACTGGATAGGTTTTGCTGGAAACATTTGAAAGAAGCAGGAGCTAGCAAGATTGGGAGTGGGTTCATTTGTGGAATAAATAACCTAATTTTTTTATTTTTTATTTTTATGAGAGGTTAATTGAGCCAAACTGATGACACATGCCGGGGAGCAAGATCTCAAATGTTCCTAGCCCAAATAATTTAATATTTAACAATTCCAGAAGTGGACTGACATTCTGTCAGTAATACAAAGAGACTGTTGAGAAATTTGCTATGTGATTTTCCATATATAGGCTGTTGCACTTTACATGATTTATTCACAGTGTATATATTAAGTCTAATAGAAGTTTCTTTCTTTCTTTCTTTCTTTCTTTCTTTCTTTCTTTCTTTCTTTCTTTCTTTCTTTCTTTCTTTCTTCTTCTTCTTCTTTTTTTTTTTTTTCTTTCACAAAACAGCCTTTATTGACAGGAAGGTGGGAGGAAAGATTTGGATTTAGGAATGCACATTTGGATGGGTGCAACTCCCATCTTGGTCACCAAAGAAGTTTCTTATTATTTTTAAAATTAGAACTTCTGAGATTGGATCTTTGGAAGAAGATCGACTACCTGTTTCATTATAGAAATGTCCAGTTAGAATACTAATTTATTCTTGTAACAATTTTAAAAAATTGAAGTTTTTACATGTTAACTAGTATATTTTTTTTTCCAGTTTCTCTTCAGCAGCGGGTAGCAGAATTGGAAAAAATTAATGCAGAATATTTACGTGCACAGCAGCAGCTTGAACAAGAATTTAATCAAAAGAGAGCAAAATTTAAAGAGTTATATTTGGCTAAAGAGGGTAAGTTTATAAGTCTAACCCTAACCCCATACTAAGACTGCCTTAAAATGTCAGGTTTCTTGGTAATACATTACTGTCATTGAATAAACTTTGATTTTATTTGTATTTATATTGTATAATAAAAGTCTATTTAGAGGTAAGGATTAAGAATGGAATTGAAAAACAAACTGAAAAATGCAGTATTCAGATTTTTCCTTGTCTTTTAACCTTAATGTTGATAATTAATATAGTGGACTATATAGTTCTGGGTCACAGGACTTTTGGTGCTTTGAATACTTGAGAGATAGCGCCAGACAAACCAAGACTGTTGGCATTCTAATAATAGCTTTAGCCATGTTATATTAAAATTGATAGTTCATGGAATTTATCCAACAATTGTTCAGTTACTTATTCATAAATATTTATTTAATATCTATGATGCAGGCATTGTCAGGTGCTTGGTATACAAAAGGGGCAAGAGTCATATGGTTCTTTTAACTCATAGAACTTGAACGCTAGTGAGGAAAATAGGTATTAAGTAATTGTGTGAGTTGTTTTTAAAAAGGCAGATACATAAGAGTATATATGAGGGACCTAATCTGAAGGATAGGGGAAGGGTTTACATTTTGGGTACTGACCTAGTAAAATATGGATAGGTTTTTCACAGCCTTCTAGACCAGTGGCTCTCAAACATTAATGTGGATAAAAATCACCTGGAGAGCTTGTTAAGTATGTTGGGGTGGGGCCTGAGAATTTGCATTTCTAATAAGCTCATAGGTGACTGCAGTATTGCTAGTCCAAGGACACAGTTTGAGAACCACTGCTCTAGACTAGTAATCATCCAGCTTCGAAATTTACTTAAAATTTAAAAATATGTGAATGATGTAAATTCTATCATATTGTCAATACCGACAATTTAAAACTTCATGCTTTTAAACATATCAAGTGGAATCAATCATAGTTATTTAATACCCATTACCATCCATTTAATAAAAAAAAAATACATGAATAAGTTCTTTAGCAGAAACTTTGCATTTTCTTTTTACATCTTTCTCAGAATATTATTCTAAAGTTTGTTTTTAGATCACGAACTAGAGTGTGCATCAGAATTTTATCTGTAGGCTTTGTTATATATAAAACAAAGATTGCTGTGCCCCATCCCCAAGAGTTTCTGATTCACTAGATCTATAGGATCCTGGAATTTGCATTTCTAGCAATTTATCAGGTAATGTTGATGTTGATTGAGGGACCACACTTTGAGAATTATTGGCCTAAAGTAATAATTTATTCTTAAAAGCCATTCAAAATTTTTTTTTGATCAGCCCTGACTGGGTAATTTAGTTGGTTAGTGCATTGACCTTTGAAGGTTGTGGGTTTGATCCTTGGCAGGGCACATACGAGAATCAACATATGAATACATAACTAAGTGGAGAAAGAAATCGATGTTTCTAAAATCAATAAATTAATTAAAATAAAATGAAAAATTGGATCATATTTCTCTATAACAAAAATAGTATGCAAATTTCTTCTGTGTTGATTTATTAATAGTTATTAAAAGTACACATGCCATAAATATTTTACACGTTTAAAAAAAGAATTATTGACTGGCTCAGTTAATTAGTGTGGCTCAGTGGTTGAGCATTGACCTATGAACTAGAAAGTCACGGCACATGCCCAGGTTGCTGGCTCAATCAGTTAGGAAGTGTGCAGGAGACAGTCAATTGGTGATTCTCATCATTAATGTTGCTATCTCTTCCTTTCTGAAATTAATAAAAATATTTTTTAAAAAAGAATTATTAAAATGTAAAAATTAACGTTGGCTGGTGCATCATCCAGTGTTACCTGAAGATTGGAGCATCATCCAGTGTTACCTGAAGATTGTGGGTTGATTCCTGGTCAGGGTGGACACCAGGCAACTGGTTGATGTGTCTCTCTCACATCAATGTTTCTCTCTCTCTTTTTTCCTTCTTTCTTTGCTAAAAAAAAAAAAAAAAAAAAAAAATCAATTAAAAAAGTTGTAAAAATGATTGGAAATGCATGTCTTACAAAATATATTGGATCACCCTCCTAATTTAGATCATTAACTTCTGGGTGAATATTATTTACTTCTAGAAAAAAAATAAGATTTGGGTTTTTGTTTTAGATATAAGTGCTGAGAACCTTTGGTCTCATAAATAAGTAGAAATAAATAGAAGTATTTTTTAAAATAGCAATTATTATTCCATTCATTTAACTTTCTGAATTATATGTTAAATCACCAAGTGTTCTAGCTTCAAAAATATTTTTATTCTATTGGTTGACAACTCAATTAAGTCTTCCTTCAGTTTTGTCGAAAGCAGACTGTCACCTGATCTGCCAAAAGATGTTACTCAGTTACTAGTCATTCACTTTTTTAGTACTGAAATTAGTATTTTAAATTGTTTCTCTGGTTTGGTATCAGAGTTTTTATGCAACAGAGCAGTGAACCATAGTAAAATTCAGGATGGATTAAAAGCCTTTTTTTTTTTTTGTTAAGTGGGAGAAAGGTGTTAAGAAAAGGGTAGTGAGTGAGCAAGGAGGATCTACCTCTCTGTTTTAGGAAAGAATATTTATGAAATTTGAGGATCTAGAAGTGGATTTCTTTAAAACATCATGTGCCTATGAATCCCCTGGAAAATCTTTGTATATCTGCAGGGGTACATGGGCACTTTGAAAACTACTGTTTTCATCACTTTGAAACAGTAGTTTTCAAAGTGAAGGAGTTCAGACTACAGATTGTAAGTCATTGATGGGTAAAAAAATTGAGGGGATGTGAACAGCAGTTTTTAAAAATAAGAATATAATGGGAAATAAAATAGCACATTAGATTTGATGAGGTTAAGTATGTATGGTTGCACAATTTTTTTTAAAATATGTTTTTTATTGATTTTTTTACAGAGAGGAAGGGAAAGAGAGAGCTAGGAATGTCGATGAGAGAGAGACATCGACCAGCCACCTTCTGCACACCCCCTACTGGGGATATGCCCGCAACCAAGATACATGCCCTTGACTGGAATCGAACCCGGGATCTTTCAGTCCCCAAGCCGACACACTATCCATTGAGCTAAAGCGGTCTCGGCTGTTTGCACAAATTTTTTTGTTTTATTAATAGTTATATATGTGTATGTGATATGAAATATATTTCTTGCTATGAGTTGTGATCAAAGAAGTTTGAAAGCTACTGTTCTTAGGCTTCACAGAATTCAGCCCCGGGTTGGAAATGCTTACTGACACTAGTATGGGGTGGGGATTTTTTTTCCTCCTGGCTCACAGGAGGCTGTTGCTGTTTTGCTTTGTTCCTTCATAGGCTAACAAGGAGGTGGTAAAGCTGGTATTTTGTTTAGGCATGCTGGCAATCTGTAAGATACTGTAGAGGTTGGGATGAATGAGATACGGTTTTTATCTTTCAGGAAGTATGGTCTGCTGGGGTAGGTAATACATTTTGCACAGTATCATCATTGTTTGAATATATATTAAATATTATGAGAAATTCTGTCCAATTCTTCATGTTCATTTGAATTTGTTAACCTTTCCCTTTTAAAATTTGTTTTAACCTTTAATTGATGAGACACCACTTTAAACTCTGTGCAATAGAGTTTATGTTCTTGTTAGGATAACCTGTAATACCTTTAATATGTGTGTGTATATATATAGTCATGGCAGTATTTCCTCTGTGATACTGGCTGTTGACATCTTATTTTTCCTTCACCTCTCATACCAGTAATTCTGTAGCTTGATCCAGATTAAGTTAACCTTGTCCAAAATTGGTTCATTTGCTTTCTCTTTTTTTCTATTCCTAAATAAAAGTGTTAGAATTTCCCTTTTACTATTCTTTGAAATTATAAAATTGACTTTCCTATAAAATTCTGGAGAAATGAAAATGATCAAGAACCTCTCATTTCTGAAATGCATTATCAATTACTGATCTAAACCACTTGTAATGTGTATTCATTCAAAAAACATTTGATGTGTTAAAGTTGCTTTGAATACACTTAGACCCAATAAATCTCTTTGGAACTATTGTATCTTTACTATTTGAAGTTTCCAATGAGCTTAAGCTGGCCAATAAAGAACAGTTGAGGTAACTTTTTACAAAATTTCAAAAGGAATAATGTGAAACTTTTTGAGAGCTTTGGTCTAGTTTCTAAAGAAAATGCATAGTATGTAACAGGTAAATGTTGTTTTAGTGTTTGTCTTGGCTGTTTGCCTTTATTAGAATAAAAATCAAATTTATTTATTTATTTAAAGCCATATTCCATAATAAAATTTAATCAGCAAATCTGTTGTAAGACAAAGAATTCATACATTTTCCAGCCCTAAAGAGTAACACAGTCACATATATTCAACATGTTTTAAGATAATGCTTAATAGTATGTAGGAAGATAATATTACTTACAAACTTTAATATATTATGAATTAAAACATATTCATATTATTTTGTAAACAAAGAAGCAATTTTAAGCAAAAATGAATTTCCTTTAAAAGCAAATATGAATTACAGAATCTGTCCTTTAAAGAGGGACAATTTCAACTAGTCCATCTTACAAGCAAAAATATTTATAAAATGCCTACATGCTTCTCACACTCATAGCATTTATGTTTACTTTAATTAAAGTTTTATTCATAACATCCCTAGGTTTTTTTTTGATTGTTTTTTTTTAATTTCCATATAGAACTGTCTGGAATAGAAAATTCTAAATATCAGAATCTATGGTTATAAACTTTCACATTCAAAAGTGCAAGTAACAAATTCTAGTTCTACAGCAATAAAAATTACAACTTAGATGTCCCTTTTTGAGAGCTTGTTTTGGAGGTTCTAGCAGGGGAGCGCAGCTACTAGTATACCCTTGACCGAAGACCAGTCCTCTCCTCTTGGGGGAAAGTCGTCCTCTTCGAGCGCACAGCTTCGGGAAGGACGCACATGGATCGGTGAGGGAGGAGGGGGACAACCACCTAGCCAGCCAGATCAGCCAAATCAACCCTGGTGACCAATGGGGTGCAGATGTCGCAGCCAGATCGATCTCACATCCAGATGTCCCTTTTTGAAATAACAGTGATGGAGAGTTAACAACCACAGGTAATCACTGAATTGTAACACATGTAAAGATTAGGAAAATTTCAAGTGTTCCTAAGTATCTATCATTATATAAAAATGAGCATTTTACAACATTATGATTTCAATAGCAAGATACAGGCAGACATACAAATATTTTTTTCAATTAGCAATAATCATGCCTGGAATAAACCTCATTGGCTATGAGGTTTATTCCAGGCATGATTATTCCTGCCACTGCTCAAACTACTACTTCTTTTTTTCTTTTTTTAAATTGATTTTAGAGAGTAAGGAAGGGAGAGAGAAAAAGAGAAACAATTGATGTGAGAGATACATCAATCAGTTGCCTCCCTACCTTCCTTGACGGGATGGAACCTGTAACCTAGGTATGTCCCCTGACTAGGAATCCAAACCAGGGCACTTTTGAATGTGAAAGTTTAGGACACTAACCAACTAAGCCACATCGGCCAGAGGTAGATAGCCGTTTTTCCTTCAAGATACTTTAGATAATTACTTTCTGCAATTAATGTTAAAATTGTGTTTTGCTAGTGTGTCAAAATATTTTAATAGTGGGAACAAAGTGATGTGAAACTGATGTTTAGAGACTAAAGATTTTTTAAATGACATTTACTTAAAATTAGCATGACTAGGTTCTCCCAGCCCCCATTATTTAGAACCAGATTGTTAATTCTTTTGATTGATAATCATGAATATTTTCACTTTTAAAAGTTCTTTAATTGATAATATCTATTGGATTTTCAAGTACAGTGCTTATAACTTTATACAGAAGAGTGTTGCTTATCCTGGCTTAAAGGCTTGTGAGTCCCTTAAACTCATACAGTTGGTTAGTAGTACAGTTAGATCTTAAATTGTTTTTATGGTTATTTGGCTCAGTTATTGTGCTTTTAAAGGAAATTGATGGTTTTCAAAATATGAACTGGTGTTTTTTTTTTTTTTTGCATAAATGTCTCATAACTTTTAAATGTAAATAGATAAGAAAAAGAAGTTGACTGGGAAAAGTTTTCTAAGAGAAGATAGAGTTAATATCCAGTATATATAAAATTCTCTTTGAAATTAGAAGAAAAATAATTTATTAGAAACACAGTAAAGAATATCACCAAAGAGGGAATACTGTCCTTAGTAATTGTATAAAAAGATACTCAACTTGTCTCTCTTAATAGGGAAATATAGATGAAAACTATTACCATATTCTACCTATGATGTTGGCAAGAATTTTAGAAAATGGAAAATAGTGGTTATTGGTAAGGATATGGGAAAAAGATACACTCCTATATACTGTTGATAGGTTCATCTTTTTTGGAAGACAGTTTAGCCAAACATGTCTTACCTAGGCTTAAATCATGTAGTAGACACATCAGATCAAATTAATATTTAAAAGACTAGGGGCCCAGTGCACGAATTTGTGCACCTTGAAAGGAACTGTGGGCCATGAGCTGCAGTGGGCATAGGGGCAGGTCTCGACCCACCTTCCTTGCCCCTGCCCAGCCCCTATCACTGCAGCCCTGGTCCCCTATCTGCCAGCAGCCCTGCTCCTGCCACTGCTGCTCCCACGTGCTGATGGTGTCAGCAGCAGGTGCAAGTGGTGGCTACTGCCCAGATTGCCCCTTAGGAGAAGGGGTAAGTGGAGAAGCCCTCAGGGGTGATCAGGGCCAGCAACTGCTGCTCATACCTACTGACTGCACAGAGTGATCAGAGCTGGCAGCAGGTGGAAGTGGGGTTGGTGCCAGCCGCAGGTGCAAGCACTGGGCGGGACTGCAGCACATGAAAGCAAAGAATTTTCAGTGACCTCCAGAGGCTTGCCCCAATGACAGTGACCAGTGCCCTGCCTTGGTCGGGCAGCCCCACTTTCCTGCTCCACCATTCTACCACGGCTGACACCCACCATGTTCCACACTCTCGCCTGTGGCCAATGCCCGCCATGTTCCTTATGTGCCCCAGGTGATTGGTCTATATCCATATTAGGGTTTTATATAGATAGATTAGAGGCCCATTGCATAAAGAAATTCATGCAATAGGCCTTCCTTCCCATGGCTCCCAGCACAGGTTTTCCTCTGGTACCCAGGACCCAGGCCTTCACTCCGGAGTCTGCAGTCTTTGTCGCTGCAGCTGGAGTGCTGCTCCTGTAGATCCTTTCACCCTTTGCCCTACCTCTCATAGCAGGCGTCCTGCAGCCCGGCCACTCTGCACCTGGAGCAGCTGGGCAGTCTCTATCTTTATCTTTCTAATTTGCATATTCTCTTCTGCTGGGCGTAGCGGAGTAATGGTCAATTTGCATGTTTCTCTTTTATTAGTGTAGATGGTAAGGGGAGGCTGATAAATTAATTATAACTTTAAAAACTTGGATCTAGTAATTGCCATGCTTTCTTTTATGAACCATTTCTTGAATGTCTATTTGTGTAAGGTACTGTACTAGAAATCATTTTCAATAAGTTGTCTTATCATTAAAACAACCGTCTGAGGTGGGAATTTTGTAAGATGTGGAATGGAGGCCATAGAGATTAAGTAAGCTCATTTAGCTCTAAAACTATGGCCTGAATCTTTATCTGGTTTCATAGTTAATAATTGATTTTTGATATCCAGCATACCTTAAATCTTTATTAAAATTATTTTATTTTCTAACTTAATATTTTTCAATTTAATTCCTTACTTGTTCATTACGATGTTAACATTTTAAATTTAAATGCTTTGTTTCTTCATTGTAGTGCCAGTCTGATAAAAGTGAGCCCCTCCTTAATGGAAAGTGTTTTACTTTTCTTCCAGAGGATCTGAAGAGACAAAATGCAGTGTTACAAGCTGCACAAGATGATTTGGGACACCTTCGAACACAGCTGTGGGAAGCACAAGCAGAAATGGAGAATATCAAGGCCATTGCCACAGTCTCTGAGAATACCAAACAAGAAGCTATAGATGAAGTAAAAAGACAGTGGAGAGAAGAAGTTGCTTCCCTTCAGGCTGTTATGAAAGGTAAAAAATGGTTGATCTGTTTTATGATTTTTAAGCTACCTGATTCTGATGATTGAGAACATTTTCAGGGTTTTATTTGAAGCTATATGTTTGTGTGTGTGTGTGTGTGTGTGTGTGTGTGTGTATAAATATATAATATATATATTATTTTACCCAAAGATTAGTTGATTTTAGAGAGGAAGGGAGAGAGAGAGAGAGAGAAATATTGATGTGAGGGAGAAATATTCATTCTGTACATGTCTCAACTGGGTATTGAACCTGAAACCTGGGTATGTGCCCTAACTGGGAATCAAACCTGTAACTCTTCAGTGCATGAGACGACACTCCACTGAGCCATAGCGAAAGAAGAGGGCAATGCCAATGAATAAAGCTGTATGGGCACGGGAGTATGTAGAACTGGAGAGATCTCCAATGCAAAGAGTAAACCTATTATTTATACTTATTCCAGCTAATTATTGCCCATCCAGTCCAGTGTTGTCATGTCTTTTACATTTTTAAGAAAAATTTAGGTTTTTATGTGAAAAATTTTCTGCAGTTTATGAAATAAAATGGCCAATGGGTTAGAATAGGCTTTATGGGCTGCCAGCTTGTGACCCTTGGTCTAAAGGAAGAGTAGTAATTTAAGTCTCTATCTGCTGGCATATAGTGCTTAATTACTTCCTGCAATTTCTGAGATGATGATATTAAAATGAAGTTGCTGCTGAATCTTTGGGTTCCTGAAATTAGTTTTATTATAAATGTGAAATAGTGATAACTTTTCTTCTTCTGACTTACCAGTTGTGTGTCATTTCTGCATTACTGCTCTTTTAATTTGGATGGTTAAGTCTAGCCCTATTTCTGAGTTTGTGGTTATCACTTAGCGATTATAGTGGCTTACACAAATAGGAGTTCCTTTTACTCACAGAAGAAGAAACCCAGAAGTAGGTAATCTTCAGCTGGTTACAGTGATTCCACAATGTTCCTAGTGTTCTAGTCTTCATTCTGTTCCTTCTTCCTTAGTATGTGGTTTTCAACCTCACTTTGCCTCATGGCTGAAAATGACTGCTCCTCCTTCAGTCTGCCTTAGAAAAGCAAACATTGGCGAGAATATGTCACCTTTCCTAAGCTTTCCTCATCTCTAAAATAATATGACACAGGTTTATTTGAAGATTAGAGATGATGATTTAAAGCCCATAGTAACATTTTTACACATAATAACTAGAAATGTAGTTAAATTTTTTAGTGAATTAAAAGATTTCCAGAAATTAGACAAAAGCTCTTTATGTAACTACTTAAATTTTAGTGTACCAGAACATTTTTTTCATAATGCGTAGACATGAAATACTTGGTGGTGTTTTATAGAAACAGTTCGTGATTATGAGCACCAGTTCCACCTTCGCCTGGAGCAGGAACGAACACAGTGGGCACAGTATCGAGAATCTGCAGAGAGGGAAATAGCTGATTTAAGGAGAAGGTTGTCTGAAGGTCAAGAGGAAGAAAATTTAGAGAATGAAATGAAAAAGGTATGAAGGAATGTATTTATCTATAAATATACTTGAATCCAAATGCAAGATGTTTTAATATTGTGGTAATAGAAGATAGATTTTTATGTTTTTTTTTGTTAGAGGAATTATTTGGACACAAACCTAACTATAGTACTGGGTAATTTGATGCCCTTTCCACAAATATTTGTATGGGAAACTCCCTTACCTTCTTCAAAACTTTGACTAAATATATCCCATGAGGTCTCTCCTGTCCAGCCTATTTAACATTACAACCTACCCACCGTCCTCCTCTGATTACGCGTATTCTCTTCCAATTTTTCATTTTCCATAGTGCATATTTTATAATATATGTAGCATTCACTTATTATTTTTACTTAACTAGAGGCCCGGTGCATGAAATTCATGTACAGGGGGTAGGAGGGTGTCCTTCAGCCCAGCCTGCACCCTCTTCAATCTGGGACCTGTGGGATAAGGCCTAAACGAGCAGTCAGACATCACTCTCACAATCTAGGACTGCTGGCTCCCAACCGCTCACCTGCCTGATTGCCTGTCACCACTTCTGTCTGCCAGCTTGATCACCACTCCCCTGCCAGCCTGATGGACACCTAACTGCCTTCTCCTGATGGCCTGGTCACCTCTAACTGCCTTCCCTTGCAGGCCTGGTTGTCCCCAACAGCCCTGCCCTGCAGGCCTGATCCCTTCCAACTGCCTTCCCCTGCTGTCCCGATCAGTCCTAACTGCCCTCCCCCTGTCCAGATTGCCCCTCGGGAGCAGGCTGAAGTGGAGGAAAAGCCCTCAAGGATGATCAGGACCACCAGCAGCAGGTGGGTTAGGTATCACAATGGTCGCCCCCAACTGTCCCCCCACCAGCCTGGTCATCCCTCACTGCCCCCCTCTACTGGCCTGGTTGCCTCTCTCTGCCCCCACTGCTGGCCTGGTGCGCCCCCCTGCCCCAGCCTGGTTGTCCCTCACTGCCCCCCTCTACCACAGTGGGGGTAGTGAGGGGCAACCAGGTTGGTAGAGGGGGGCAGTGAAAAATGACCAGGATGGTAGGGGAGCAGTTAGGGTAACCAGGCCAGCACGGAGGGCAGTTAGGGGTGACCAGGTCATGGGGGAGGGGGCAGTTAGGGGTGAACGGCCAGGCAGGCAGGTGAGCAGTTAGGAGCCTGTGGATTCGATTGTGAGAGAGATGTCTGACTTTCACGCACTGAGCCTCTAGTATGTTCATAATCATGATTTCCACAATCTGCCTCTTTTTGTCATTTTTAAAATTTATTTAAAAAATATACTTTATTTTTTAGAACAGTTTTAATTTACAGAAAAATTTTAAGGATAGTACAGAGTTCCCATATACTCCATACCCAATTTTCCCTATTATTATCATTACTAATGGCCTGGTGCATGGATTTGTGCACATTGAAATAAATTAATTAGGAGAAAGATTCGTGTGGTAATTACATTACTGTGAGTGCCTTGTGTGGGGCCTGGATGAGGTTGGTTGATCTATTTGGAAATGTCTTTTGTGTGAAGTGTATCCTTGGGCATGTGGAGGTATTATTGATTTGAGAAAATGCTAAGTAACTGATTTACTATCTGAAAAATTTAAAGTTCTGAAAGTTTAAAGTCTCTTGCCAAAAAGAGGTTTTAAAGCTAACACCTTAATTTTAATGGAGAAAGGGAATGACAAGCCCTTCCCACTCAGAACAGATAATCCAATTCCAACCAGCAGCTATCTGTAAACAATGTGTCCATTTACACTTGAATGGCTACACCTTTTGATAGCCTAAGGGCAAGTTTACATGTAAACAAGTTTGCTTCTCAATTCCCAGGGCAGAAAAAAAACAAGGTTTAAAATTATTAGATTTTAAAATTTATTCTTAGAAGTGTAAAAATTTATTAATTAAAAAAAAACACAACAACAACAACAAAAAGATTGAAAAACCTGATGAACAATAATAGCTGTTCATTGTAGTAGAGTCGGTGATATGGGAGGGGAGTGGACTGACTGTTCTGGGGGGAGGGGAAAGGGAGGGAGGAAGAGACTGAACATAAACTGTGCACCTATGGATGAGGACAATGGGGGATGGGGAGGGGGCGGAGGGTGGGGTGGGAACCTGGTGGAGGGGCAAAGAAATGACGAACCTTTGTAATAATATGAACAATAAAGATTGATTTTAAAAAAAATTTCATGTCAAAATAGTATCTACACTAATAAAAGAGAAAGATGCAAATTGACCATACCCTCACAACACTAGCCAATTAGGGGTGAGTATGCAAATTAACCCAGCAAAGATGGTGGGTTAATTTGCATATACAGGCACCGAATGGCCAGGGCAGGATGCAGGCGTTTCACATTGCCCCAGCCAGTTGGGGCCTCTGGGCAGTATGGGAAGGCGGAAAGGCGACCGCAGGCTGGAGTGAGGTGGTGCTGGCAGCCAGGGGAAGGAAGGCTCATTCTTGCACAAATCTTTGTGCATCAGGTCTGTAATATATAATATCCTAAATAATGAAACCCTAATATGCAAATTGACTGAACGGTGGAATGACCAATTGCTGTGATGTGCACTGACCACCGAGGGAAGATGCTCAACATAGGAGCTGTTCCCTGGTGGTCAGTGTGCTCCCACAGGGGGAGCGCTGCTCAGCCAGAGGCTGGGTTTATGGCTGGTGAGCACAGTGACGGTGGCCTCTCCTGCCTCCATAGGAGCACTAAGGAGCAGTAAGCCCAGCTTCTGGCTGGCAGGCACAGCAGTGGTGATGGGAGCCTCTCTAGCCTCCGCAGCAGCGTTTAGGACCCCTCAGTGGATGTCCGCCTGCCAGCTTAGGAGGGGTCCCAGACTGTGGGAGGGTGCAGGCTGGGCTTGAATCACTTGTCCCTGCTTGAATTTTGTGGACCAGGGATCTAGTATCCATAATAATAAAAGTGTAATATACTAACTAGACCAAACATCCTTCTGGACCACCTTCTGGATGAAGCCAGGGCTGTGATGGAAGCCCGGGTCCTGGGTGCCAGAGGGAAACCAGTACTGGCAGCCTAGGGAAGGAAGGCCTACTCATGCACAAATTTCATGCACACTAATAAATATATTAGTATGATACATTTATCACAGTTAATAAACCAATATTAATTTATTATTAAAGTCTATTCTTTAGTGTTCAGTTTTTATTAGTTTTTCCCTAATGCCTTTTTTTTTTTTCTGTCCCAGGAACCACTCCAGCATACCACATTACATTTAGTCATGTCTCTTTAGGCTCCTCTTGTCTGTGACAGTTTCTCAGATTTTTCTTCTTTTTAATGACTTTTCTGTCATTAAACAATAATCTTTAAAAACTTTTATTTGTGATGGTATGTAATACTTGGAATTGTGAGGACATCTTTGCATTAATAAATAACTCAATCTGTATTAAATTCTTTGCTTTTCCCCTCCATTTGCTTTCCTGCTGATTTTTATCAGCTGACTTCTATCACCAATTAGTCTTTACTGAAGGTAATTAAATTTACATGCCTTCCAAACAGGACTTAGTATGAAATAAAATAAGTGATGAATTGACTTTATAAAAACTGGAAAACAAATTGAATCCTTCTCTTTTCTGAGAAATACATTTTCTAGGGAAAAAAATCTTCATTCACATTTGAGCATATATGATATTTAGTGAATAAGGTTACTTTCTCTTTTTACTACTAGAGGCCTCGTGCATGAAATCCGTGCACAAGTAGTGTCCCTAGGCCTGGCTGGCGATCAGGACCAAGCAAGGCTGCTGGCCAGGGCCTTCCTTCTGGCTGCTGGCTGGGGCCTCCCTTCCCCAGGTGCTGGCTGCTGGCTAGGGCCTTCCTTCGTTCTGTGCTGCCCCTTATGGTCACTGCACATCATAGCAAGGGATTGAACTCCTGAGGGGATACTTTGCATATTAGCCTTTTATATGTATAGATGAGGAAAACAGCTAACTTTCTGCCTTTATTTCAGGTTATATATATTCTAGTGTCTTGTTGCATGGGTTTGTGCATGTTGGAGGAAATTTATTAGTCCCTCTGATGCAGGAACTAATGCAGGTGTTCCCGGATGGTGGCTGGTGGGGCGGGACTGGGCCGGACACACCCTAGAGCCAACCTCCCATGGTCTCTCCCCTGCTGGCTGCATCTGGGCCAGCACCACGGCTCGAAGGGCATCTGCAGAGTGAGTGGGGGTCCCTCCATCAGGTGGGACCCCTTGACCTGACCTATGGGGATCAGGTTGAAACCAGCTCTCTAATATCTCCGGAGGGGTTCCAGAGTGCTAGAGGAATCGGGCTCCCTCTTCTCTGGTTCTGGGGTGCGTTACCCGAGAACTGCTGCTGCCAAGTCACCAAAGCTTGATAGCTCCAACATTGAGCATTGCCCTTTGGTGGTCAGTGTGTGTCATAGCTACCCGCCAGTCAGCTGGTTGCTTAGCCTTTTATATTTAAATATATGTAAGTTTCTCACCAGTTAACTAGCTAATGAATCTTTCTTATAATCCTTTTTGAGAATGAAGGATGCAAAACAGCACAATATATTTAGAGGTCATTCTTTGGGTTTCTTTCATTTAAATGTCAAAATTAAAAAGATATTTAAAGTTCTCTGTTTAAATAACCAGATGAAAGCTTTTTATGTAGCAATATAATTTTCTAATTATTTTAGAAAATACATTGTTCTATTTTTTAATGTTTAAAAAATAGTCTTTTCAGTAGTTGTAAGAAATTATGTTTTCATTAATTTAGTAACCAGAATTACAAAAAAATATTGTGTGTATTCCTTTTACACATAGAATATTTTCCAACTCAATTACTCAATTAATTAAAAAGTCAAAAGTGTCATGGTGAATTCATTTTTTTCTAAATTCTACATGGAATACATGCAAAACTATGATTATGACTTGACATTTAAAATAATGCAACATTTAAAGTTAGACATGGTTCACTTTTGTGTTTTAAGACTAATTTTAATAAGTGGGTAGGTCATTTCTTAGAAAAGCAATAAATCAATAAGTTGAAGTACTTAATTCTTTTTAACCATAGGCCCAAGAAGATGCTGAAAAACTTCGGTCTGTTGTGATGCCCATGGAGAAGGAAATTGCAGCTTTGAAAGATAAACTGACAGAGGCTGAAGACAAGGTTAAAGAGCTGGAAGCCTCAAAGGTTGTGAAACATTATTATTCATTTACTTAAAACCCAAGTGCTACTCTAATGCCAAGGGCAAAGTTAGAATCATTAAGAGGGTAAAAACTATAATTCAGACTATCTTGAGAATCTTACTTTCTTTAAAATGCTAAAAAATGCCAGGAGATGATTTTGTTCTCGTATTATAAACAATCACAATAGTGATGCTGATGCTGCTTTGTTATAAAGTTAGTGTTTATTTTCTTGTCAGAATGAGACTTGATCTCATTTAGTTTCATACACACACACACACACACACACACACACACACACACACACGCACACTGATTTCAAAGAGGAAGGGAGAGAGAGAGAAAAACAAAACAAAACACCAATGATGAAAGAGAATCATTGATCAGCTGCCTCCTGCCCCACCCTGGGGATTGAGCCCACAACCCGGCCATGTACCCTGACCAGGAATTGAACCGTGATCTCCTGATTCATAGGTCAATGCTGTTCTGAGGTGATGAAATTGTTGTTCTGAGGTGATAAAATCACACATCTTTTTTTAATATATTTTATTGATTTTTTACAGAGAGGAAGGGAGAGGGATAGAAAGTTAGAAACATCGATGAGCAAGTAACATCGGTCAGCTGCCTCCTGTACACCGCCCACTGGGGATGTGCCCGCAACCCAGGTACATGCCCTTGACCGGAATCGAACCCGGGGCCCTTGAGTCTGCAGGCCGACACTCTATCCATTGAGCCAAACTGGTCTCGGTGAAATCGCACATCTTCCCACTATTCTGCCACTTTGTCCAGCATATCCATGCTGTATCAGTTACCTGCCTGTTAGTCACTTAGTAATTGTCTCAGTTTTCAGTATCACACTGCAGTATAACAGTGCTTAAGTTCAAGTAACCCTTATTTTAATTAATGCCCCAAAAGACAACAGTAGTGATACTAACAATTTAGATATGCCAAAGAGAAGCTACAAAGTATATGTATGTATGTATGTATAAGAAAAAATATACTGTGTATATGGTTAGGTACTATCCTTGCTTTCAGGCATCCACTAGGGGTCTTGGAATGTACCCCCACAGATATGGGGGACTATTTTATATAATTTATCTAGAATACATCTAAACAAAAATGGGCAAGATCTTAGTATATGTATATGTGCTGCCAAAGCGAGCACAAAAATAGGCAAGATCTTAGTATATGTATATGTGCTGCCAAAGCGAGCACAAAAATGGGCAAGATCTTTATGGAGTGTATAGGGTGGAGCAAAAGTAGGCTTACAGTTATTTGTTCGGAAAATAATACAATAATTAATAAATAATAATACAAGAATAAACTCTTGTGTACAGATAGTTGTAAATATACTTTTGCCCCACCCTGTATTAAAAATGAAGATTGAATACATGTGTGTTCCTTAATGAAAAAATAATGTATTGTAAAGCAGGCATATACTTAGGAGCCTTGGGTTGTCATGGAATATTTTGCAGATGCAAGTTGTAAACAGGATGAGCTTAATAGGAGCTCAGTGGAAAATGTAGCCAACTGCAAAGAAGAAATCAATGTGTAATTAACCAAACTGTATATAAGGAATGGCTAAGGCTTCTTCTTCAAGGAGACAGAGCTTTGAATGTGAATCTCCTGTCTCTCTTACTTACTGCAAGAAAATAAAACTACCTTGTGACAATCAAAACAAGCAGACAGTATATCCGGAAAATAATCTATAAATTCAAAATTCCACTTAAAAATTCAATAAGAAATTTGGTAAGTAGATCCTAGAATTCATATAGACAAGCAAAGGATCAGAAATATATCCAGCAAAATTTTAAGGCAAGGTGAGGAGAATTGCCCTATCTACCAGATATTAACACATTGTAAAGCTACTGTAATTAAGATAGTTTGTTATTGACTTAGGGATAAACAAATAGACCAATGAAACAGATTAGAGAACCCCGAAACAGACTCATATATGAAAATTAGATATATGACACGTGGCATTAAAAATCAGTGGGAAAAGAAAGGGTTGTTAAAAAATAGGCTTTTAAAAATAGTTAGTTATAAATATGGAATTAAATGAAATAAACTTTCTACCTCACACTTTACAGATAATTTTTTTGTTTTTTATTTTTTAAATATATATTTTATTGATTTTCCACAGAGAGGAAGAGAGAGGGGTAGAGAGTCAGAAACATTTATGAGAGAGAAACACTGATCAGCTGCCTCCTGCACACCCCCTACTGGGGATGTGCCTGCAACCAAGGTACATCACCTTGATCAGAATCGAACCTGGGACCCTTCAGTCCTCAGGCTGATGCTCTATCCACTGAGCCAAACCACTGAGGTTAGGGCTACAAATAATTTTAATGAATTAAAAGCCTTAAGAGTGAAAAGTAAATCTTTAAAACTTTTTTTGTTAAAAAAGGAGAATGTTTTTTAGGACAAAACATTTTTTTAGACAAAATTATTGACTGTGGAAGAAATGATTTACAAATTTGCCTACCTTAGAATATAAAACTTCTTTTTACAAGATGTCACACCTAAAGTTGAAGAGCTATAGACTTAGAAGTTATGTATCTATACCTCAAATACCTGACAAAAGATTAGTATCCAGACTTAATAAAAATTGCTTAGCCCTCAAGTGAAAAATGGCCCAGTAGAGAAATGAGAATAGGAATAAGCAGTTCATAAAAGAGGAAATCAGAATACTTTTTAATAGTCAAAGAATGTGAAAAAATATTGAACTTCACTGGAAATCAGGGTAATGTAAGTGAAAATGGGATACCATTTTATCCTAACCAGATTACATTACAAATTTGTTGTTTAGCCTGGCCAGTGTGACTCACCAGTTGAGTGTTGATCCAGGAACCAAGAGTCACTGGTCCAATTCCCAGTCAGGTCACATGCCCAGGTTTCGAGCTCTGTCCCCAGTGGGGGAGCGTGCAGGAGGCTGCTGATTGATGTTTTTCATTGATGTTTCTCTTTATCTCTATTCTCCCTTCTGTCTCTTTAAAAAAAAAATGTTGTGTTCACTACCTGTTTGTGTGGGACTTTTCCCAGTTCTAGCTGCTGTGTCAAGTTGGAGCCCCGGTAGAACGTTAGGGGGTTTTTGGGGTTCTTATTACTTTTGTTACTTTCTCTTGTAGATGATGGTACCACATAAGTCCCATATAGATAGCTTTCAGTGGTTTCCCCCCATATTCTGTTTGTCACTTGGTTTTGTTTTCTTTTAGATATCCATGTGTTTTTGTTTTTGTTTTTAAATATATATATTTTTATTGATTTCAGAGAGAGGAAAAGAGAGAAAATCATCAATTGACTGAGCTATACCATCTGGGCTGTTATTTTATTTTTGTAAAGATTTTTTAAAATTGATTTTTAGAGAGAGAAGGGAGAGGGGGAGAGAGCAAAAAACATCGATGTGAGTGGGAAAGATGGATTGGCTGCCTCCTACCCCCCCCACCCCCCCACCTACTTGACTGGAAATCCAACTGGCAAATGATGCCTAACCCAGCCACACTAGCCAGGGCTGGTTTTCTAATTTTAATTAACTCTTGTTTAGGACATGTGGAGTTCAAGGAAATTCATGTACTATACCACCATTGCCACTATTTTCCCAGAGTCCTGCTCAATAGCTTTTGGATGTTAGAAATGTAATGTTAATTGAGTCAAATATTTGTTTTAAGAAGTAATAATTGGCAGAGTTAGTGGTATGTATCATTATTTTGTATCTGCTGCATTGACTCTTTACCATCAACTGAACAATCATTCTCTCCAGGTAAAAGACCAGTTATTTTCCTCATGACCTTCTCATTTTTCCTTCCATGAATATGTGTCTGTGAAAATGTCTCCTTTTCATAAATTAATGCATTTGTAATTATCGCACTAGAAATCAAAGAAAAGCAAACTTTATAGAGTATGGTACTATTTTTAACTTTATAAAGTAACTACTGTCTAAAATAAAAACAGCCTAGTGCTACTGAGAATAAGATAAAATGAACAGCTGAAACCGGTTTGGCTCAGTGGATAGAGTCTGCGGACTGAAAGGTCCCAGGTTCGATTCCGGTCAAGGGCATGTACATTGGTTGCGGGCACATACTCAGTTAAGGGGTGTGCAAGAGGCAGCTGGTTGATGTTTCTCTTTCATCGATGTTTCTAGCTCTCTATTCCTCTCCCTTCCTCTCTGTAAAAAATCAATAAAATATATTAAAAAAAAAAAAAGATAAAATCAACATATGTTTGTGTAGCTCTGGAAATACAAATTGGAACTACCTTTTTGAAAAGAAGGTACAAAACTTATGTGCAGTCTCCATTGTATAGTTACTTTCATGTTTTGATTATGGATAATGCCTACTATTAGTTATTTCCCCAATTTCCTATATAAGTGTGTACATTTTAGTTTAATAGAATGTATCTTCTTTCAGGTTAAAGAACTGAATCATTATCTGGAGGCTGAGAAATCTTGTAGGACTGACCTAGAAATGTATGTAGCTGTTTTAAATACTCAGAAATCCGTTCTGCAGGAAGATGCTGAGAAACTGCGAAAAGAATTGCATGAAGGTAAATATATATTCTATATATTTTTTATCTTAGTTTCTAAGAGAACTATGATATTGATGAACAAAACAGTAACAAATCTTAAAATACTATTCCAACATATTAATGATTTAATTTAAGCTTTCGCAGTTGGTTTGAATATTCCCATGAAAATCTGGAGATTTGAGGTCTGCTAAAGATAGTTAGATCATTAGTGGGTTCTCTTTCTTACAGGACCCAGTGATATCTTCACTGGGCATGAGCTCTTGGCTCAAAAATAATGGAGCTGGGAACTACTGCTTAAACTGTTTTTGCCCCGGATCCATTTTGATGGAGATGGATTAGCAAAAGTGATTTATACAAATAATGTAGCCTGGTGTTCTTTATAACATCCCTGTTTATAAGAGATATTTTTGATATCACTAGTTTGGTAGCAGAGAGGAGATACAGAAATTGACTATTTTCCCAGGACAAAGGAAGAAGGCTCATCTTTTCCTCATTTAAGTAAAAATATACTTTTGTCTTTAATTCTTCTACTATTCCTGTACACCTGGGGTTCTTAACTTGTTTGTGTCATGGACTCTTGGGAATTTTGTGAATCCATTTCAGAATAATGTGTTTAATCCATAAAATACATAGAATTAGAAAAGAAACCAATTACATGTGGTATAGTAATGAATATGCTATTGCAATAATGCATTAAATAATAAGTGATATAGTAATGAATCTGCTATTGCAATAATACATTAAATAACAAGGTCTAGCAGAAGGTCTAATAACATAATTTTGAAGTAGTGATGAGCATAAATTATATATATGTATATAATATATAAATATAAAGATATCTATGGCTTCTGTTGGTGATCAGGCCATAGGTATTATTATATTTACTGTGGTTGGTTTCCTACATTAATTGAAGGAAATGATAAATTTCAGTTAGAGTAGCCGAAACCGGTTTGGCTCAATGGATAGAGCTTCGGCTGCGGACTGAAAGGTCCTGGGTTCGATTCTGGTCAAGGGCACGTACCTTGGATGCGGGCACATCCCTGGTGGGGGTGTGCAAGAGGCAGCTGGTCGGTTTCTTTGTCATTGACATTTCTAGCTCTCTATCCCTCTCAATTCCTCTCTGTGTAAAATCAATAAAAAAAATATACATTAAAAAAAAATTCAGTTAGAGTAAGTAAAAATCTAATTTTTCCCCCTCATCCAATTATATGCACTCCATTGAAATCTTATATTTGTTTCAGGTTATGCTAGAAACACATTTTATTTATTTTTTTAGTAACACATTTTAATATGCAGGTTTAGTTCTATATTGATAGAGTCCTACAGTGAATACTTTTAGGTATAGCAAATGCTTTGAAACATATAGTCTTCTGTAAATAATTTAGGTTTGCATATGAATTTTTCCCCTAAATAGTGGAAAGCTGAAATTATATAAGTGTACAGAATTATTTCATAAAATATTATGAAAATAACTCAAAGTTTGAGCAAGTCTTTGGCTTTCAGGAAACATTTTTCAAATGTGCTGCTGCAGTGAAAACTCTGAAAGGATATATTAAAAAAAAAATTGTTATTGCTATTTAAACTATGTGCCCAAACTTTTCAGAAATAGTATAAGATTGACAAACTTTCCTAATATATCTGGAAAAGTATCTGAGTATGTGGATAGGGTAATTTCCATACTGAAAACTACCAAAAATAGTATTTGAATGAAAAGAAAACAGACAAAGAGTAAGCAGTAGCCTAAATTGGTGGAATTAGATATACAGTACAACCAAATTAGTGCAATTGCATATCAGAGGTGCTAGGATTGGAATGTGGTAGGAGGCAGCAGTGTCACAGATAGGCTTCTTCGAAGTTGTTCTTTCTTTAATTATTTTTTTATTTTTATTGATTTCAGAGAGGAAGGGAGAGGGAGAGTGAGATAGAAACATCAATGATGAGAATCACTGATTGGTTGCCTCCTGCACGCCCCCTACTGGGGATTGAGCCTACAACCCAGGCATTTGCCCTTGATTGGAATCAAACCTAGGACCCTTCAATCCACAGGCTGATGCTCCATCCACTGAGCCAAATCAGCTAGGGCTAAAGAAGTTGTTGTTAAGTGGAGTTTTGGAAGATTGATAGGTATTTATTTGTCAATGATGAACATAATATTCAAGGTCATTTGCATGTGGTACAGCTACAGCAAGGTAAGAAAGTATAGAAGTGTGGTTCAGCAGAAGAGGTGTCACATGCAAAATGTAAAGTAGGAGAGGTAGGTGTGGGCCACGCCACAGAGACCTTAGGCTAGGGATTTTGGATTTTATCCTATGGGCAGAAAGGAGCCTCGAAGAGTTTAAAATCTTTTTTTTTTTTTAAATAACTTTATTGAGATGTAATTTGCATGCCATGAAGTTCATTCTTTTAAAGTGTACAGTTCTAATTTCAGAACATTTTTTTTATTCCCCCCAAAATTCTGTATCCATTGACAAACATCCTCTATTCTCTCCTCCCTCCCAGTCCCTGGCAACCAGTAACCTACTTTCTGTCTCTATAGATTTGCCTATTCTGGATTCCTGTATAAATAGATTATATAATTATGGTCTTCTCTGAAGGGTTTTAAATTTGCAAGTGATAATATTAATTTTGCATTTTAGAAAGTTCAATTTAAACAGCAGGGTGGAGGATAGAATAGAGAGGGTAAGAATGATGGCAGGAAGAATAACAAAGAGACTGCTGTTGTAGTTGTCTAAGTTATGATGGCTGATCTAAGGCAGAAGATGGCTGTGTCATACTGCACAGGAGGCAGCGTTAGTAGGTTACTGTTTCATTAATCAGCTTCTGAGGCAGGAAAAGTCAGAAATGTGAGTTGTCTCTTGTTTCTTGCTTAGGTTGAGCTGATAAATATCAACAACACAAGCATTTACAAAGATTCTTTGACTTAGCCTGAGAGATCAAAACTAAATGGGCTAAGAAGGATTCCTGGGTAACAGATTTATGAGTGGTTACTAAACCTTTGATCTTTAGAGCAACATTTCCCAAAGTATATTCCCTAGAATAGCAGTCACCAACTGGTGGTCTGTGGACCACTGGTGGGTGGTCCATGAGGTCCGAAAGATTGGCAACTGCTGCCCTAGAACATTTGTTATGTGATGGCACTGTGGCAAAGATTTTTTTTGTCAAAGAAATTTGGGGAATGCTGTATTGCCTATCATTGAAATTCAGGGTTTTTGATTGGGGGATTTTTATAGTTTGCCATCTTTTGGAGCAAGAGCGACAACAACACAATCAGTTAAAACATACGTGGCAGAAGGCCAATGACCAGTTTCTGGAATCTCAGCGTTTGCTGATGAGGGACATGCAGAGAATGGAGATTGTGTTAACTTCAGAACAGCTCCGACAAGTTGAAGAACTGAAGAAGAAAGATCAGGTGAGTAGCATTTTTATAGGAATTGCTTGCTTTGTTAATAATGCATTCTCACTCATTCACATACATGTGACTGCATTATTTTATGTATCTTAGAGACTGACTTAATCCAGAAATAAGGTGATGTATGCCATTTCAACAAAAATAGATACATTTGAGGGGTTTTGTTTTTCAACTTTAGAAATGGCCTTACCTGGAGGTCACATGTTTAGAAATGATCTGCTTCAGACTGCAGTATGCAACAGTGCATATTTCTGAGAAATTATTTCTTTATAGTTCTGTCCAGTTTTCCTAGGGCTCTTGGAGTATGTTAATCCAGGCCAGGTAAAGAGTAATGGCCAGTCTCTTATTTCAGAGTGTAGGCACTTAGTCACCACCCCTCTTCCATTTACCTCACTTCTCATGTGCTCAGTCACATCAGGTTATTCAGAATTCCCTCAGATGGCTGCCTGTGCCCTGCACTTTTGTATGTACTTCCTTTTCCCCTGAAAACCTTGCTTATCTTCTCTCACAGAATTGGCAAACTCGTATTACTGAACCTTCAGAATCCAGCTGAGTTTCTGGCTCCCTCAAATGAAATCAGTCATTTAAAAAAAAAACCATACTTGTATAGTATTGCAATTATTTGTGAGTTTGTCTCTTCCCTCTAGGCATTAAAAGTATCTTACTCATTTTTGAGTGAGTGACTACATTTACTTCAATAATTCCTTTGGTATTTCATATAAATTTTTGCATTTTTAAATTGATTTTTAGAGAGTGGGGGAAGTAAAGAGAGGAGAGAGAGAGAGAGAGAGAGAGAGAGAGAGAGAGAGAGAGAGAGAGAGAGAGAGAAAGAGAAATATCAATGTGAGAGCCAAACAATTGCCTGCCTTCTACACAACACTCACTGGGGATGAAGCCTGAAACCTGGGCATGTGCCCCAACTGAGAATCCAACCAGCAACCTTTTGGTACATGGACTGACACCCAATCAACTGAGCCACACGGTCAGAGCTGTCCATCCATCTTCCTTCCTTCCTTCCTTCCTTCCTTCCTTCCTTCCTTCCTTCCTTCCTTCCTTCCTTCCTTCCTTCCTTCCTTCCTTCCTTCCTTCCTTCCTTCCTTCCTTCCTTCCTTCCTTCCTTCCTTCCTTCCTTCCTTCCTTCCTTCCTTCCTTCCTTCCTTCCTTCCTTCCTTCCTTCCTTCCTTCCTTCCTTCCTTCCTTCCTTCCTTCCTTCCTTCCTTCCTTCCTTCCTTCCTTCCTTCCTTCCTTCCTTCCTTCCTTCCTTCCTTCCTTCCTTCCTTCCTTCCTTCCTATTTTTATTGATATTTTACAGAGAGGAAGGGAGAGAGATAGAGAGTTAAAAACATTGATGAGAGAGAAACATCGACCAGCTGCCTCCTGCATACTCCCTACTGGGGATGTGCCCGCAACCAAGGTACATGCCCTTGACCAGAATCAAACCTGGAACCTTTCAGTCCGCAGACCGACGCTCTATCCACTGAGCCAAACCGGTTTGGGCTGTACATCTTTCTAATGGATAAATAATACTCCTGTTAATTTTCTACAGTGATCTGAAGGACTGTTCTATGCAAAGTTTCTTTCTTGGATCATTTGAAGAAGATGAGAGGCTTTCTTTTCTTTTTCGAGAGTGGAAGGTAGGGGGAGAGATGGAGAGACAAAAATATTGAAGTGAGAAAGGCACATAATTGGTTGCCTCCTGCACATGCCCTGACCAGGGCCAGGGATTGAGTCTACAATGAGGTATATGCCCTTGACCAGAATTGAACCCGAGATCCTTCAGTTTGAAGGTCGACACACCATTCCACTGAGTCAAATCAGCCAAGGCCAGTTTGCTTTCTTTTGTTTTGCCTTTCACATAAAAGCTATTTCCTGATTTCTTCTTTTTATTAGGGTTCATATTTTGTGCCTATAATATTAAAATATTTTGTTTTGCCCAGCATAGTTTAATGGTTGAGCATTGATCTATGAACCAGGGGGTCACGATTCGATTCCCTGTCAGAGCATATGCCTGGGTTGCCAGCTCAATCCCCAGTGTGGGGAGTGTAGGAGGCAGCTGATCAGTGATTCTCTCTCATCATTGATATTTCTATCTCTTTCCCTTTCCCCTTCCTCTCTGAAATCAATATATATTTAAAATATATAAATATTTTGTTTTGACAAGATGCCCTTAGATGTGATTACAAAAACTTAAGTGTCCAGTTTTCTCTCCTTATAAAGTTCTTGTTCATTTTTGTTTTGAGCGGTTAAAGAACTATAGGAATCATTAAATATAGATTACTGGGTAACGTACATTATTTTTCTATCTAACTTTTAGGAGGAAGATGAACAACAAAGACTTAATAAGAGAAAGGACCACAAAAAAACAGAGGTTGAGGAAGAAGTGAAACTACCAGTAGTGTGTGCTTTAACTCATGAAGAATCTTCAGCGCAGTTATCAAATGAAGAGGTATAGTGAATCTGTAATTAAAATCATTGTATGCATGATGTTACCATTTTAGCTTCTCATACATTTATCAATTACATTGTTCATATGGGATGTGTGTAACTACTAGCTGAAAATGAAATAAAATGATATCTACTTTCAGTCATTCTTATGTTGGTATAAGTAGTACTATTTGAAATGTGTTGCAATTTCTCTCATAGTCTCTGAAATAATTTAAATGTTCTTTTATCCAGTGGTTCCAAAATTAAACCATTAGAAGAAATCTTTAATATCTGCAATATTTTATATGAATAGTTAATGTTGCTAATACATTGAGCTTTTTGTTTAAAAGAGATTATTTAAACACTTAACTCCCTATAGCATATATGAAGTATTAACCAGTATTAGAAAGAATTAGATGGTTGAAAGGACCTTCTAGTCTTACTGTGCTGGCCACTTTATCCCAGCCAGACCTTTCTACTTACTGCCAGTGCTCACATGCCTTGTTTATACTGTCCCCACTGTTTAGAATTTCAAGCTCACTTTCCTACCCCTGCCTCCTTCCGGCCTGCTGCAGCAATTTTAGTTAAATTGGATTAAGGGTCTTACCCACTTTCAGAGGTGTTTTTGTTGAGTTTGCAGATTTACTCTGAGCCATGAATATCTTCCTGGTAGCTTATATTTCCATATTTATGGATTGTTGACATTTTAAGAAAAGTTTTAAATCCTGTCAGACATTGAAAAGTATGATGTAATTGTTTTTCTGCATTCTTTGTTTTGAATCATACACTGAAGACCACTAGGCCTGATTCTGCTATTTTTTTTTTTTTTTTAATAGTTAGATTCCCAGGAGACTGTCTCAACTTTCGGGTACTGCCAAATATTATGTGGTTTCGGGTACTGCCAAATATCATGGAATGTTTGAAAAAGTTTCAAACATTTCCAAAAATATTTTAGCAGGAATATAGGAAAGGGAGATTTTTTGTGAAGCCTTTTTTAATTTTTTCTTAAAAGATCTATGATATATTTTATATAGCATTATTTCCTGACATTTGAAGTATCTTTTAGACTTTCAGATCTGATATTTTGAATATTTGTTTCCAGTTGAGAATTAAGACAATTTAACGTGTTGGTTTAAAGTTAATATGGAATCCTTTGGAAACTTAGTCATATTTATTGATAAGAACATTTAAATTTGTAGGACATCATATCTTTAACCTTATGCTTAGAATATGTTTTTCTCACTACAATGGTATATATGTTCATTATAGAAAACTTGTAAAATACAGAAAGGTATACAAAGTAAAAATAACTGGTAGGCAATTCTGCCCAGAGATAGTCTCCAATAATATTTTGCCATATACCTCTCTTTCCCTTCTTTTTCTGTTTTTATTCCCAAAGTGTTTCTATTTGCATTTTTTTAAACATAATCCAATTATAACTCTACATACTGTTTTATATATCATTCCCCTCCCCCACAATTAAATCTGTTTTTAAAGGTTTTGACACATCAGTAAATGTTTTTGTTGTGTGTTTTTTCCCCCCCCCAAAAAAAGGTAGCATAATGGCTGCAATATTTCAGCATGTAAATGTACCATAATTCCTACTGATTGATTTATACCCAGGTTTTAATTTGTAAAAGTCACTGAGTGACAACATGGAGAGGTCAATGCCAGGGAAAGAAAAGTTCAATGGTATTCACATTCCTCTTAGAAACGAGTCATGGACCAGCATATGTGGTACACCAGGTGAGCCACCTGGGGAAGCAGCAGAGCTGGTCATGAGGCAGAACAGGAGCAAGGGCAAAGCATGCCCTAGAGCCGTTGTTGTTGTTGTTGTTGTTATTTGTTTTATTTTTTGAGGAAAAGGGAAGGGTAAACAGCATCCCATTGGCTAGTTTGAATGAGTCTAGTGGGCTTTGGGGTAGGAGAAATACTGGCTTGGTGTGTAAGAGTCAGATAAAGGAATTAGTGGGAGGTATTGACTCAGGATTAGTTGATTTGTATATGAAAGGCATGTTTGCAGGCAAGTTGTATATTCTAGGAATTTACTAACTTGGGAGGGGCAGTCTCTCCTTGGCCAGTAAGACCCCATAATGTCAAAAACATTATAAAATGTAGAAAATAAAAGTACACTATTTGCACACTGATATAGTATAGTCAAGTTTGTTCATTGTCCCAAAAATGTATACACACTTTAATTATTAATTCTAGTGAGTTAAATCTGAAAATAAACATCAATTGAGCTATCAGAAAAAATGTGTGTATACATTGTTTATGACACCCTATATAATTCTTTTTTGTACAAAAATCATATGAACTTACCTGATTATTTTGTTAGTATAAGTTTGTGGGAAAAGAACTGCTGAGTTTGAGGATGTAAACATTTGTAACGTATTAGAAGATACTGTTGAATCATCTTTTGGAAACACCACAACAGTTTACACTTCTCCTGGAAATGCTCCTTATGCTATTGCCATCATGGCAGTCTGCTGTTTTTCTGTCCTGGTCCCCTTCCCTCTTTGTCACAGCAGCATTGTATGTGATAGCATTGGCTGTTAGGCTCCTTCATAGTTCACAGAATGGGTTCCCAATTCTTATTAGGATACTTCTTTGGGACCTTTGCCCAAATATGTACTTAATATGTATTAGATTTATGTTCCTTAGTCATCTGAATTTCACAGAGAAAAGAAATCAAGAACTTAACATAAAAGTTGGCAACTATTTTACCAAGTAAGGAGATTTTTTTAGACATTAAAAAAATTTTATTCCACAATCTTTTTTTAATTCATAAAAGGAAGGATGTTTAACAACAAAAAGTAGGAAGGCTATTATCTTAAAATAAAGGCTAGTACTTTGAGTGCATTTAGTTTCAAGAGAAACTTGCTACATTTTCCTTGTTTTCTAACCCTCACTGGCTGTGTGATTGCATCACGGAATGGCACTGGCGCCCTTTTTCACTTTGAGAATGTGCTGTACCACATTTTTAAAAATTGAGATGAAATTCTTGTAACATAGAGTTAACCATTTAAAGTACAGCAGAGCTGAAACCGGTTTGGCTCAGTGGTAAAGCGTCGGTCTGCGGACTGAAAGGTCCCAGGTTCAATTCCGGTCAAGGGCATGTACACTGATTGTGGGCACATCCCCAGTAGGGGGTGTGCAAGAGGCAGCTGGTCGATGTTTCTCTCTCATCGACGTTTCTAGCTCTCTGTCTCTCTCCCTTCCTCCTCTCTGTAAAAATATCAATAAAATATATTTTTTTTTAAAAAAGAGTGCAGCAGAATTTAATATTCTTACAATGTTATTCAGCCATCACCTCTGTCTAGTTTCAAAACATTTTCATCACCCCCAAAAAGAAGACCCTGTATCCATTAAGGAGTCACTCACCATTCTCTTTTCCTCTCAGCCTCTGGCAGCCACTTGTTTGTTTTTGGTCTTTGTGGACTTATCTATTGTGAACATTTCACATATTTGGGATCAAACGATACATATAACTTTTGCATCTAGCTTCTTTCACTTTGTGTACCACATTTAACATGTTAATTACATCGTGCTTGAAACTTGGTTTCTGGCTTACCACGTTACCTTCATTTCACTTCTGCCACTCTGTTACTCCTTCCTCTCTCCATCCCCAGAATGTGTTTTTCAGAGTTCTGCCCTTGACCCTCTCATCCTACAGATTATATTAGGTGTTCTGATTTGCTGCTGTGATTTGAATTATCATTATATGATGGTTACTCCCAAGTCTCTGTCTAAAGACTCAAATGTCCATCTATTAGATGGACATTTCCACTTGGATATACAACAGGCATCTCATACTTAACATACTCAGCACTGAATTTCAAACCTTCTCTGACTGCTTATGTGTGGACTAAATTCCTTTCCTTGAGGTATCTGTTAATTTACAGGGTCACATTTTATTAAATACAGTGTTCTGATCGCCTGTTTACTTGTTAATTTTTCATGAAGCCATAAGCATCTTGAGGACAAAGATTGCACACAATTGTATCCTGAATTCACAGGATGCAAGTTGTATCTTGCTCACAGGATGAATCCCAAGTTCCTGTTTTTGTGCCCAGCAAGCAAATAGAGGATACTCAATAAATGTTTGTTCAATAAATAGTGAAGGTTATACACTAATGATTATCATGTGTATCATGTGGTAAAATTCTTTTAGTATATGGTAGTTTTCCATTTTGAAAATACAGAGAATTTTCTAATGTGACAATATGTATTTTCACATTTCAGGAGCATTTAGATAGTACCCATGGTTCAGTCCATTCCTTAGATGCAGATTTACTGTTGCCATCTGGAGATCCATTCAGTAAATTGGACAATGACATGTTTAAAGATGGACTCAGGAGAGCACAGTCTACAGACAGCTTGGGAACCTCAGGCTCGCTGCAATCCAAAGCTTTAGGCTATAACTACAAAGCAAAATCTGCTGGAAACCTGGACGAATCAGATTTTGGACCACTAGTAGGAGCAGATTCTGTGTCTGAGAACTTTGATACTGCCTCCCTTGGGTCACTGCAAATGCCAAGTGGGTTTACATTAACCAAAGATCAGGAAAAAGCAATCAAGGCAATGACACCCGAACAAGAAGAGACTGCGTCTCTACTCTCCAGTGTCACCCAGGGTATGGAAAGTGCTTATGTGTCTCCCAGTGGTTATCGCTTAGTCAGTGAGACAGAATGGAATCTCCTGCAGAAAGAGGTGAGTTATCTTTTTCTCTTTTCCTCCTGATCACTTTGAGCAGTACTGGGTAACTCCGGAATTTATTGTTCATTCAGAAGATAGTCCCTGGAGTCAGTACATGTACATGCGGTTAGCAAGTGGATATTCACCTTATTGTCTGACCCTTGTCATAGTCTGCTTTGGCTATTCCAGGTGATTATGATGAAGGAACTGACTAGCTAATTGCAGTTGAGCGTGAACTTTCTACCTGCAGTCATACCTCTGAAGTGGAGCAGTATGCCTGAATAGCATAGCTAAGTTTAAGTTAGAGGAGCCTGAATTTGCTTTGCTTTGCAGTTTCTATAATCTCAGTGTATTCCAAGATTCCTAGTTTTTCATTTTTCTTTGATATTTGAAGTGCAAATGCTTGTCAGTAGTAGATGCTGAGAGAGAATTTAAAGGGAGGCGGTGGGAAATACGGGAAAGAAAAAAAGGCAACTTTTAATGAGGTTAACTTTTCTTCTAATAATTGTAAATTCAGAAGTAATAATAGGAGATAAAACCTATAATATTTACTTGCATAGTGCTTTACAGATTACAAAGCCCTTTCACATACCTCATCTCTCTTGAGCTTCTTGATAATAATGAGGCAGTCAGGACATTCTTGTCGCCAATTTACAGGGGAAGAAACTAGCTCAAAAGATCAAGTGACTTGTTTAAGTTTCCCCTTTGACTTGGCAGCAAAACCTGGGTTAGAATATAGGTTTTCTGACTTCCAGTGCTTTCTTTTACCCAGGGTTACTTTTCTTTAAAGGAGCTGTCGATCAGTAAGTAGAACAGCTTATTAAGCCCCAAAGAAACTTTTCTTCTCTACATGTGAGAAGGCGCTACTTAACAGTTTCATACCTCCTTGGTAATTGGAGCAGGTGAAGTGGGTAGTTGGCACTGGTTCCTCCTCCCATCCCCTTCCTTGGCTGGGTTTCAGTTGTGAGCTCCACGGTGTAGTACCTTCTGCTTGCTTTGTGTTTTCCTCAAATATGGTGTTTTGTGGCACTTAGTCTCTTGGTGGTAAAGTCATGTCCCTTGTTTTGCTTTCGTACTTGTAACAGCTTATGACTTTTTAGAATCCAATCCTATGTTGTAACTTCTTGCCTTAAGTACCTGAAGAAATTGTTATTCCATGTTCTACTTTGAGTAACATCGGTAAGATTATGCATGTGTTCCTCACGTGTGTGATGTAGAATTATTTTGTTCTGCCTTATAAGAGGTGATTTTGGTGCCCTTCAGGTACATAATGCTGGAAATAAACTTGGTAGACGTTGTGATATGTGTTCCAATTATGAAAAACAGTTACAAGGAATTCAGATTCAGGAGGCCGAAACAAGAGACCAGGTGAGTTTCTTTGGGTATGCCAAATTGGTAAGCTGTTGTTGTTTTCATTGGAAGTGCAGGATTAATTTGTTTTCCCCTCCATTTGCTTTATGAAGTACATCAGTCTTGTTAAATATGAAATAATTTGGTACATGGCAATGTCAGTTACATCTCCAGTGGGAACACACTAGAACCTCTGCTTCTATGTGTCTTTGCTTTATCAGCTTGCCCAACACCCCATAGGTCAGCTCAGCTCTTTCAGAGACACTGATATATCCTTCCTACAAACTTGCCCCTTCTGCCCAAGGCTTAAAAGTGATACTATCATGAGTATATAAACATGGAACATTAATTGAATATTATATTAATCAGTATTTGGAATCTACATTGCTTATTGCCTCTATTTCTTGTTATAAATTTGTTGAATTAATTAGGTTAATTTACATGGTCACAGAAATTAAGATTAGGTTGATCTGGTATACTGAAATTGACAAGTACCTTTTACAAATATAGTACCTAATAATGAACTCCTCAGTAACACCTAGAAAATAATGTGGAATTCGTGAGAGTAGGCTTGTGAAAGTATATGTAAGGAAAAGATACTTTTTTCCTTATATTTCCTAATTGTTCTTTGATTGTTATGAAGATTGTTCCTTTTGTCTTTAACATAAGTTTAGGCATATTAGAATGATGGCTTAATATTTTCAAAAGCCATTGGCATTGATTTCCTTCCTATATGCTTTTTTCATAGATGGTTGAAAAGTAAATTCTAAAGCTGTTTGTGAAACTTAGGTTAGCTTCTAATAGTGTGGTGTTGGAATGGGCTATCTTGGACTGCACAGTCATTTCAGTAGACATTCAACTGTTTGGTATTTTGCTGAATCCTAGGTATTCAGGTACAAATAGAACATAGTACTGACTGCCCGTAAGGAGCTTTCAGTGTTGCTAGCCAAGCTATCAGTTCCATATAGTTTGTTCCTGAGATGTACACACAGAACTAGTGGAGGGACAGGAACATCTAATTTTACTTTGGGCTCAGTTGAGTAACACTTGTGGGTAACAAGTTAAATTTCTTTTAGAACTTGAGTAAAAAGTAGGGAAAAAGTGAGGAAAGGGTGTTGAAGGAGAGAAAAGATGTATAAAAGAGCAGAGTTATGAAGGAAAATTATGTGTTCTAGAAAGTATGAATAGTTCTGTGTGGTAAAATAATGCGAGAGGAAGTTACAGAGGTCATGATGACATCACTGAGGGAGAGGTGATGATTGAAGGGATTTAATTGACTCTGAAGACTAGAGATTTTAAGTCGGGAAATGGTAATGTGATTTGACTTTTGTTTTAGAAAAAATGTCTGATGTTAGTATGGATTGTAGATGGGAGGCAGAGGATATACTAGTGTCAGAGAGGCCAGTGTCCTAGCTTAGAGGACCCAGGAGGAAAAACAGATAATGTATGTGAAAAATGATTTGTTAACTGTAAAACAGAGTATATTCATCAAATTAAGTCCTTTATCTCTCTGTCTCTCTCTCTCTTTTTTTTTTTTTTTTTCTGAATTGACAAATCTATGATTTTTTTCAGAGAAAGAAAATTAAATAAAATTTTGGAGTTACAGATTTTTTTTTATTTTATAAAAGAATTCTAGTACTTCCTTCTAATTGACATTTAAATTATATAGGTGAAAAAACTACAGGTGATGCTAAGACAAGCAAATGACCAGTTAGAGAAGACAATGAAAGATAAACAGGAGCTAGAAGACTTCATAAAGCAGAGCACTGAAGATTCAAGTCATCAGGTAAATGAGGGTTTTTAGAAGGTGACCCATTTTGGGGGTGACTGTGTTGTTTAAATAAAAAAGTTATGAAAACTTAATAATGTTTCTTTCTTGTCCTGAAGATTTGGCAGTTCTGTTTTCCCTCTTAACTGTTTTTTTCTGGTATCTGTTTTGTAGATTAAATAAAAACAACAAAACTTTTGAAGTAACTGATTAATTAATACCAGGAGGCTGATTCTCCTTTCCCCTTTGTTGTTGTTGTTTTTTGTTTTTTTTAAAAAATATATTTTATTGATTTTTTTGTACAGAGAGGAAGGGAGAGAGATAGAGAGTCAGAAACATCAATGAGAGAGAGAGAGTCATCGACCAGCCGCCACCTGCACACTCCCCACTGGGGATATGCCCGCAACCAAGGTACATGCTCCTCGACCGGAATCGAACCCGGGGCCCTTCATTTTTTATTTTTTATAGTGTTCATAATATAAAAACTCAGATATGCCAGAACTAACATCCTTGTGTAACCATATCAAAATCAAGTAATAGGACATTAGCTAGTACACCAGAAACCTTCACTTTCTCCTCCACTTATCACCCCTTCCCCAGAGGTAACCATTGTCCTATCTTCTAATACCATTAGATTGGTTTTGTCTGTGTTTTAATTTTATTTTGTTATTTTAACAAATGAATCATATAGTTTATATTCTTTTGCGTCTGTCTTCCTCTGTTCAACATGTGAGATTCTTACTCAAGATGCTTGTAGCAGTATGGTTATTTTCATTGTTTATAGTTGTACTAGTATATGGATATATTACAATTTATGTATCACAGTGAGCATTTGGATTGTTTCTAGTTCTGGTATATTATAAATAATTCTATTTTGAAATTTTTGTATAGGGCTTGTTGAACATATTTCTGGTGGGTATATGCTTAGGTGTGAAATTCCTGGGTTAGAATGTTCAAAATGTCTTTAGTAAATACTAAGGCCAAAAAGTTTTGCAGTGTGTTTGTATGAATTTATACACTCACCAGCAACATATGAGAAGAATTCCTGTGGATTACAGTCTTGACAAACGTCATTTTGTTATTTTAATTATAGCCATTTTGTTGGGATGTGAATAGTATTTCAGTGTGGCTTAGTTTGCATTTCTCTGATGACCATTGAGGTTATATTAACATTTTCATGTTAATTGGCTACTGGGATATTTTGTTTGTGTATGAGATTCCTTCTCAAGTCTTATGCTAATTTTTCTATTGCATTGTGTTCTTTTAATTTTAAATAAGTTACTTGTTTTTCTGATTTGTTGTTGTTTTTCTAATCCTCACCTAAGGATTTTTAAAAATTAATTTTTAGAGAGTGAAAGGGTGGGGGAGGGGAGAGAGAGAAATAGAGAAGGGAAGGAGAGTGAGAAAACATTGATGAGAGAGAGAGAGAGAGAGAGAGAGAGAGAGAGAGAGAGAGAGAGAGACTGGTTGTCCCCTACACACACTCCAAACGGGCTGGGGATTGAACCTGCAACCCACATGTATGTGCCCTTGACCAGAATTGAATCTGTGACTCTCTGGTGTTTCAGCTGATGCTCTAACCATTGGGAACACCAGCCAGAGTAGGAGTTTTTTTTATATAATCTTCTTGGTGTCTTTTAGTGATTTGTGTTGCAAATGTCTTCTATCTATATCTTGTTTTTATTATTATCATCATCATGATCATTATTTTTTACTCAAGATGTTTTTCATTGAGGAGAAAGGGGAGGTGGGTGAGTGAGGAAGATAGAAGGGGAGAGAAACATTGATGTGAGAGACAAACATTGATCAGTTGCCTCTTTTATGTACCCGCCTGGGGCTCGTACCTATAACCTGGGTATGTACTCTGATTGGAATAGAATCCGGACCCTTCAGTGCGTGGGACAATACTCCAACCAACTGAATTATCTAGCCGGGCCTTATTTTCATTATTTTAATGGTGGTTTTTAATGAAAAGGATTCTTAAGTTAATGTAGTTAAATTTATTGATCTTTTCTTTATGACTAGTGAATATTGACCCAGTTTTTAAAAGAATGTTTTCTTTCCTTGGGGTTATGAACATGTTTATAATACTGTTTGGTTATGATGAACTCCTTTAGCTTCTTTTCTCTGAGAAGTTCTTTATCTGTTCTTTGATTCTAAATGATAGCTTTGCTGAGTAGAGTAATTTTGGTTGTATATTCTTGCTTTTCACCACTTTGAATGTTTCCTCTCAATCCCTTCTGGCTTGCAACGTTTCTGTTGAGAAATCTGCTCACATTCTTTTTTTTTTTTTTTAAGAGAAGGGGAGAGAGAGATTTGTTGTTTCATTTATTTAGGCACTCATTGTTGAATCTTTTATGTTCCCTGACCGAGGAGTGAACCCCAACCTTGTCGTATCAGGATGATGCTCTAACCAACTGAACTACTGAGCCAGGGCTCAGCCAACAGTCTAAGGGTATTCCCCTCTAGGTAACTAACTGCTTTTCTCTTGTTGCTTTTAAGATTCTCTTTTTGGTCTTCAACCTTTGGCATTTTAATTATGATGTGCCTTGGTGTGGGCCTCATTGGGTTCTTGTTGTTTGGGACTCTGCATTTCCTGGACTTATATATCTATTTCCTTTGCCGGGTTAAGGAACTTTTCTGTGTTTGTTTGTTTTCAATAGATTTCAATTTTTTGCTCTCTGTCTTCTCCTTTTGGTATCCCTTTGTGGCAAATGTTGGTGCATTTGACTTTGTGCCCTGAGGCCCCTTAAAGTGCCCTCTTTTTTTGGATTCCTCTTTTCCTTTTGCTGTTCCAATTGGATATTTTCCACTACTTTATTTTCCAAATTGCTGATTTGATCCTCTGCTTCATCTAATCTACTGTTCATTCTCTAATGTACTCTTCATTATAGTTATTGCATTTTAAATTTGACCGGTTCTTTTTTTGTTTTCTGTCTCCATTTTTGTTTCCTATCTCCTTGTTCAAGTTCTCAGTGAGTCCATGTATTCTTCCCCTAAGTACCTTGAGCATATTTATAACCAGTGCTTTGACCTTGGCACTTGGTAGATTGTCTCAATTTTGTTTAGTTCTTTTTCAACAGTTTTGCTCCATTTTTTCATTTGGAACATGTTCTTTGTCTCCTCATTTTGGTACCTCCTTGTGTTTGTTTCTATGTATTAGGCAGAGCTGCTGTGTCTCCTGGTCTTGGCCGAGTGGCCATATGTAGTAGGTGTCCTATGGGGCCTAGTCTCCCTGGTCACCTGAACCGGTTGTTCCAGGTATGTCCCTTGTGTGGTTATGTGTACCCTCCTGCTGTAGTTGAGCCTTAATAGCTGTAGGCATGTCAATGGGGAGATTAACTCTCAGGCTGTAAGAACTGGGCATGACTACAGCAGAGGAGCTGTTGTGCAGGGCTGACCCTGTGGAGCAGGATTTGTTTTAATGGGACTCTGGTCATGTCAAATCTGCTCTTTGAGTGTGTCATTTGTGGAAGTGTCTTGGTGCTCTGGTGTGGTCTTAAACTGGCCAACAGGGTTTGTTGGTTCTAGGGACTCTTGGGAGGGGCTCTGGTGCAGGTCAAAGTCCGCTGCTGCCTATACCCATCCCAGAGTGCCTGGTATGAGCTACAAAGTGATCTGTGATGGTTGTCACTTGTGGTGGGCTTTGAGGTGCCTGGGAGAGGCCAAGCTGGGAACCATAGCTGGCTGCCACTAAGGTCCAGCTAGGAATAACTTAGCAGGAGGTATGGGGCATGCTGAGGCCTGAAGCTGCTTGTGAACCTTTGAGAGATTTTAGTAAAGTTGTTCTGGGTTTGGGGTATTGTAAATGAGTAATACATTTTCTAAAAGTGTTTTTTGTTGAATATATGGACTCATTTCCCTTGAGTATATCTATGAGTGAAATGGGAGGTTTTGCTTATTTTTTTTTTTGCTCTAGTAGCAAGCTATTTCCATTGGTTATTATAGATGTTAGACTTTCACAGTGCATCTGTTTGACTTTTAAAATCTTCTGTATTTTCTATTTTTGGCCTTATTTTATTTAGGTCTGTGTTCTGGTTCACACATTTTCTTTTCAAATGCATCTAATCTGTTGAAATCCATTAAATTTTCAATTTAGGTAATTTTTTCAGTTTTTTAAATCCATATGGTAATTTTTAAATTTATTTTTGTTTTTTGGTTAATCCTCATCTAAGGATTAACCCCCCCTTCCCCTGTTGATTTTTATTTATTATTTTATTATTATTATTATTTTTTAATATATTTTATTGATTTTGTACAGAGAGGAAGGGAGAGAGAGAGTTAGAAACATCGATGAGAGAGAGTCATCGATCAGCTGCCTCTTGCACACCCCCTACTGGGGATATGCCCACAACCAAGGTAAATGCCCTTGACCGGAATTGAACCCGGGACCCTTCAGTTCCCAAGCCAACGCTCTATCCATTGAGTCACACCGGTCTCGGCTTCCCTTGTTGATTTTTAGAGAGAGTGGAAGGGAGGGTGGGGGGAGAAAGAGAGGAGAGTAACATCGATGTGAGAGAGAGACATCAATTGGTTGCCTCCTGCACATCCCCCGACCTGGGTCAGTATTGGGCCTGCAACCTAGGTACATGTCTTTGACTGGAAATTGAAACCTGACCCTTCAATCGGCAGGCCAACACTCTTAACCACTGAGAAAAACTGTCCAGGACCATTTGGTAATTTTTTATTGTTTTCAGTTCTCTGAAACAGATCAAGTATATTTTAAAGTCTACCTCTGATAATTCACATATCTGAATTCATTGTAAATCTGTTTCTGTTATGTTTTTTTAAATTATTTCCTCTTATTTTTATCATATTTTCTCGTGCATTTTTACTTGAGTGGTAGACATTGTATATGAAAAATTGTTGAAACAATACAAAGGCATTTTCCTTATAAGAGTCAGGCAACTAATGGTACTAACAGTCCTGTATCACCTTAATCCTATTAAAGGAATTATAATGATAGGAAGTTGTAAAGGTTGTATTTTTTAAGTTCTTCCGTTACCCTAAGGTGTGGTCCTTTGGGGACCCAATCTAAAGTGCAGTGTTTACCAAGGGCCTCTTTGCGAAGTGGATCCTGGACTCCCAGACAGTCTGCTCAGCTTCTCAGGGTCACATCTGTGTCTTTTGGATTTGGTACATTCTTCTAGAGGAGAGTTGTTCCAGATGCTGCACTCAACACTCAGTGTGCTCACTCTGGATCTGGGCTTCGTGATTTTTTTTTTTTGCCTTATTTTCCAGTGCCTTCAAGAGTACATGTCTTCAATATTTTGGTCTCATTTTCCTAATTCTTGATAGAAAGGTGGTTTCCCATTATCCAGATCACTACTACTGGAAGCAGAATTCAGACAATATTTTAGCTGTGTAAACAAATTTATTTTGATTTATTTTATAATTTTTAAGATTACTATTGGTGACTAGGTCACATGGATTGATATCTGTGGCTAGAAGCCTGTACGTTTGCTCGTGTGGCAGCACGTGATCCTGGGGACTTGGGCACTGCTTTGTGATATCTGAAAGGCTGAGGCTTTGTACGCAGCAGATGCTCACATACCTGCTGATGAGTGGGTTACGACGATTAATACATAATCCTGTACATTAAGTAAGCAGAGATGGAAGGGTTAATTTCAGAATAACCAGTTTTGTAACTGCTATTTTTTGTACATGCCTTTTTTTTTTCTTTTGGTAAAAGATCTCAGCACTTGTCCTAAGAGCCCAAGCATCTGAGGTTTTACTTGAAGAGTTACAACAGGGGTTTTCCCAAGCAAAGAGGGATGTTCAGGAACAGATGGTAAGTTAACATTTAAGTAAATGTTAAGTATGTTCAATATAGTTCTTTTTGTTCTATCTTGAAATCATCTTTGACATGACTTTATCTCCCAGGCCAAAATATGGTTACTGTTACGTTCGCCAGGGCCTACAGAACATTAGTAATGGGCAAGGTCATGTAGACATTATTATGTAAAGACATTTTTAAAAAATATATATTTTATTGATTTTACACAGAGAGGAATTGAGAGGGATAGAGAGCTAGAAACGTCGATGAGAGAGAGACATTGACCAGCTGCCTCTTGCACATCCCCCACTGGTACGTGCCAAGGTACGTGCCCTTGACCGGAATCGAACCTGGGACCTTTCAGTTCGCGGTCTGACGCTCTATCCACTGAGCCAAACCGGTTTCGGCAAAGACATTTTTTCTTTTTAAGCCCTACTTCCTGACCCTCCAATATTCTAATCTTTCATTTTTCTGATTTCAGAAACCTAAATCAAATAAGCTGTGAACCACTATTTAGTTTTCAGTTCCAAGTACAAACTAAAATTTGAAATCTCTCAGAGCCCTAGCAGGTGCAGCTTATAAGCAGTCATGCTTTTCCTGGACAGCGAATTTACCTAAAATAACTCCATCAATTGCCCACGAGTTACAATAAAGCATGGTGATAAATCCTGCTGTGGCTCTGGGGAACTTTGAGAAGGCCATTCATTTTGAGATGGTTGGGTTAAGAGAGCTTCTTCTTCTTTAAAAAAAAATATATATATTTTATTGATTTTATATAGAGAGGAAGGGAGAGAGATAAGAGTCAGAAACATTGATGAGAGAGAGTCATCGATCAGCCGCCTCTCGCACACCCCCCACCGGGGATATGCCCGCAACCAAGGTACATGCCCTTGATCGGAATCGAACCCGGGACCCTTCAGTCCCCAAGCTGACGCTCTATCCATTGAGCCAAACCGGTCCCAGCAAGAGAGCTTCTTAAAGAAGAGTTGGCTGGAACCTCTGCAGAATAGTTCCCCAGATTTGGACCTCCTCTGTCATCTGACTCCCATTTGTCTTATTTCTTTTTTCTCAAAGTTGGGGCCCTGCATCTGATGGCCCTTTGTAAATTATAGCATTGTTGGTTCTGCTGGGATGGTCCTACAGAGCTGCCTCTTGTCCAACTCTTCCAGGGATGACCAGAACAACCTCAGATTGCATGGCAGTGGTTTCTTTTCTTTCTTTTAATATATTTTTTATTATTATTGATTTTTAGAGAGAGAGGAAGGGAGAGGCGTAGAGAGAGAAACATCACTGAGAGAGGAACATCATTGATTGACTGCCTCCAGTATGCCCCCTACTGGGGATGGAGCCTGCAACCTAGGCATGTCCCTTGACTGGGAATAAATTGGTAACCTCTTGGCTCCTGGGTCGATGCTCAACTGCTGAACCACACTGGCTAGGAGAGTTTCTTTTTTTGTTGGCCTGGGTCATTGTCTGAATGACCTTTAAGCTAACCTCTAAATCCTAGCCCTGCTCTGTTTCATACTTGTAATTGTTTCTCAGTCTCTTTCTCTTTCATATTATATATGCACATACAGGGTGGGGCAATTAGATTAACAGTTATTCGTATGGAAAAGAATACATTAATTAATAATGATCCTATATAATAAACTAATATGCAAATTGACTGGACAGTAGAACAACCGGTCACTATGATGTGCACTGACCACCAGGGGACATACACTCAATGTAGGACTCACGAGCCAGAAGCTCGGCCCACGGCTGGCAAGTGCATTGGTGGTGGCGCGAGCCTCTCTTGCCGCCTCGGCAGCACTAAGGATATCCAACTGTGGGCCTAAGCTGTCAGTTGGACATCCCCCAAGGGCTCCTGGACTGCGAGAGGGCATAGGCTGGGCTGAAAGAACCACCCCCCCCCACCCTGTTGAGTGCACAAATTTCGTGCACTGGGCCTCTAGTTCAAGAATAAACTATTTTGCATACTCACATCTACTTTTGTCCCACTCTGTTTTGTTTTTTTTGTTTTTTTTTGTTTTTTTTCTTAAGAATATTGGCTCTGCCCTAGCAGGTTTGGCTTAGTGGATAGAGCGTCAGCCTGCAGACTGAAGAGTCCCAGGTTCGATTCTGGTCAAGGCATGTACCTTGGTTGCAGGCTTAATCCCCAGTGGGTTTTGTGCAGGAGGCAGCTGATCGATGTTTCTCTGTGGCCAATGTTTCTAATTCTCTATTCTTCTCTCTTCCTCTCTGTAAAAAAACCCCCAAAACAGTAAAATATATTAAAAAAAAAAAAAAAAAAGAATATTGGCTCGGGTACATACTACCTTACTCTAAAGAGTTTTTTATTTTATTGATTTTTGGGAGAGAATGAGAGAGAAACATCAATGTGAGAGACAAATATCTGTAGATTGCCTCCCATACACACCTTGACTGGGGATGGAATCTGCAACCGGGTATGTGTTCTGACCGGGAATGGAACCCACAACCTTTTGCTATATGGGACAATTGATGCTCCAATCAACTGAGCCACCTGACCAGAGGTGTATATATTTTCTGAATAATTTGGAATTAAGCTGTAGGCATCATATACTCCTAAATATGTCACTATGTATTTCCTAAGAACAAAAATGTTCTATGTAACTATAATGATATTATAATAAATAGACCCTTAAACAATGTGGGAGTTTGGGCCACTGATTATAGCACAGTTGAAAATCCATGTACTTAACTTCCGACTTCCCAAAATATAACTACTAATAACCTACTGTTGATTGGAAGCCTTATAAGTAATACCAGCAGTTGATTGACACATATTTTGTATTGTATATTTTTAAAAAAAATTGATTTGAGAGGAAGGCAGATGGAGAGAGGCAGAGAGATAGAAACATCAATGATAGAGAATCATCGATTGGCTACCTCCTATATGCCCCCCACTGAGGATTGAGCTTGCAACTGTGGGCATGTGCCCTGACCAGGTGTCAACTGTGACCTCCTGATTCATAGGTTGAAGCTCAACCACTGAGCCACAAGGGCTGGGCTGGAAATTTTCTTAAACTATAAAAATGTATAAGTACTAAAAAGTTTCACTTTCATTCCTTACCTTTTTCATCGTTATCATCCATTCCCATATATGATCATTTAAATTTATCTTTTTTTTTTTTTTTTTTTTCTCTTTACAAAAATTAGCAAATATGTACATATTCTTCCTTCCCTTCTTTCATAAGTTAAAGGTAGCGGGATGCTAATATTTTGTTGTAAATGGGTTGTAAGTGAGCATAAAGCAAAACTGATTTTTGTTTTATCTTTATAAGAGCTGGTAGAATTAACCAAAGTTTATGCATGACTCTGCCTGCTTGCCAGCAGCCAGTTTGTCCTTCAGGATGCAGTCAGTGGTCACTCCTGAAATGTTCTCTGACCCTCTCCCCTAATTAGGTGCTCTTTTGTCCTTTTGTCACTGCTGGGCCCATTCTGTCCTAGCACTTGTATTATGGTTGGTAATCTCTGATTTACTTACCTTTCCCTCCTCTGCACTAAGAGCATCTGTCTTTTATTCCTCATGAGTATCAAAATGCCTAGCAGAGAGAAGTAGCTGCTAAATAAATACTGGGTATAGTATAATCTGCCTTTATGTGTGTAAGGTAAATGACATACTAAAACAGCAGAAATTAAATACTGTTGTGGGATTTTATCTTACTAAATATATAACTAAATATTTAACTAAGTATATAACTTTTATATTGATACAAATTCATATGAACTACCTAAGATAGTTTCCTATATTGTCAAGCAGGAATAGGAGCTTATCCCATTTTAAGAATGAACTACTTAAGGCTCTTTTATTTCACAAACATATATCCTCTTGATGATGTCTAATATTGGGCGTTCTTGGCTCATTCACATTCTTGAGCTTGAATGTAGATACTTGTAATGGAAAATGAAGATACTGCTTTTGATTTCTCTCTACTTCCTGTTGAATGCATGCTGTCAGGAAAGAGGAGTCTTGTACTGAATGCTCTATTTGATACAAGTCTTAATTATCAGACACTTCCATCTAGTTGGAGATACTGTTCCTTCTGGAGTCCAGGATACGGGGAAGAGAGTCACAACTTTTAGGCTTTTGGTAGAAGCAGTGGAGAATGAGCTCAAATAACTTGATCATTGCCTGTCCCCTTCAATGTATGTAAGGACTGCAAGTCAGTCTATGAGGTTTATGCACCCTGTATCCTCAGCCCTCACTTGGTTTGGCCTGTATCTCTGGTATAGCCATCAGCAGATAAGATTTAACCGTTCTGCCTGTGATTAGTATCTGTTTCTATTTTAGGCAGTGCTGATGCAGTCACGGGAACAGGTTTCTGAAGAGTTGGTGAGGTTACAAAAAGACAATGACAGTCTTCAGGGAAAGCATAGCTTGCACGTGTCATTACAGCAAGCAGAAGACTTCATTTTACCAGACACTATAGAGGTAACTTAATTTCCACCTGCTCAAAAATGTAAATAAGCACATTTTCTGAAATGTTTATAAATTATTCTTTTATTTTTTTTAAGAGGCTTTATTGAGATATAATTGACATACCAAATACTTCATCCATTTAAAGTGTATTATTCAGTGGTTTTTAGTATATTCTCAGATATGTAGCCATCACCACAATCAACTTAGAACATTTTCATCGCCTCAAAAAGAAACTCCTTACCATTTATTCTTTCACCCCCCAGCCTTAAGCAACCTCTAATCTATTTACTATCTATAGATGGCCCTGTTCTGGATTGTCACAGGAATAGAATCAGTTTTTTAAAATCCTCACCTGAGGATATGTCTTTGTTTAAATTGATTTTAGAGAGAGGGAGGAAGGAAGAGAGAAAAACATTGATCGGTTTCCTTCCGTACCCATCCCTACGGGGATTGAACTTGCACCCTGGGTATGTGCTCTGACTGGGAAACCCATTGCCTTTCGGAGTACTGGATGATGCTCCAGGGCTGGAGTAATAGTTTGTAGTCTGTTGTGTCTGGCTTCTCACATAGCATACTATTTTCAAGGTGCATCCATGTCATAGCATGTATCAGTTCTTAATTCCTTTACCTATTTGTCTATGATGGACATTTGGGTTGTTTAATGTTGTTATAAACATTCACATATAGGTTTTCATGTGTTTTCATTTCTCTTGGGTATAAACCTAGCAGTGGGATTGCTTGGTGGTTAATTATTTGAGGATTGCTCCACATCCTCACCATTTGTTTCACTTAAAAAATATTTTATTTTATTGATTTCAGAGAGGAAGAGAGAGGGAGATAGATAGAAACATCAGTAATGAGAAAAACATTGATCAGCTGCCTCCTGCACCCCTCCTACTGGGGATCGAGACCACAACCCAGTCCTGTGTCCTGACCAGAATCGAGCTGGGACCTCCTGGTCAGGTATGACTCAGTGCTCAACCACTGAGTCATACCTGCTGGGCTTGTTTCACTTTTTGAGATAGCCATCCTAGTGTGTGTGAATTCTCCCATTCTATGGATTGCCTTTCTCTTGATGGTATCCTTTATAGGACAAAATTTTTAAATTTTGAGATAGTTCCAATTTACTTATTTTTTCCTTCCGTTGCTCATGCTATCAGTGTCATATCTAAGAATTTTTTTTTTTTTTGCCAAATCAAAGATCTGAAATTTATTCTTGCAGAACCAGATTGAGAATGCACCAGAAAAGAAATGTTTTGAATGGGTACCTACCTGCTTTTGCAAACAGACCACTTAACATCTGTTACATTTTCCCTCTTGGCAGGAAAGATTCCTCTCTTCCATGGTCTCTAGAAAACTTATTATTCTTATAGTAAAAAAAAAAAAAAGTAAATCCAAGAAGCCTTGAAGGATGTAGCTTTTAAGCCTTGATTCTTAGACTAGCTTTAGCAGTAAATCTTATGAAATACTTAACAATTTTTTACCTTTCCCCCCCACTGTTCTTTAATATATATACATATGTTAGTTATCTAAGAATCCCAGTTTTTGCTTTATAATTGCTTTAGGATATCATTGGGAGGACTTTAAAGAAGACAGTTAAAATTTAAGGGAAAAATGAGATTTTAGCTGAGTTTATTATAGCAAATGGTGATCACCTTAGAAAGCCATTCTTTGCCATACTTGACTCTGGGCTAACAGTACTTAGCTTGTGGTAGATATTCAACAAGTGGTTGAATGAATAAGTAAATAAATCTTATCTTCATAGAGTTCACATTTGCTTCTGAGTTTATCTTTTGGTCCTATACCCTATCTCCCCCTTAAATTTAAGCAAGGACTAGTAGAAGCTCCTAAACTATTCATGGCGAATCCCACATTGTAAGTCACTCAACATTTTTATTTTTCTGTTTATGAAATAGTTTTGAAGGAAAAATATGAGTTCACAGTGCACATTTTTTTTGACTGGAAATGTCTTATTTCTATAACTTTCTGATGTTAACATGATACGCACAGTATCTACCCCTTGAAGCCCCAAGTGGGGTGGAATTGGAAATCTTTAATTTTTGAACCATTTAAAACAATATCTGAAATTCTGGTTGCAGAAAATCTTTAGCTTCTTTTGTTTATTTTCTTTCCTTACAAACCCAACAACAATTTGTTTCTTTAATCCAGGAACTCCGGGAATTGGTATTAAAATACCGTGAGAACATCATTAATGTGCGGACAGCAGCAGACCACATGGAAGAGAAGCTGAAGGCTGAAATTCTTTTCCTAAAAGAACAGATTCAAGCGGAACAGTGTTTAAAAGAGAACCTTGAAGAAACTCTGCAATTAGAAATAGAAAACTGCAAGGAAGAAATAGGTGAAGATAAAAGTGACATAATTTAGAAGTGGAGGCATTAAGTAAAACTTTTTTCTGATTATAAGAAATACATGGCTATAGAATGTGGAAACAGAAAAGTATAGAAAAGACTTTAAGAACTCTGTCCATTTTCCCAAATGATCTGATATATCCGGTAATGAGGAGTAAAACAAAAAACACAAAACATCCAAAACTTACTTTCTTTTTAGGAGCTCTGGAGGCCTCTTTGGTAGTTGCTAGAAGATGGGAAAGTCAGTACTTGAACCTAGACCACTGAGGAGGGTGACTAGATGGGTGGCATTTCCTTGCAGAACTTTGATGGGTTAACAGATTCCTGCAGGGAATATCTCCTCATACCCCAGTGTTAGATGTGGATATCTAATGTTGAGGGCATTTATTATAGTGTTCATTCATATGGACTCCGCTGTTGCCTGAGCTTGATTATAATGCTGATTGGGGATAATTTTGAGAAAAGGGTGTTGGTTTTCTCCCGTGTTTCGTATATATTTGACTTCTTTTATTATATGAGATTGAAATTATGGTAGAAAAAAGGAGGGTTGTAAGAAAATTTAAATCCACAATAATCAATAAATGATAATACTTCTCCCTCTTTTTTTCCTTCTAGCTTCCATTTCTAGCTTAAAAGCTGAATTAGAAAGAATAAAAATAGAAAAAGGACAGGTGAGTTTCAAATTATTTCCAGTAGCAACCAGTAGTTAAGTATTGAATTCTTTTGTGCTAGACCCAAGGAATAAAATATAGTTATGACATGTCCCTGTGTCTAGTGGGAGAAATACAGTGGGAAAGGGTGTGATGATAATCAAGACCTCGTATTGTGGAGTCTGCTCTGTGCCAGGCCACCTGTCGACCAGAGCGTACAGAGGGGACAGATATGATTGCAGCCTGGAGTTTCCATGGTAGTGGAAAGACAGGCAAAGCATGGTATTGATATGTACTTGAAGCTACAGTAGAAATATGTACAGAATGTTTTATAAATAGGAGATGATGGTTGCTAGCTGGCTCAGAGTCCTCTTCTCTTGGACAGCATGACCCTATCAACACTGGCCTCCTTGTTGGTTGACTCAATGACCTTTGCCTCCACCTGCCCCTTCCTTTCCACAGTCTTTTTTTTTTTTTTTAATATATTTTATTGATTTTTTACAGAGAGGAAGAGAGAGGAATAGAGTTAGAAACATTGATGAGAGAGAGACATCGATCGGCTGCCTCTTGCACACCCCCTACTGTGGATGTGCCCGCAACCAAGGTACATACCCTTGACCGGAATCGTACCTGGGACTTTTCAGTCCGCAGGCTGATGCTCTATCCACTGAGCCACACCAGTTTCGGCGCTTCCCACAGTTTTGGCTGCATTAGGCCCATCTCTGGTATCTCACTCCAGCCCCATGTTGCCTCATCCTTGTTTACCATCCTTTCAGCTCTTAACACCCATAGGTCTAGCTCTCTGAGAACCTCATTCAGATCTTCAATTCCCTGCACTTTTCCTTTGGTTTTAGTGACTTCCTCAAGGCTTTGCTTTCTTTCCTTCTGAGGAGCATCTGTATGGCTTCCTTCATCTAGTCTCCCAGCATCACCTGCAGGTCCCCTGACTTCTGGTCTGTCTGCCGCCCTCACTCGGTACTGCCCTGCCCTGGGTTAATCCTGCCGTGCACCTCCTCCACCTCTGCCCCAGCTGCTCATGCCACTGGAGTGAAGAACACACTGCTCATGTCATCAGTTGGGCCCCAAATGCTACTCAGTCAGCCTTTCATTTGCCCTCAGCCAATGTCTCCCTTCCCCTCTCCCAGTGGGTGTCAGTCAGTCACACTCACTTCACCTCCTCACTCAGCACGTGATGGCCGTGTACCCATCATTGTAGGGCCACCTTCAGCTTCCTGGGCTCTCGATTACTTCTCTGACTTTTCTCCCCAGCCTTCTCTGTCTTGTTTCTCCAGAGAAAATGGTCTGTTTCCACTCAGCGAGGTGGCTCAGTTGGTTGGAGCATCATCCATACACCAAAAAGGTCTTGGGTTTGATTCCTTGTCAGGGAACATACCTTGATTGTAGGTTCATTTCCCAGTTGGGGCATGTATGGAAGACAACTGATCAATGTTTCACTCTCACATCCATGTTTCTCACTCTTTTTCTCCTTCCTCTCTCTTTCAAATCAATGAAAATATCCTCAGGTGAGAAAAAAATAAATAAATAAAACTTGTTTCTGACCAGACTTACTCTGTTTTCCGCTCAGTCATGGGCCTTGAACTTTTACCTTGTTACTGGTCTTTTCCCTTTCATGGATGTTTCCTGTTAAGAGGAGAAAGGTTTCTCTTTGGATTACACTTCTCTCTCAAGTTACCAATCTTTCTTCTTCCTTTTAGAGGCAAGGTTCTTGACCTCCACTGCCTGACCTTCCAGTCACTGCTCAGGCATTGAGACTGGCTTCTGCCTCTATTGCACCGTCGAGGTTGCACTGGCAGAAATCATCAGCTCTCTAGTCACGTCCCATCCTTTCCACTCTGCTGCTGTTTGGGTTCAGACTTCAATTCTCACCTGGGTTATGTAACATCCTCCCAAATCTATCCCATTCCAGTTCATCTTTATAATAAACCAAGGTGGTCTTTACATTCTAACCTATGTCCCACTCTGGTTAAACGCCCCCCCCCCCGTGGTTCCCTTTACTTCCAGGACCAAGTCCTCTTCCTTAGACTCCCTCCTGCCTCTCCAGCCTCGGCCTCTGCACTCAGTAGCTCAGCAAATAGTCACCAGAGTTCCTGAACTCGGTTTTTACTCATCATCCATCACCTCTCTCTGGAGTCTCCACCTTCACCCTTTTCCTTCCCCTGTAAAATTTTTCATCTTTTAAGGATCAAATGTCATCTCTTCAAGGATGAGATCCCTTCTCAACTTTTCTGGCAGAATTAAATGCTTCTTCCTCCATGTTCACATGTCAGAATTCTTTACTTCATGTCAGTCTCTTCTGACTTCTCCATCTCCAGGCCTTAGAACATGGTAGGTGCTTAGTAAATGTTTAATGAAGGAAGTGGGTCTTGAAGAATAAGTAGGAGATTCACAGAGACCAAAGGGTGAGAAGAGCATCACAAGCAAAGCCGGCGCCCAAGGCCTAGGAGGCCTGAGACCTTGGGCATCGCGCTGCAGGAGCGGCCCCTCCGGGCAGGGTGCTGCGTGGGGAGTCTCAATGAGTCCAGCTTTTTCCTTCTCTCTTTCAGTTGGAGTCTACGTTGAGAGAGAAGTCTCAACAGCTGGAGAGCCTTCAGGAAATGAAAGCCACTTTGGAAGAACAGTTAAAGAAAGAGGCTACTGCTAAGGTGATGTTTTTGTTGGTAGTTGGATAAAAAAGCAATGCTAAGAATGGAGGGTCACATCTTGCCCATTTAAAAAAGACTGTTGCTTGGAATCGTGCTACCCTTTGAAAGTTGTCAAGACCCTGCTTGCAGGAAGAAAATGAAGTGAATTTATCTCATTCGAGTTGGGTCAGATCTGACACTGCCCGCTCTGGCTTTTTAGGTGTTGGGCGGAAAGAGCCATGAAGCAAACGGCTCTGCCATAGCTAGACACCTGCTTCCAAAGGGTCATCCATTTGACTCATCAAATACTGCATTGAACCGTATTTGCTGCCTAACTTTTGATTATTCCAGTTAGAATAAATGTACATGAGGCTAATTGTGGGGGAGGTTTCCTAGAAACAGTGTCTGTGAGGTCACCTTTAAGTATAAAAACACCGTGAACATGGTATCTGATAGTTCTTTGTCTGTAGAAATGCTGCCACATGGTCTGCTGAAGGGGAGATAGCTGGGGCTGCCTGGTGTATGTTCACTGAATTTTCATACGCTTGACTGTTGTGGTTGTCAGAGAAAGTCTCCAAAGTTTCTGTCCCTATTGCTGTAGCAGCTCTGATCTTAGCAGCTGCTATATAAACACACACACACAAACACATTTTTTAATTGATTTCAGAGAGGAAGAGGGATAGAGAGTTAAAAACATCAATCAGCTGCCTCCTGCTCACCCCCTACTGGGGATTGAGCCCACAACCAGGCATGTGCCCTTGACTGGAATCGAACCCAGTACCTTTCAGTCTGCAGGCCGATGCTCTATTCACTTAGCTAAACCAGCTAGGGTTTAGCAGCTGCTGTTTGTTGATTAGCCACTGTTACCAGGCTGCTGTGGATGAGGGTGAGGGGAGTCTATGTGTGTGCGTGTACACACACACACACACACACACACACAGCACTTGAATCCATTTTGATTCATTTTAGACCTCGAGCAAGAAGCTTAGGCAACTCGATACCCACCTTCTCTAGTTTAGGAGACTAAGCGATTCTGACCTATGGCTCTTTGGCATTAATCTTCCTTTAAAACTTGTATTTTTTAGGTTACCATTGAACAACTAATGTTTGAAGAGAAGAACAAAGCTCAGAGGTTGCAGACAGAACTAGATGTCAGTGAACAAGTCCAGAGGGATTTTGTAAAGCTTTCTCAGACCCTTCAGGTGAGGCATTTGGGGAACCCTTGGAGTACCAAAGCACTTTAGGGGGTCCTGGTACCCAGGAGAACTCAGCCCAACACCTGCCTGGTCATTCAAGCCAAAACCCAGGAGTGTACCTCACACTTATGCTCCTTTGCCTCTCTACCCTGCTGGTTCTTAAAAGTAAAGTGCTAAGTCCTTGGAATACCATGTAAGACCCTTCCCAACAAGGCCTATCCCACAGTTTTTCACTTCTTTGCCTTATACAGTAGGTCCTCGGGTTACATTGGAGATCCGTTCCTACGGTGCGACATAATGCGATTGTCGCCGTAAGTCGGAACCCATCTACATAAGCACCTACATCGAGCACATACACAGCAATAATAAAGTGAAACAGTAAAAAAATTTTTTTAAAAATATTAACAATTCCTGACCTTTACTTGTGGTAAATAATAAAAAACATAAAACAGCTCTAACCGGTTTGGCTCAGTGGGTAGAGTTGGTCTACAAACTGAAAGGTCCCAAGTTTGATTCTGGTCAAAGGCTTGTACTTTGGTTGTGGGCACATCCCCAGTAGGAGGTGTGCAGGAGGCAGCTGATCAGTGTTTCTCTCCCATTGATGTTTCTGATTCTCTTTCCCTCTCCCTTCCTCAAAATCAATAAAATATATTTATAAAAACATAAAACACATATGCACATATGTCAAAATGACAATACTTTTTTTTTTTTTAAATAAATAAATGGGAAATGGCTACAAAACAATGTATGTCAAGTGCGAGGTAACCCGAGGACTGTCTGTATTGTATACTAGAGGCCCAGTGCATGGATTTGTGCACTGGTGGGGTCCCTTGGCCTGGCCTGTGGGGATCAGTGGAACTCTGTGTCACTGCAACCTGGCCTTACCTGCCAGCTCATCAGGCTCCATCCCACTGTTTACATCCATCCTGCACAGCAAGAGGTAGTGCGAGAAGTGGCAGGGGAGAAGCCTGAGCCCAGGCTGGGTGCTGCACCACTCCTGCTCATCCCAGCCCCACTGGGCCCGCTGCTGCGGCCCCACACGGGCACGGGGGGGAAAAGGGGGGAGTATATCCATGGGAGAGGCTCACATCACCACAGCTGTGCTCGCCACCTGTGAGCCTGGCATTTGGCGCCCCTTTGTCAGCTGAATGGCACTCCCATTGTGGGAGTACATTGACCACCAAGGGGCAGCTCCTGCATTGAGTGTCTGCTCCCTGGTGGTCATTGTGCATCATAGCTACCTGCCGGTCATCAGGCTGCTTAGGCTTTTATATATACAGATTCCACATTCCAATGTATTTTAACTCCTTGTGGTTCCTTATCCACCGGAATCACTCTGGTAAGTATCATCTCATCAGCCCCTGATTCCTTAGGCCCAGCTTAGCTTTGTCCTCCCCATAGACTCTACAGAGCTAGGTGCTCACACTGGGCCACAGTGGTCCTCCAGCACTTTCATGCTGCCTTGGCTCCCAGTGAGCCTGCAGTGACATTTATATATTGTGCTGAAATGCTCTCAGTCCCTCCCCCACACCAACACATCCATGGTCCCAGCACCTTACATTGGGTCTGCTCCACAGCAGCTTTTGGGAATTGCTCCATTTCCTCTAAACCAACCAAAGTAAACTTACAAAAATCTAGGCAGGAACCATGTGCACTTACCCTATATTGTCTCTCCAGGTGCAGTTAGAGCGGATCCGGCAAGCAGACTCCTTGGAGAGAATCCGGGCAATTCTGAATGATACCAAACTGACAGACATTAACCAGCTTCCTGAGACATGACACCTTCATAGCAGGACTCTCACCTGCACTTTGGGTTTTTAACTCATCTTTAGAGCAACATTAACTACTTACTCTTAACTAAAGAAGTCACTAAAAAGGAAGACTGGGGAAATGTGTTTCTAGTGGGAGAAGCCTGTGCAGCACAGAACAGCAAACAGCCGGCTAATTTGCAGCAAAGAGACCTTTCAAATGGGAACACTAGTGAGACCCCAGGCTTGACTCCAGCATATGTGGATCAGGTTCGGTGATGGAGAAAGTGCTGTTTCCTTGCCTATTTATCCAACATTTCCCTAAAGCAACAGCCAGTAGTGTTTGGAATTACATTTCCTGTTCATAAATCTTGGAAGAGAGAATTTTTTGTTGTATAGAGTACATCAGTAACAGTATTCAGCTAGCAAGACACGTGTAGTATGCTGTATGAATATTTTATATTAAAATATGAAGTTTGAGAGCAGGCCATTGGCTAGTGACTGCATTTCCTAGCTCAGTACTTTTTTTTTTTTTTTTTAAACTATTCTTTCATTGGAGGATCTTAAAATGCTACTGAAACTTGCTGGAGAATCAGAAGATGTGGCAGACAAAACCAAGAACTGAATTATGAGAATCTGAAAACGTAGCTGGGGCTATACGTATTGGAAATTGGGTTAAAAGCACAAGAAACTGTTTGAAAGCACTTTTTTTGCTACTTGGAGAAATTTTGTGGGCCCAGAGATACCAGAGTCAAACTGAACTGGTACCACCTGCTCTTGAAAACTTTCAGTTATTGGATCAGTGGGAAAAGATATTAACTAAACAAGCTCTGTGTGACAACATCTAGTATACATTTATAAATCTGCTGCTTGCTTTTAACTCAAATCAATGGGCCGAAGTACTGTTTGTTTCCCAAGTGTCAAATACAAAATGGTGATAACTATGTTTGACAGGTACCAATTTTGTATTTTTCTTTTATAATTTAGACCTGGAGTGTGATAATGCTTATGAAGTTGGGAAAACCCCAGTCAGTCCATTCATCAGTTTGGAAATCTGCTTTGTCATTCCTGTGAGGTTAGCTTTTCTTTGTGAAGAAAGCTTCAGTGAACAGGCTGCCTTGGCTGTGTGGTGTTGCAGAAAGCACAGAGCGCGGTTCCTGTTGGCTATTGACCTGCTGCAGGACTGTTAGCCAGTAGGGCCTTCATGGTTTCATTCACGATAGAGATGGTTCAAAGGTAAAATTGTTTTCAAATTGTTTTTGTGACTGGTGTCATTTAACAGCAGGGTAATTGAAGGAACCTTCTGGTAATTAAAGTGAATTGTCATTGTTTTAAATGAAGCTATTGTGGACTAGCCCAAAAAGATCTTTACTTCTGTCTTCCATGGGACACGTTAAGGCTACATACCTCATTCCTTGGGTCATTGTGGTAGTCTTGTATTCATGATTATGAATTTAAAAGTAAATACTAATTATGGAAATAGTGCTACAGGCTTGCCATGCATGAAACATTATTTTAATTGGTTTACAGTCCCTTTTGTATACAGTACTACTTGGTTTAGATAAAGGAAACATTTATCCTCATTGAGTTACAGGGAATTTAATTCTGAAATACAATCTAAGTGTAAGACTGGTTCCTTGGATAAGCCCTGAGCTAATTTGTTTCAGAATATTAAAATTGGCAGTGTAATTCAGGATGGGTGGGTAATTTATAATCTTCCTGAACTAAACTATAGGTCCCAGGGAACTGCTCTGCTCAGACAAGCTTGCAGATGTTTTTCTCAGTAAGATGGTACTGGGCTAATAAAATCATGACTAGGGAACCACTGGTGGTCTCTACTTTGGCAGATGCAAACTGCTGGAACCCACTTTGTTAAAAAAAAAAAAAGTATCCTAGGAAAACCCAAACTGTTACTCTAGGTTTTGTTAAACATCTGGTATGAAGTGCAACATTGTGCACTATCCTGGCAGGAAACATTTTAATCTGGGTTTTCTGTATAAATGGGAAACTGATTTAGAAGGCAGGATTTAGCCTTTCTGGACAAAAGATCAGTTGGTTTTACAAGTGTTCCTGTGCTTGTGTTCAGTTTGTACACACATTTTTTTCACGCATGTCTAACATGATTTACCTCCTACCTGTGACCTGCCTTATGCGGTTTTCAATTGGCAGTCATTCGGCCATTTCTAGGCAGGTGCAGTATTACCTTTCAGAACTAATATGGCAGGTATAAAAAGATTACCCATGGCTGAGAACAAAATCATATACTGCATACAAAGTAATTTGTTTCTTTCCCCCTTTGAGGTCCTACATTTGTACCTTGTACTCACTCGTAACTCATATCAGGACACAGTGCACAGCCAACTGAGCTCTCAGAAGGAATACTGCCTGTCAGAGTGAGCCAGCAGCGGCCTTGCAGTTGTGGATCCTGGGCTCGGCTCTAAGCAGATTTCAGTTGTAACCGTTCGTTAACTGTACTGAAGGTGTGTCCTTAGAAGAAAGTGTTCAAATTAAAAAAGCTGCTGCCTAGTATTCTGTGTGGCCTTTTCCTTTGAATCACAAGTTCCTGTCCCTTTTCAGAATCACATTCCTGGTGTTGGCACTTTAACATGCAGCTCTAAATCTTGTTCAACTGTGGAGAAAACTCAGAGTTCTTGGGCTTTTAAAAGAAATCCTAAGCCATTGCTGAACATAATCATCAACTTAACCTTATATATAAAGCACATTCCAATTTTTAAATAAAAGCATTTATTCAATAATTAGAAAACAAGTATGAAAATGATGAACAATAACACCAAAGTTCATCCAAATGCCTCTTTATAAATTAGATAATGCTACTGGCTTGTTTTACAGTTTGAGCTCAAGCCTTCACTTGTGTTGACTTCAGGTGCGACTGTTCCTGGTGGTGTCAGAAGTTGACATGATTTCGGATATCATTAATCTGCTTCACCATTTCTCTTATGTGTTCACCCCTGTAAAATCATAAAATCATTCACTTTTGGGAATAGAACAAATGAGTAAGCCTTAAAGAATTTAAACTAATAATGTTGAAATTAGAAGTGCTTTGCCAAAATTAACAGGTTAAGATTTCAGATGGATAGTAATCGTGTTTACTACTTATTTAAGGCTAACAACAGTGGCAAATAGTATTTTAACATGTTCACTGGGGAATACATCTTGACTACACAACAAAATCATATAACAATGAAGTTATCATCTCAAGTCCATCACATGGCTTCTATTCCAGTAAACTTGACATACAAGTGTCAAGTAATGTCAGCTGGGCAGAGAAAGGCTCATTTTGGCGTATTTATTGCAAAGAAAAAGCTACCTCATGCCCAAACCGGTTTGGCTCGGTGGATAGAGTGTTGACCTGCAGACTGAAAGGTCCCAGGTACGATTCTGGTTGGAGGCATGTACCTTGGTTGCAGGCACATCTCCAGTAGGGGGTGTGCAAGAGGCAGCTGACTGATGTTTCTGACTATCCCTCTCTCTCCCTCTCTGTAAAAAAAATCAATATTTTTTTTAAAAAAAACGAAAGAAAAGAAAAAGCTACCTCATAACAGCAGATGGGCAGTATTACTTACTCCTCCTTCAGGATGGACTGAATGCACTTCCGCTGGTAGGCACTGAGGGTAATGGTGGGTTTTTGAGGACTCAGTACCTTTTCCATCTTGCGCTGCTGATAGTCTTTTTTCATAGTAACCTTAAGTAAACAGAACTTAGGTTTTTAGGCTGTGGTTTGCTACATGTTTTCATGGTATCTTTTCACTTTTTAAATCTGTTTTTCTTGTTGAAAAGTATTACAGATTTCCCACACACACACATTTCCCCACTCCTCCCCACTTCTGCCCCCTTCCCAGGCCTTCACTGCATTCCTGTCTGTGTCCATGGATTATACTTGTAAGTTCTTTTGTAAATCTCTTCCCATCTTCCCTGTCCTGAGAACTTTTTATATTTTAAAAAATTATTTTCTATAGAACAAACAAGTACAAAAGTTAACAATCTATATTCATTCCTACCTGTTTGATGGCATTGCCCAAATGTCGAAGTTGATCAGGTATCAGCTGTAATTCTTTCTTCATGTCTCTCTCACTATCAGAGAGAACTGGAAGCTGAGAATGAAAACTGTGAAGTACTTTTTTCATCCTTTAAAAAAGGCAAGAAAACATCCCAGCTTAAGATCTCTGCTACTTAGGAATCAATCTGGTGCTTGTGGAGGAGGCCGCACAGGATGGGGGGGAATGCATCACTGCACTGTCTTCCCTAACTGCCTCAGGAGAGGAGGGAGCCAGCCCCACCCTGCAGGCTGGGAGAGCACTCCAGGCCGCTTCCCGTGGCGCGGTTAACATCTGAGCACGACGGAGCCGCACCAGTAGCACCTGAACGGGAACTGAATGTTGTACGACCACTGACCTGTTTGTGATGTCTTCCTGTTTTTCCTTGGCTTCCTCATATTTGTCAGCTAAGCGCTCAGCCATTTCCCGCAGACTTTTCCTAATGGCAGGAAAAACGAGACTCTTGGGGTCCACCTTGATGGTGAAGCCAGCTAATGTGGTCTGGGTTTTAGGGTGAGATCCAGTTCCAGTCTCTCGAGCTGCTGTTTTTCCTCCCCAATTTTGGCACTTACCTTTCCTCTCGACAGTAGTTGAGGTCTTCAAGTTGTTTCTTTTTTTGGTCACACAGTAATTTGATCCTTCAAAAGCAAAAAGAAAAATGTAATGGGAAGCCAGGTCTAGGCCATTATAGTGTCAGCTGCCCGCCAGGAGCTGGCGGGACGTGCGCAAAGGCCACCTACCTCCGCTGAATCTCCTCCTTGGCCAGGTCCTGTTTAAGGATGTACTGTTCTCTGAACACCTGGGTGGCTCTGCTGATGAGCTGAAGACATTCTTCAGGAGGAGGGGCTGTATCTTTTTCAGATGATCTTTAAAAAAAATTTCTACATTACTTAGCTGAATAAAACAACTAAAAATTGACTCGTCATAGCTGCTTTTTTCCCTTTTTATACTTCCTGTTTATCATTTTCAAGTGCCTCTATATCCATTCTGTCTATTCACTAGCTGATTAAATATGCCCTATATTTCTTCCAACTCCAACACAATAAAAAGTACATGAAATGGAATAAACAACTGAGGACAGACAGGATAAACAGTAATTGGGAAAATAGAGAAGGGAACCAGTTCTTAAAACCTATAACCTATATCCCATACTTCAAAAATGCTGGATTTGCAACGTTACGTTGCAAAATGCTTCTTATATGCTTTTCAAAGGAATCCGGGGCTTCAGCTAGAATTCGGAGGGGAGACTCTGCCACTTCAACATCTCCTTGAGTACAAAGCAGAGGAGGAGATGCTGGATGGACTGTGCTTCTGCAAAATAAAGAAAATCTACCATGAACTCGCTCCATCCAGTTTCCAAGGGCATTTCCCCAGTTTCAATGTTGCAGAATTAACAAGTTGTGTGTGGAATACAAAGTGGTACTTACAATAAAGGCCTTATGAGGCACTCATAGGTACTGGTGATGCAGATCATCGTGGGCCCCAGGATGTCGGGGACAATCCAGAACCCTTGAATGGGAGCTGGCTGCCTGGAAACACACAGGCACAGGGAAGTTAGAAAACGGCAAATGCAGTGGGTCTACATGTAATGACATGGCTGAGGTTCGCCGCCTTCTCTGGCCTGGGCTATCAGTAACCTCAGAGGTGCTGAGCTGGAAACCTGTAATACACACAGCGTTGACTGGTTTGAATACCTGTCACTTAGCAGCCTAGAGGCCATTTGACTTATAAGGTGACCAGACATCCCGATTTTTAATAATTTGTCCCGCGTCCCTTGGCGTTTTAAAAAAGTCCCGATTTTTGGAAAGAATCTTTTCCCAAAAATTGGTAGTTTTTTAAAACGCAGCTGGACGCAGGACAAATTGTTAAAAATTGGGACTGTCCCACCAAAAGCGGGACATCTGGTCACTTTATAATCCCGGTCACCTTATAAGTCACTCAGGACCCAGAGCCCCATGGTGCGTACTCACCTCGGCAGTTACCATGACTCAGTGAAGTTACACGAGTCTTTCTCTCCAACTTGCACGGAAGACCCCACTGCCTCTGCCTAGCCCGGAAGAAGTGCTCAGAACCTGCTGGCTGAAGGTCAGTCTGTCTCACATGAAAAACCCAAGGCAGCCCAGTATCTGTCCCAGGACCTCATTCCCAGCACACAGCGTGCATCTCCCTCTTAGTCCTGGTTATTTCACTGAAGGAAATGTCTTTCCTGCCAATAGGCCACTCCACCTGCCCCAATGTTCATCCCACCCACACAGCACACTTCCGCCCTGGACTGACCATGCCATTTCCTCACCTCTTCTAATCAACGCTGTAGTTTCAAAGTCTCCTATTGTCTAATTACCCTCAGCTTTTTTATTTTTTATTTTTATTTTTTGAATTACTACAAATGTTATGTTTTATTTTTTATATATTTTTATTAAATTATTATTTTTGTACATATACCAATGCCCCCCCTCCCGTACATACCCTCTTCTCCCCAGAGTTTTGTGTCCATTGGTTGTACTTATATGCATGTATACAAGTCCTTTGGTTGATCTCTTACCTCCCCCAGATCTCCCCAAGCTCCCTGCTGTAATTTGACAGTCTGCTTGTTGCTTTACTGTCTCTATTTTTTTTTTTTTTTATTAAATTTTTTTTTTAAAGGGGTAAATCTGAGGTGTTATATTTTATTTATTTATTTATTTTTTAATCAATCTTTATTGTTCATATTATTACAAAGGTTCCTCATTTCTTCCCCCCTCCACCAGGTTCCCACCCCACCCTCCGTCCCCCCCCCATCCCCCATTGTCCTCATCCATAGGTGCAGTTTATGTTCAGTCTCTTCTTCCCTCAATTTCCCCAATAGTAAATCCCTTTTCAGATAGTAATTCAGTTACTTAGCATTTTCTCATATCAATAATACCTCCACATGCCCAATGATACACTTCACACAGAAGACATTTCCCAATAGGTCAACCAGCCTCATCCAGGCCCCACCCAAGGCACTCACAGATCAACACCCCCAGCCCTATACTAACTCAACACATCCAGATCTAAGCCTTCATCACTTGATTCAGCAGACCCTCAAGTTCCCACGAAAGTTTCCAGCCATGTCTGAGAAGCAGCCGTGGGGCAGGGGCAGGCAGGGAGCGAGCTGTTCTGGGCCTGGCTGCTCAGGGCCTGGCCTCTGTTGCTCTGGTTCATTCCACAACCAGCTGCTCCGGGTCTGGTCACTGCCGCTCCCGACCTAGTTGCTCTGGACTTGGCTGCTGCTGCTCCGGGCCTGGCTGCTCCCAGCCTGGCAGCCGCTGCTCCGGGCCTGGCCGTACCCAACCCGCCTGCTCCCCCGGGCCTGGCCGCTCCCAGCCTGGCAGCCGCTGCTCCAGGCCTGGCCGCACCTGACCCGCCTGCTCCCCCGGGCCTGGCCGCTCCCAGCCTGGCAGCCGCTGCTCCGGGCCTGGCCGCACCAGCCCCGCCTGCTCCCCCGGGCCTGGTCGCTCCCAGCCTGGCAGCCGCTGCTCCGGGCCTGGCCGCACCAGCCCCGCCTGCTCCCCCGGGCCTGGCCGCTCCCAGCCTGGCAGCCGCTGCTCCGGGCCTGGCCGCTCCCAGCCTGGCAGCCGCTGCTCCGGGCCTGGCCGCACCCGACCCGCCTGCTCCCCCGGGCCTGGCCGCTCCCAGCCTGGCAGCCGCTGCTCCGGGCCTGGCCGCACCCGACCTGCTTTACTGTCTCTATATCTATCTTTTGGTTCTTCAGTTTATAATGTTCTTTATCATCCATAAATAAGTGTACCCTCAGCTTTTAAACATGCTCACATCTCTTCCATTCAAAACACTCTCCACTATAATTTCAAGCTCCCCCTAACCTAGTTTTTTCCCCTTCTCTTTACCCAGAATCAGCAGACTTTACATTGTAACCCATAAGAGGGGAGGTAGGTAAGGGGGAGTCTGGGAGGTTAGAAATGTTGTATTTTATCTTTTCAGTGTGAAATCTACACACAGAAAGAGTAACCACTATCCAGGCCACATCAGAACACTACCGCTACCTGATCCAGCCTTCCACTCCTTAGAGCAGTAACCGCTATTCTGACTTTTATGATACGCATGCTCCTGCTTTGCTTCATCATTTTCCTATCTATGTGTTCCTTCCAAGCGATACTTTTACCCTTTAACTTTACCTGTTTTTGAAATGTATGTAAGTGGAATTTTATTCTCTCTTTTCCCTGTTCACTTTTCACTCTGGTGCTCTTCTCCCATACCTACCATTGTTTCCCTCCCATTTCTAGCGAAGCCCCTGTACTGCCAAGTCTAGACTCATAACCCCTTCCTACTGCTGCCCACTGCCTGCTCCCTGAAACACCCACCTCCTGGGCATCTGACATATTTTCCTTCAGGTTTCCTGTAGACTTTCTGGCAGCCCTGGACTCAAGTTCCCTTCCTTGGCTGGACTCCTCTATCTTGACTCACCGACTGTCAGCAAGTGTTGCTCAGGCTCTCTTCACAGGTCTCTACTCATTCTAGGCTCCTTTCTGAGTATCCCTAACCATAGACACATTCCAAAGCTGACAATTCCCACATCCATACTGTTGGAGGCCAGACTATCCAAACTCCAGACACACGTGTCCCACAGCCTGGTGAGTGCCTCCAAGTTCCCCCATTAACACATCTCCATCCTCCCAAACATACTTTCTTCTGTGTCCCACGTGTCTCCAAGGGACCACATCTACCCAGTTATCCCAGGTAGGAACTTGGGAGTCATTCTAGACACTTCCCTCTATTTAGTCATCAAATATTTACTGAACATCCCAGAGTCACGTCAGTTAGCAAGTATGCCGACAGGAGGGGACAGTGAATGGCAGGAAACAGATGTGGTCTCTGCTCTCATGAAACATACTCTAGCAGTGGTGACAGACATTAAACAAATACAGACACCACCTTGAATG